>OX637463.1:52515689-53115689 GCA_951799995.1 Trifolium subterraneum
CAATGGTATTGGAAAATATTTTCATAGAGAATAGAAAATGAAGGAGGAAGATCAACAGAGTAGCACACTTAGTTTGTTCAATGAAATTAATGCAGCCTCCTATGCAAAAGAAACTTTTATAGGAGTTGAGATTTTATATAAAAAAAAAGACATGGAAAAAAAATGTGGTTGAAGGCTTTATTGCCTAAGCATCCAAATTTTTAATTTTTTTAGTAAAGCTACACGCAAAACCATTAGGAATGATTAAGAGTACAAATGATAATTTAACCGTGTAAATTCCCACCTTAGACTCAAGGTTAAGTAGGGTTTAATAAGGTGCAAATTACAACCTTTAGAAATAAGATATATATTTATGAACTTAAAAAAAAAAACTTGGAATAGTCCAATAAGAAAAGTATTCATATAGAAAGTTGTGAGGTTGTACTCGAGTGAAAATATTTCGGTGTCGTACTTGTGACTTGAATTATTAGATTTGGAATCTTGTGTAACAATAAAAAATACTATATAAAATTTTTAATATTAAAAGTATATGAAAAAAGTCAACTAACATTAAATATTAGTAATGTTCATGCAACACAAATCATGCTATATATTAAGAAATACTTCATTATAGACTACATTGTTAATTATTAAGTTTTGGTTTCAATTTTGGTATAACAATAGAAAAAAACTAGGAGAAAACTACACCTCTCAAACAATGAATAGCAAGATTAGTTTCAATTAAATCGTGAGACATGATCAAAATTTGCAAGAAAAAAAAGTGTATGAATGAAAGAGTTTTTTTTTTTTTTTTGGGTAATAGAGAGGGCCTAGGCCGTGAATGAAAGAGTTTTGCGCAAGACAAACAATTTTTTGAGATGATTACGATTAATAACATGAATGGAATTGAATGCATTAATATGTTAGGCATAATTTAAATGGAAATAAGTAAAATATATTTTTTAATATAATGGCTCACATGACATGAAAAAGAGAGGAAAAAATATGTTTAGGATTAACATTTCGTAGTAAACTTAGAATATAAGAGATATGCAGGGAACCGAAGTTCGAACCTCAGTTCTTCTATTTTGTATGAATTTCCAATGACTTGTCATTTCGTCTATCTACTTAAAAAAATTACCACTTTCTAGTTTCTAGACTCTTTGTATCTTTATTATATTTTTAATAATATCCCTCTTGTTTAAGTAGGATATAATTTTCTAAATTTGTATTAGGTCCTTGTAGACCAAGGCGATTAATAATATATCGTCCTTAAATCATAGTAACGTGGTAGTAACATGCATGGCAATTAACTCACACCAGCGTAATTTCAGAGCTATATTCAAAGTTTATTGTATTAGTTTATAGAGACTTAATTTTAAAAACTAAAATATCAATGTTCAAACTTCTTTTTTCAAAGAGAAACTCACATATCTCAGCTTCATTTATTTTTTGAACAAGCCTCAGCTTCATTTATGAGACTTTAAATTGTTTTCAATCATGGGACTAAATCAAAAACATGATAAAACCATAGGAAGCTACAAAGTAATTTAACATTTTCTTTTCTTTTGATCCATTTCGACTTCCGAAAATTTAATGTCAACTCTTGTATGCAAATCAGGAGTAACAGAATAATCCATTGAATCATTTTACATTCCATCCAATAATCATTAATAAATCCAATCTGTTCCTTACATTTGCATGTTGGTTTCAATGAACTGAATTTTTACTATAACCGATTCACTTACAATTGCATCTCAGATTTCTCTTTCGCGTGGCAATTTTTACTTTTTGCCAGCTGTATAAAAGGCAAGTAACACATATTTACCTGTATCATCAGCATTTATACCGCAATATGAATATGGATTTTCAGATTCACTGCTGCTGCAACACTATTGAAGGTTTAGCACATTTCTTCTGCAACTTGACAGTTACGTATACCCCAAAATGACTTTGGTTTCAGTTTTCTTTTCGTGGCTGTAAAAAGCCACCCCATATGGGTTTCACACGTGGCACAGTTAGCAATTGTCCATGCATACCTGCCAAAAGTAGAAGATTGGCTGCCAAATTAGCTTCTCAGCAAAATCACAAAAAATAAAACAGCTTGGAAGATCCACGCAGGTGATAGTTGAGACTAATTCTATCAGTGTTACTTGGAACCGCTGAATCAATCTTACACCATATCAATATCTGACTGTCATAAAAGCTTAAGCTATTATATGAATCATGGTTGTATTTGCCTTCATCCACCGCGCCGGAGCGGTTGAAAACTCTTAAGATTCGCAGACACAGTGAAAGTGCAGAGGAAGAGCGTGAAATCGCGAGATCTGCGATCTTCCACGCATCAGTTTCGTACCGTAAAGCCTCAACCTGTTTCACACCATGCCCGACCCGGTTCTCAGTGTTTGACCCGATTCAAATTGCACCGCCTGGCCCAATTCCGAACCGTTTAACCTTAGAATCCTGATCTTTTTGCATCGAAAACTAACAAACTTCAATAACTTGGGAAATCGCTGGCTATTTCATCGAGCCTTGCATCCCTATCCCTAATTCATCAACTGGCTAAGCTAGTTCAATCTTTCTATAAATTCTCTGCTCCTCTATGAACTATTCTCATCACTAATTTTAATGAAGTTTTTATGTTTTTATGAAGCTATTTTGCTTATGTTAAAGATTAATGAAGTTATTAATGAAGTTTTTATGTTTACGATCCTATGTTTTTGTGGGATCCTACGATCCTACGATTTACGATCTTTATATACCCCAACGATCTTTAGTGGGATCTCGATCCTGACAACCATGATATGAATACATATGAATGAGTAGTTTTATGTTTAGCACACACATTATAATTATAGCCCAGAACCCCAGACCTAATATGCAGAATTTAAGGTCTAAAAGTTCTTTTAACGAGGTACGTGCCATAGTTAGCATTATTATTCATCTGGCTAGTAGTTCAAATGCATTGACATGGACACATGGTGAAGAGTGAAGACAAAGTAACTATGAAGTACGATTTCCAACAAGAAATTTTCACTTGGGCAACAGGCCCATCAGGCATTCATGGATTATTCTAGATATCATGTCAAGAAAGAAGGGAAACAAGATACATGTCATGGAATCTTTGTCTAAACTATATTCTGAAATCATATATAATCAGATTTGTTGAGAATGTATTAGAATCTTTAATTTATTGTATAAGGTTATCGTTTATGTGGATTATATAGATATAACTGGCAGTGATAACATGGCATACTCCAACACATAAAGAGAAATAATCAACTGTTCAAAGCATCCACCAGAAATGAAAATGGGCAGTAACTTACCCCGGAAACCAACTGTAATTTGTTAATGCTGGCCCAGTTAGAGCTAATCCATTTGCCTTGTACAAAGTCGTTATCTCATGTACATAACCGGATGCATTTACATATGCACCAAGAGGACCCTCACTAGACATCACCAACATATCGCTCCGCTTTGCGATTATAATCTACAATTTTAAAATATTGCAAAACGAAAATTAAACATATGCACTTGATGAAAGTTGGAAAAGAATAACTATATTACAAAAGTATCCTATTAAAATATAATATCTTATAATATTTTGATACTTTTACTTAAATATCATATATAAATATTGAAAAAACACTATTATGAGGATTGGTGATGATGATTACCTTACAGATTTTACATTGAATTAGATCAATGCTTTCTAGTAATTCAATTTCCCTACGCAATCTATATGAGATTCCATCAATATCCAAAAGCTCCTGCCTTGTAGATTCAGAAACAGGTATTTTACTGCCGATAGAAAATGATAAAACATCAGGCTGCTTAACAAGAGCATCCATGCTTGGTGCACGAATGATTTGCTTCCACATATCTACAGATCATGAACACTACCGTTAGATTTTAGAGAAATTAGCATTTTTAGACAAGTTCATAAAAAAGACAAATTCAGACAGGTATATTTCTTTGGAAGTATTACCATAGTTTTTACCTAAAAAAAGTACTTCCTCAAACCCATAATATATGTTGCATTTGCAAAAACAAATTGTCCCAGAAAGAGTGCCACTCTTAGTTTTCAATGTAATTCTGATTACTTTTTTCTACTTGTACCCTCAAATTAATACTATATGCATCACTCCCAAGATATTAATTTTCACTTCGTATTGATGATAACGAGAAATAACCAATGGTTAATTTGGTAAATTGTTATTATTTTTCTTTCATTTATTATTTCTCCTTAATATGTGTGACCTAATACAACGGTCTTTGAGGGACGAGGGCTTCTGATCAATAGATATTCTGAATGCTAAAATGACCCATTACTTAAATTTGTGAATGGATTATGGATATACTCTATAAATAAGAGCTTCGATTTGTAAGTCATGGTGAGAATAAAATTTATCCAAAAACAAATATCAAAATATGGACACATAGATTTGTTACAATTGCCAATTCAGTAAATAAGATGCATGAACTTTTCATAATAATTTGCTATTTAGATTGATTTTTGAACTTTCAAATCATACAGATTAATCAGCATGCAGAAAATAAAAACAAAATTTAGTGCAGCTAAAATAGTGACATTTTATTTATGTCCATATAAATTCAAAACTCTTGGACATCAGTAACAAAAAAATGGCTCATAAAGAGTTAGAAGCAGCAAGGAAAAGCTACCTGCAGCCCTTTGTGCAAGCAAATAGGAGTCAAACATACGATACACCCAACCATGCAAGAACGCTTTTGAAACTCTATGTGAGGAGTATGGGTCTTTATTTTTAGAACACCAATTAAGCCGTTCTCTGATGGAGGACTGTTTTCCAGAAGAGGAACAGCTCCCAATTATAGAATCCAGATTTTCTGCATCTTTTTCATGGTCAGGTAGCAATGGTGTTGAGGTGACTGAGTCATTTAGATCGGATCTCATTTCCTGATCAGACTCATATGTCAATTTATCATCACTACTGCTCGCTAATTCATCATATTCAAAACTGGAACGAATGAGAGATTGATGGATTCTTCTCTCTGTTGATGAAAGTTCATTCTCAAAGCTCTCTTCTGTATCACTTTCCTCGTTTTCAGAACCCTGTCCATCAACAGAATTCTTCGAAGGCAACATGCTTGAGGTGGCACGGTTACAGGGCAGATTACTCAGGGGTGTTAATTTTCCAAAAACGTCCCTTGGAGTTCGCGATGGTATGTCTTCCTCAATAATTTGGATCTCTCCATAAGGCTAAGAAGAACAACCCAACAAAAGAAAGAAAATGAGACAGAAAGCAATTAGTATTTACTAACATAAAATGCTTATGAACATTAATTTTCTATTAAAAAAAATAGCAATGAACACGATAATATTCTAACCACTCCTTCCACATCAATCCAACACCGTTTTAAGCGAAAGCGTTGTTGTCCACGAGTAACCACATTCAGGGAACCATCCTCTAGGCGCCCGTATTGTCGAATCTGTAGAGATAAGTTTAGCAAACAATAGAAATTGGTTGATGCAATCATACGATTAATTAAGCAAGATTGTGACTTATAAATACATATGATTTCTGTTAACTCCCATCAATGCTGAATAGAAAAACCAGGTTTTTTTGCATTAACAAATAAGATGTAGGGATTATCCCAAAAATAAAAAGATGTAGGCAATTCAGCTCTGCAAATCCCAGATCCTCAGTTGCATCAGACTGATTTTGCAGAGATACATGTGGCAAGTAACAGAACTTTACGGATATAAATTTTATTAAGCACGTGGAATTGTAATGCAACCAAAGACTATATGTTTCAGGTTGGATGTAAGAGAAATGATTATTACAAGAATGAAAGATATTTTATCCGCATAAGATTCAACATTTTATGTATTTATGTATAGAACTACAGAAGTGTTATGGTTTTGCAGACATGATAAGTTAATTGAGTGCACAACAGTCCAATCTTACAATTTGGTATTTTTAAGTTATTAGGATTTGGCTTAAATTCAACCTTGTAGGCTCCATCATTTGTAGGCTTGGCTCCTGTAATTTTCACAACAAGTTGCTAATGAGCTACCATGGTCATTAATGGCAGCATTTACAAAATTATTCTTGGTTTATATTGTTGTAGGAATAGTTAAAGAATGACTCTGGACACTCCTATCGCAGAGTGGTTCATTCAATAGTAGTTAAGAAGAAAGAAAAATGTTCCCTCCCCCAGGATGCCATTGTAGGGCGCATGATGATAAAACATATCTAATGTGCTCCTAATTTTCTGGAATAATGTGCAGGTTCCCCTAACTTTGACTTAGTCTTCCAGCTCCTACATGTGTTACCATCTCCAGAGCAATCTCAACTCAACAAGCTGTTTCCGTTCAACTGTGAAGTGTTATTTTGTGCGCTAAAAAACAAGAGTTATGCTCCAGACTTCCTCCTTTCTGTTAGGTACTTGGGCTTGGGTCCTTAGGCCCAAATATGAGCTTGGTTGATAGACATTGCTAGTTACCATATCTCATAGATCACATTGCTAAGATGCACTTGAGCAAAAGATAATGTAGCACCCGCATACTATCAGACCCATATATATCACATAATACCCATTTGCCCCTAACTTCTTATATTTTATCCTAACAGACACCTACAACTTGGTATGTCTCTTTAGGACTCCCTCCTGGCTGCAGGCAGGCTGTTTATCCCATAATCTAAAAGATAGAAATTGATTTCATATTTTACAGGCAATATGCAAATGCAAATTATTTTGTTTCAATTTGTTAATAGTACATCGAATGAGAGGAAATACCTCTGCAGTCGTCCCGATGCTTGCGGTTTTCATCCTACGAGTTGCAGTATCACTGTAAACTCGAATCTGGAAAGAGTATGACAAGCTTGTTATATTAATGTTTTATGAGAAAAACAAGAAGAGACTCCGCAGCATGACAGAACCACGAGCATTTATCATAAGGATTTACTTACCACGCCAATGGTGTAACGGGCGTCAACTTGACTCAGAGATCTCTCAACAGCAGCCACAAAATTGGATTCAATAACTCTCAAGGGAAGAGTAGCCCCAGGAAAGAGTACAACTCCTGAATATTGCAAGGATTAGTCCATGTTTCTTCCAACAAGTTAACACTTACATGCACGACATGATGAGGATAAGAATACAAGTTCTACGGGGTGACAAATTTCCAATTTTTATGCTAGAACTATAGTAATATATTTGACAATTTTTACAAATGTATTCAGCGACAATTTATGTGAATACAGTCCAAAAGTTAAATAGGCAAAAACACCCAAGAAATCCCATCCAACAAATGAAAAGAAAGAGGCATTGAGAAAAACAAATCCCATCCAAACATATAAAAAAAATTAGGGGGGGATAAAACATAAAAGAAAGAGGCATTCAGAAAAACAAATAAAAAATCAATGATACTATAAGCAAGTAAAAAATGGACTATGTGAGTGAAGCCTCTTTTGAAATATATAAATTTCTTTAGAGGAGAAATTCTTTTCAGGCAACAAATATGGCTAAAAGGTGTGAGCATGACACTACAAGCAAAATTGTCTATATGTTTCCCTTCCCGTAACAAGAGTTTCCCAATATTTTTGACCAATTTTTAACTGTGTAGTAGCAAAAGCAAGAAGGCAACAGATTACAATGCAGATCAACAATGCTTTTGTTTTGCTGTCAATTTCATTGAACGCATTTTTAAGAGATATGCAAAAGCAAAACCACCATATTCGAATCAAATCCATGAAGAATGATACAGATACCTTCAAGACAAAAAAGCGGAAGAGTCAATACAGCCCCACCATCCAAAAAAGTTGAGCTGTGATGCGTGTCTTCAACATCTACATTCACAGGCGATATCAAATTAAAATCAAGTAATTCAATTGGAAACCACCGTATATTGTACAAATAAGCATATACAACCAAGTCCAACAAACAAATACCTACCACCAAGATATGTATGTAAGGATGCTATACAAGTATTGTAAGTGAATTCACCCGGGACAACGCCTGCACTGCCAAATCCACGACTATCGCATTCAAAACGGCATGAACAAAAGACTGTCAGTACCACACAACAAAAATTGAAAACTCAAATTGGTCTAAAGGGACAATTTTGTGTGTTGCAGTGAAGTGTTTAAGTCCCAAAAAATATATAATTTGACTTCTACTACACCAAATCCTAGAACACCTCACGTTTTCCATATTTCAACAAAAATTGTGTTTGGTTGATTTTAATTGAATTGATCTTTTTATTGGTATGGTTCCTAATTGGATTACCAGGGAATGGAGCCCTGGTAATCCAGAGTTATGTCGCAAGGTAAGTAAAGTTTGACCAAGAATTGTTCCCACCAGGGATTGAACTCAGGTTGTCATGAACATTCGTCCTGTGGGGAACTTATTAACCACTTGAGCTCAATGTCTTGGTTTAATTGAATCGATCTTGGTTAAAAGTGAGTTTTAAGGTAAAATAATTTATGTTTCGATAAGTTGAACAGTAAACTTGAGTGTAAACATAGTCGGATACAAAAGCTACAAATCTTATCTTCAAGTTACAATCAATTCTAAAGGCAAAATCAAAATAAATTCCAAATTTCTAATCGTGAACTCGAAACATACTAAAATCAATTTTAACTCTTAACAACATAATCACTTTTAAGTCTCCCAAATTGAATTGTAAGTAAATGTTTAGATTCCGTCACTATTGTAATTTGCAATGTAGCATTTCGATAAGGCAAAATAAGACCGAATTTTCATTTTCATATATATACAATTCAACAAAATCGAAAACAGCGATAGTAAGTGAAAGAGGGGAAATTACGTAAGATCAAGGTTGTTGTTGTTGTCGTCGTCGTCGGAAGAATAGTGAAAATCATCGACTTCTTCGACTTGCAATTCCTCGAGATCGAGCTGGAGAATCTGTTCGATTTGGTATCGTTCTCTTTCGAGGATTCTTCTTCTGTTATCTTCATCTTCTTCCATATTTTTGAAGTGTTGTTTTGAGAAGACACGAACGATTTCAACTACTGTTACAGAGTGTGTTTGTTCTTCTCTCTAACCAATATCAGTCCAAAAACCAGCAATTACCTGATGTTAAAGAGTTTTGTTTTTTAGTTTTTAAAATATGCTTTATAAATTAAATTTTAAAAATAATTTAAAAAAAAAGAAGAAATAAAATGTTCGGTAATGTGATTTTTCAAAACTATTTTACAAATGAAAAAATGGATAATTCATTTGAGAGCAATGCTAATAACACACATTCTAACACACTTTTTTCAACACACACTCTCTAATTGGTTGAAATTCAAATGGACCCCACTAAAATATGTAGGCCCACATAAATTTAGTAGGACCCATTTGAAATCTAACCAATTAGAAAGTGTGTGTTAAAAAGAGTGTGTTAGAAGGTGTGTTGCTAGCATAATTCTTCATTTGGATATCTGATTTTTAAAACTGTTTTTACAATATATATTAACTATATATTCCATTATATAAACTATTTTATTTACAATTTAATTTTTCTTTATATAAATTGTTCTTATAATTTCTAACATGTACTGTTATAAAAAATAAATGTCATATAATATTGTCTTTTATTACTAATATAATACAATTGAACTTTTAAAATTGATTAAAAAAATTGATTCAAAAAAATTATTAAGTTTTTAAATAGTTAGGGGAATACATGTGAGTCTAAGTGATTTTACTGATTTCATATGGAATTAAATCGTGTAAACTCGGTTGACTTCAAATTTACTCAACGATTTTAGCTCCAATTTAACACGAAAGTCATACCTAAAAACATATAATTCATAGAGTTTACGATTTAAACTGAAGTTTTAACAACCTTGGTATAAATGGTAAAACACAATTAATTGTACTTTAGTTAAAACATCATTAACATATGTTTTTATAAGTTATGTTTTCTCCAAATTTAGTAGGAGAAACCTACAAAAATTGAAACGACTATTATTTATTAGTTTGGAATTTCTTCTTTCAAAAAGTTGAAGTAAACTGACGACTTTGTACACCATAACCTTACTATATATATATATGGGGTTTGCTAACTTAGACCCACCTACAAACATGAAAGTCTAAGTTAGCAATGTACACATTTTCACTTTGAACAACAAATACCCTTTTATCCTATTGTAAATCAATTTTTGACTAAGGATAATTTTGGTAATTTAGTTTATACAAAATCATTACCCAACTGTTTCTCTTCCTCGATTGCTCCGAAACTAATTAATATCAGTATTCTTGTATGATTAACGTTGGCAATAGTAATCCTTATGAATGTTAATTATTAAGTTCCACACAAAGAAAAAAATTCCAGTAAAGCATTTAAATTAAACATTTCAATTCACCTCTTATAGAAAAAAAAATCAATTCACCATTGTATAAAATAATAAGAAATTGGTTGAAAAAAAAAACAATAAGAAACATGAGATTGGGGGAAATCCTAACGTTAGAAAGACATGTTTTGTTGTGACTTGGTTTTTTAATTTTTTTAATTTATTAAATGAAATTGACATAACTATCCTTCTAATTAAATATAAAAGGTGCACTTTGACAAGGGTATTTGTTGTCCAAAGGGAAAAGGTGCGCATTGCTAATTTACACCTTAATGTTTTTAGATGGTTGTAAATTAGCAAACCCCTATATATATATATATATATATATATATATATATATATATATAGGGGTTTGCTAATTTACAACCATCTAAAAACATTAAGGTGTAAATTAGCAAACCCCTAAAAACATGAAGGTCTATAAATCCGTCCTTTTTCCAATGCTGATAGGGTAAAAAACTCCACTAGGAACTTCAAAATTCTGGGATTGGATAGAAGGGTATAAAGAAGGGAATTTCAAAGAGAAAAGTTGTTTTCCAATTGGAATTGATGGTGATGATGATAATTTTGGAGAAAACCTAGAAACAATATGTTGAATTTCCATGAAAATTTTGGTTTAATAAGAAATTCAAAAAGATTGTTTCGTTCAATACTATATGTTGTTGATGGCATGGTTGTTAAACTCGCGAGTTAACTCGTAAACTCGTACGAGTTTACGTTCCTAGGGGTGAAAAACTGGTTAACTCGGGTGTAAACTCAAAAATTTGTAAACTCGGAGCAAAAAACGATTTTAAGCGAGTTAACTCGCTGCAAAATCGCTTAAAACGTGTAAACTCGGCCGATTTTACTGGTTTCCGCGAGTTTACCTATACAACCTTTTTCGGGCCCAATTCCATTTTGTTTGGCCCATTAGACAAAACTTAACCTATAAGTTTTGAAAAGAAAAAAACACTGCCTAGCTCCGCCTTCAGTTAATTTGGGCTATGGTTCTAATATTGGAGATCCTTTATCACCAGAAGATCGGTTTGATGATGTTGCAGATGAATACAATGATGAAGATGATGTTTTAGCCTTAATATAATTAAGTTAGAAACTCATGAATCGTCGTATTTTGAATTGTTATTTGGATGTTTATCTTATTTTTGTTGGGATAATTATGTATTTTGATGCAAGTTTATGGACATGATACTATTTATATGGTGATTTGATATATTTTGACTTTATAATTAAGTTAATATTTTGAAATATTGTCATTTTTATGGTATTATATTACTATTTATGTCATATACATAATAATTTTAATTTTAGGTAAACTCGTACGATTTTACGATTCGAGTTTACGTGTCGAGTTTACCTATGCAAAACGAGTTAAGGTAAAAACTCGATCCTGACAACCTTGGTTGATGATGAAAATGTTGAGTTTATGGAAATAGTTTTTGTAAGTGTAAGGGATGGTGATTGCAATTTAAGTGGCGATGGTAAAGTGGCAGTGGTTCAAAGTACCAAATGGAACAAAACAACTACCCTCCTTGAGATAAAAAAATAAGATGTGCTCGAGTCAATAAGGTCACAACGAAGAAAATCCCATCAATTTGTAGCTGTTAGAAGAGGAAAACCGTAAATTCATCATATAAAAACACACAAGTGATCCGCAACAACTGAACAAATAACAAGAATACTTCTTTTTTTCAAAATCAATATTCTAGGTACAATTGTTTTGCTTAGGTAAAATCAAATAGTAGAATCCTAACCGATCCAAACCGAACCGACAACACCCCTATCAAGGAGGGTAGTTGTTCTGTTCCAGTTGGTACTTTTAGGGATGTCAATGGATATCCGTGGGGCGGATAATATGATATCCGTGTCCGCTCCATATCCGTGCGGGTATTCGTCAAACGGGTAATCCATGGATTTTGAAGTATCCGTGGATATTCACAAATATCCATGGATAATAACTATTTTTAAAAAAATCGTGATTCTTGTAAAAAAAATATTTTAATTACTTGAAATTTGTTTATCTTCTTTCTAAAGAAACAAGAAAAAGATTATTATCACATAATAACATTCATACATTTCACTTTCAATTTAACAACAAAAGTCAACACATTTATTTTTCTTCTTTTCACCAAAATATAATAATATCTATACATTTTTCTTTAGAAAAAATTTCATACATTTCATTTCTAAGCATCACAAAATTCTAAAGAATTAAAAAGGCTCTTATATATTTGATAACTAATAATATTTATATAATATTCTTATTTACTGAGGGTATGGATATTTGTGGATACGAATACCATTAAATCCGCATCCTTATCCATTAACTATCGGGTAGTTGAAATATCCATTTATCTTACCCGTGGATATCCATTAAACTATCCGCTCCGTGTCCGTGACGGATTTTATCCGGATATCTGCGGGTACGAATATTTTTGCCATCCTCATGTACTTTGAATAGGGGTGGACAAGACCCGAAAACCGGACCAATCCACTGTAACCGAGATTAAAATCCCGAAACGGGTCGGTTTCAACATGCAAAACGGGCCCAAAAAGTCCAAAAGTCGGTTTTTTGTGGATAACAATGGTCGGGTTCGGTTTAGTTTTCCCCATCCATGGGTAACTGAACCGACCCATACATTGGTCTGGTCAATACTAGTACTCTGTATACTAGAAGGCTAGATAGGAGAAAGTAAATTTTTTTAATGTTGATATCGTAGTGTCTCGTGACACACACCACCACTCCACTATCAATTTTATATTTAGAGTGAAGACCCATTTTGGTCCCTCACAAAAACTACAAAATTCAAATTAGTCCCCGACAAAAATAAAGGCCTTATTTAGTCCCTAACAAAATTAAACCGGGTCATGTTAGTCTTTCGTTATTATTTTTTTTAATATTATTTTTTTTCTACTCTTGAACCGTGACTAGACTGTCATGTGTATTATTTTAATATTCTTAAGGAACAACTTAGTCCCTGATTTTCCGTCCAAAAAAAAAAAACTTAGTCCCTGATTTGAAAAAAAAAACAATACGTGTTTTTCTCTTTCACAAAATAGAAAGAGAGGATACTAGGGTTTTCTAGTTTTAGGCTTTCAGTCTTTGGTTTTTCTCCTCCCACACGGCAACACTCTTTCTTTTCCAACAAGAACAATTTTTGATGGTGATATTCATGTCAGATGATTCAACCGGAGAAGACGGCATACAACGTACCGGAGATTCGATGATTTGATCCCTTAAAATTTTAGAGATTAATTTTAGTTTTGTAGTTTTTGTTCGGGGCAAAAATAGGTGTCAATTCGATGATTTGATCCCTTAAAATTTTAAAAATATTGTCTAATTTTCGTATTTTTTTTAAAAATAATATGGGGATCAAATTGTTCAAAAATAAAATAATGTAGGGACCTAAATGTCCCTTATGTTTGTAAATAATACACGTGGCATAAATAATACATATGACAGTCCAGTCACGGTTCAAACGAAGGACTAACATGTCCCGATTTAATTTTGTCAGGGATTAAATATGGACTTTTTTTTTGTCGGGGACTAATTCGGATTCTGTGGTTTTTGTGAGGGACTAAAATGGGTCTTCACTCTTATATTTATTACTATTATTTACTACTGAGAACACAAATCAATGTTTTCTATGACAAACTTTTCTCTTTCTTTCTAATCTAACCATTTGTTTACTTGCTTTTTACTCAGTTTTGTTTCTCTTCCTTCACATGACAACAACAACACAAGTTTAATTTTCTCTCTTTTGGTCTTTCAAATGACTGTATACTGCATGCTTCTCCTTTTAAATATGAAACTAGATGAAATCTTAAATCTTTGAAATGTATATTTTTGAAATGTTAGATACCAGAGCAGCAACTTCAAAAAAAAAAAAAGAAGAAGAAGAAGAAGAAAGAGTAGTAACTTCATCTTGTTGGAGCTCCTCGTCAATTAATGAATCATTGTGCATCTCACAACCACCATTGATGGAACTTATGAACTCGTCCCTTTCTCATTCATCATCTTCTTCTTCTCAGATCTATCTTCTTTTTTTTTTTTACTGAAACTATTTTTTTTATTTGTTGGTTGTTTGAGATTTACCCGAATATACCCATCCGAAAAAAACCGGGATCCGACAATCCGAAACCCGTTAAAACCGTTGATGAGAATGGGTCGATTTGGATCAGAGAATACCACCCGTAGTTTGGGCTGGATGGGGTTTTGGGCCCGAACCCGATCGACCCGGCCCATTGTCCACCCCTAACTTTGAACCACTGCCGCCACTTTACCATTGCCACTTAAATTGCAATCACCATCCCTTACGTAAACTATTCTCATAAACTCAACATTTTGACCATCCAGGTAGTATTGAACGAAACAATCTTTGAATCTTTTATTAAACCAAAATTTTCATGGAAATTCAATATATTGTTTCTAGGTTTTCCCCAAAATTATCATCATCCCCATCAATTCCAATTGGAAAACAACTTTTCTCTTTGAAATTCCCTTCTTTGCTTTCTTCTTCGTACCCTTCTATTCAATCCCAGAATTTTGAGGTTCCAAGTGGAGCTTTTTACCCTATCAGCACTAGAATAAAAGACAGATTTTATAGTTCCAGGAGGAGAATACGGTGTAGCAGTAGCAGTAATACTGCAGATCCAAACAAGGGGAATGAGGTGAGGGCTGAGGTCACAGGGAGGAGGAAAAAGCTGGCTGTGTTTGTGTCCGGCGGAGGGTCGAACTTTAAATCAATTCACGAGGCATCCAAAAGGGGTTCACTTCATGGAGATGTCGTTGTATTGGTTACAAATAAAAACGGTAATGTCCATCTAACTACCCCTTTACTTCCATTTGTGCTTCTGATGATAATGTAATGTAACTTTTTTTATGATTTTCTATAACCATTAAGTTCAGCTACATTCTTGATTGTTGATTGGCTTTTATAAGCATATTCTCTTCAATTTTACTTTATAACACAGTCTCAAATCAATGACCTTAAATTTATATTCAATTTCATTTCTGATTTTTCAACATTGATCAATAAAACCTCATTTATTGTGAGATTAGCTATTTGTGGTCCTACATTTAGTCTTTTCAGTGTACTTCCTCTGAAGTCCTGGAAAATTTATATGTTACCGTTAAGTGTTAAGGTTTTGGAAGAACTTTTTGGAAGGATTGACTGATTCCACTGGTCCTTGTATTTAATTCTTTTGATGGTAGATGCAACAGGGAAAGGGAATTAAGGCCATACCTACCTATCTTCTTATAGGAAATTGCTATTCAACAAAATAGAAGGTCCATATCGGTAATAGAAAGACCTGCCACCTGCCAGCCAGCATTCGGAGCAGAAGTAGACCCTTCCCCCGCCATAATAGCACCACCCAGCTTCGCTGCATCGGGATAGTAGTAGCACATATCTTTTTCTAGTGATCGTTATAGGGATAATGAAACCAATGATAGAGTTGACCTAGCCTCTTGCAGCCCTAGGTAAGGCGCGGGTTTAGTCTTCCAAGTAAAGGTTCCCTCACTAATAAAATGTTATTTTTTATAAAAACCTAATGTAAATTTTGTAATATTCCTAATCTTATGTTTAATTTCATAGGTACTATTTTTTTATTACTATAAGTAGGTACTATTTTCATTATGCATAAATATTCATGTGAAGAGCATTGGCTGTTACCAGCACAATCATTGGCTGTTAACCCCTTTGAACTTGTTCCGTTGATCATTCATTGTCATCGAACAACATTTTCATTATACAACAACACCTTTGGACTTGGTTAATGCTACAACTTTTTTTGTTCTAGGCAAGTAATGGTAATATTGGGTCCTTAGTTCTTGAGGTTACCCTGTTTGTATGCTGGATACAAATCAGGTTATCGTTTGTATTTTTCTTACTATAGTGACTGATACCACCTAGCTAGTGGACATAATGTGAGCTGGCTAGAAGATGACACTACTAAACTATGAACTATGAAGGACGGATATTTTTTTATTAGGCGTGTTCCGGTGTCAGACACACGTCAATGTCTGACATATAATTACATTGAATATTATGTTATTTTTTTAAATTATATATTGGTGTTGACATGTTGGTGTAAGTGCTGTGTCTGGTATTTGTGTCCGTGCTTCATAGATACTAAGTGCATTTTTGTATTCACAATAAATTTGACAGTCTATTTTGTGAAAGTTACACTAGAGTTTCAACAAAATCACCCTAATATGCACTAAACTTGAAAAAATGTTTAGCAAGTGAAATGACATTTTAATGTTTGGTATCATTTGATTATACTTTGTCCCAACATTAAGCCCAGCAAAGATATACACTATGTTTATTCTTGAAGATTTTAGACATAAAATTTCACCCCAAATACAATAAGCAACAATTTAGGGACAGAATTGATTTCCAACAATATGTTGAGGATCAAATTATATCTAAATACTTCTTGAAGAACCAAATTAATGTCATGTGCATATTTTCAGAATCCAATTGTAGGATTCTGCATTTTTGGTAAAGAAATTTTTTCAGAAAAGTAATTGATTTTCTTTTCAAAAACTTAAAACTTTAAAAACTGACAAATTCTGAGCAAAATTAATATATGAAATCTTTAGAGGACCAAATTAGTATCCCATATATTCTTCAAAAATCAATCATTAATGTCTTACTTTAGAAAACATTTGGCTTAAATGTGAATATAAAGTACTAAATTTCATTCCAAAGGCCTACTTCAAACTATGCCGATATTGTTACGTTGGACAAAAGAAATTTTGAATCATCTGAAAGACCTACTTCAAATTTCGAACTTGAAGACCTCAAAATTATGAAGCAAGCTTCTTCATTATCAATCAGCTAGTCACATGTGACATGGGATATTTATTGACACTGTTTTAATTTACTTTTATT
Source organism: Trifolium subterraneum (assembly GCA_951799995.1). Lineage (NCBI taxonomy): Eukaryota > Viridiplantae > Streptophyta > Magnoliopsida > Fabales > Fabaceae > Trifolium > Trifolium subterraneum. Next base: position 52,532,911 of record OX637463.1, read on the forward strand.
CTGAATCTCCAGTTTACTAAATTTTATTTCTTTCTTTTTATTTTAATTTTAAATACTAGAGTGTGGAGGTGCCGAGTATGCGAGAAATCACGGTATACCAGTTATAGTGTTCCCTAAAGCAAAGGCTGAATCTGATGGATTGTCTCCAAATGACCTTGTTGCTACACTAAGGTTAGATGCTTCGTTATTTCATTTTCGGCTATTGCATTTAACTTTTACTTTTAGTATTTAATGAATCTGATATGTCATGTGACTGCTTTACTTCAAAGTTGAAATGCAAAGGAAACCAAAATCAATTTAGATATAACTAAATTTGCAAAAGGGATTAAAACAAACAGTGATATCCTACATTGAGATGCGGTTATATTAATAGCAAATGATACATGCTTTCAACAGGAAATTTGAGGTTGATTTTATTCTTTTAGCTGGATACCTCAAACTTATACCAGTGGAACTGATCCGAGCTTATGAAAGATCTATATTTAACATCCATCCATCACTTCTTCCAGCTTTTGGAGGCCAGGGCTACTATGGTATGAAAGTACACAAAGCGGTAATTGCTTCAGGCGCAAGGTGCATATCTATCAAAATAAGTATGTTGTTTTTATGAAACATTTCTATGATTTTTCCGTGCTAACTTATCTTTGCATCATTTTCTATGTTAGGTTTTCGGGTCCCACAATTCATTTTGTGGATGAACACTATGATACAGGGCGTATCCTTGCCCAGCGTGTTGTCCCTGTGCTTGCTAATGATACTGCAGAAGAGTTGGCTGCAAGGGTTCTAAGAGAGGTAATGGCAGTTTATATCATCAATCAACTCCTGATAAATTGTTCATTTTAAACCATTGAGCAACTTTAAACCTGAATGAAATTTAATTAATATATCTGTCATAAGATGCATTCATGCACCACAACATTTATGCAACGAAAAGGTTAATAACTCAGCCTTTTGACAATATGAATACCAATTAGGAGCACCAATTATATGTTGAGGTGGCAGAGGCTTTATGTGAAGACCGTATAGTTTGGAGAAAAGATGGTGTTCCCCTTATCCAACGCAAAGAGAATCCTAACGAGACTTATTGATTTATCACTTATATGGTCAGAAATTCACTTTTGATCTTATAACTATACTTTCAGATTACAATACATTTATATGTTCTACTTAATTTCTTCATCTTTTTACCACAAAGCCTTGCATTTGATACGTCTTTGTTCCTTTTGCAGGGGATTTTGGCCATAGGTTTGCTCACAAATCTTCATATTTCCACCGAATCAGTAGCTAATAAATCACAAGTATCATGCAGGTGAACTCGGGTACTCATTTGGCACCCCCCTCTAAGAATATAATAAGTAGAAAACCACAATTTTGTCTCCTAACCTGTTCTTTATAGACTTATCTTAATTTGCATCTCAAAGACCTTATGGTTTTAGCTACAATGTGGCTGGTAGTACTCCATTCACGTGTGGCAAATGTTGTAATTTGCATCGTTCTTAAGTCTATCGACATGAAACGCAATTTGTTGAAGTCATCTCATATAAAGTGAGTAAAGTCTCTCCATAGAGTATCAAATACCAATTTTGGTCCCCCGACATGTGCATTATCATCTTGAATAAGTATTGTGGAGTGTTCCTAAATGTATATATTGGTCCTCCTTAGAGAAAGTGACTAAAGTGACTAAAGTTCTTCCCTTGGTGTAGTAGCAGTCTTTATCTCCCTCCATTTGTGCATTCTCAAATTGCACAAGTATCGTGTAGTGTTTGTGTGCGCGGTCTTTTAATAATATAACTTCATAACTTTATGTGTATGTTTTTTTGGTAACCATGTTATTATGCGAACTATCCACCAGCTTTGCTGATTACTGATTTTCACTAAACAAACCCCATTTTTTTCATCCACAAGACTTGAATACGAGACTTTGTTTAAGGGATCCGAGTCTAGTTCCACTCGGACTAATGTAATGTTTATCTTTATGTATATGTTCTGTCGTTGCCTTTTGATTATATCTTGTATGGTTATAATATGTTTCTGCCTACTCCCATTATTTAATCACCATTCATTCATGTATCTGCCATTTTCCTCTCCCTTTCTATAGCCCATGTGACAAGATTCCACAACAAAGGATACAATTTTTAGCACCCTTAACTCTTAGTGCGTTATGCTTGATTTCCTTGGAGACTATGACTGGTGGGGTGGGACATTGATTATTGATTTTTGAGAGTAGGGATTCTTTTAGATATGAAAGTCAGAAGAGTAAGTTACCGTTTAACCCAACTTTTTTTAAATGTAGAAGTTATTTTAACCATAAAACTAGAAGTAATAACTTTAAAACTAAAAGTGAGTCTTAATTGAACATATCAGTTTTATAATTTTTTGGAAGATAGTGACAAACACCATTTTAAAACTCATAAATGAAAGGTTTTTGGTTTGAATCAAAGTGTAACCATAATGTTCAATTTCAATCTAATAATTTTGGAATTGTCAATTGACTGTAGGCCTTAGAATCCCAATAATTTAACACGATGTATACAATATTTATTTTCAATAAGGAAGTCATTTCATTGTTTGAACTCTTTTAAAAAAAAAAAGCACCGTTGTTGATTTAAAATGGAATCAATATTTTTTCAAACATTGTCAGTATCACGTGCAAGATTATATAATTTAATTATTTATGTGGTAGTACTATACTATTACTATAAAGAACAGAACATTCCCTTCGTAAGTGTAAGTGATGTTGTTGTCTTTAAAAAATGTCGGTTCACGCGAAAGGCGCTTTTGATCAAAATAAATAGTAGATTGATAGTGATTAAACACAAATTAAAGAAAACTTATGAGATTTGAGTTTGTGTTTTGGTCACATCTATTCCATTGTGTAGTAGTAGTAGTAAGCAGCAATCTCTCTCAACAAATAAGTAAAAGAGAATGATCAGTATTTATCACTTTTGAACCACCATAAATTAGCAATTTATATGGCGTAATTTGCTTTCAATTAAGACAACACATTACTCAAGCATGCTAAAAAGAGATATTGCATTGCCGTCAATACTAAAAAAAAATCGTTAGTTGGACCACGGTTCGATTCCCGAATCTTCGATTGAGAGAACTATAACCATTTATTGAGAGAACGGACATCCGAAATAGATCAGATGGTTCAGTAGACCGAATACTAGAAGTGGAAAAAAAAGGAATTTTTTTTTTTGGAAAAATATGATCTCCAACACTATAATGGCATACAGTTTGTATACAATATTGTTTTTATAATATTCTTTTCACGAGCTTATTACTCCAACCAACATTTAGCCTTATAATTATGTTATCTTAATTTTAAGAAGGCTTAATTGCAATTTTAGTTTAAAAAACTTTTGTGTTATTTTTTTGGTTACTCAGTCAAATATTCTATCTATTAATTATCAACAACCTTATTCAACTAATAGTTTTATCAAACATTTTAAATTCAGTCAAATATTCTATCTATTATCAACAACCTTATATGTTATTCCTATTAGTTTATCTTCCGTCCACCATTTTTTACCAAACAAATCTTAAACAACTAGAGAGATTGTGTTGGATTTCAAAAGTGAGTATATAAGTTTTTACATCGTTTATAAATGAGTAAATCGTTAAAAAAAAATTATGAAAATATGATGTCTTTTTTATAATCCTAAAACATTGTTCTATTGTTATTCTCGGTGTTCTTTATACTACCTTATAGACCATAGTAAAATGACTACTTTTGTCACATTAATAATAATAATTTCTTATTAGGCCCATTTTTTGTTTTTCAAAAGAAAAGATTACATGTATTTTTATTTTTATTTTTTTGAACTATAAAATAATACACCGAAATTTGTTTCTCGCAGCAAATTATATTGTTTCTCGCCTTCCAAATCAACCAAAGAGCCACATACCACACTTCCAACACATGTATTTATTATTGGCTATCTTGGAGCCAATTCGTGAAGCCACTTCTAAAGGGTGGTCCAATATTGTGTTTGAAAGCAACTCTAAAATTATAGCGGATGTTGTACAAGCTAATCATAATGTTTTATCGAAATTGAACTCTATTATTATGTCGATTAATTTGTTCTTACAATATAATTCAAATTTTGATATCAAATTTATTAAGCGACAAACAAATATGACGGCTCACACTTCTTGATCTAGTCACATTTTTTGTTATTGTCACCACCAGTATTCGGCCCACTGGACTGTCGTCTAATATGATTCGTGAGTTAGTTCCGTGGTTTCAACTCCCTCCCAATCGCAATTACGGAAGATCAAATCATGGTTTCAACCCCCTCAGTTTTGGCTCACACTTCTTGATCTAGTCACACTTTTTTTAATCGTGTTCCTTGATGTATGGAACATTTTATTATATTAAGAAAGAAAAGATTATATTATTGAAGATTAGTTTTGATTGATTTGAAACATCAAATTTTGAAAACATGATAAAGACAATTCCACGTATTTTGAATATAATATTTATAAGAAATAAGAAAAGAAAAGAAGAAGAAAAGTATGGAATCTAATCCAATCTAATCCATCAATGTGACACTGTATGCTATCTTTTAGCACGCATAGACACAGTGGTGTAGGAAAACAGATAACTACCTTCCTTCCCCAAATAATACGCCCTAAGTAACGTTCTCTATATTTAGAAAGTTGAAGAAACAAAGAAAGAAAGTTTTGTATATAAATAAAACGATCTCTATTCTTAATGAGCATTACACAAACTCTTATCATGGCGGAACACAACAACAACCCTCAAGTTGAAAAGAATTTGGAACTTGACGATGATGGCAAACCAAGAAGAACTGGTACATACATACATACTGTCTTTCTATTTCATTTCAGCATCAGATTCTTTTCTTTATTCCAAAATTTTACTATTTCATTAATATAGGAATCGATTATTCGATTAGGTTGATTCGGAACCAGTGGCTTATGATGTTTCTAGTCATGTTCCAGACATATGGAATTTGGTTATTAATGATTGTTGTGTTCTTTTTGGTTTTTATGATATTCCTAGGTGTACCTAGACTGTTTTATGAATGAAATTCATGCATTAGTTCTACTGTTTCAAAAAGAAAAAGAAAAGCTCTTACAAAAGTGATTATTCTTTTGTTGTGGTAGTAAAAGTGATTATTGGGATATTCATTAGATGTACGGTTATGTATCACCATATGTTTATCAAAATTACCATGAATTTGTCAAAATTTACTATGGAGACCAACTTAGTTTCTAAAAAATCACCCAAACAAGCCCTATAATATCTTTTGTCACTATTTTATTAAATACTTCATCTGGTTTTATATATATACGCAAAAATTGACATTTTAGATTCGTTGAAAAAGTGATGTGTATATAATATAGTTTGGAAACATCATTTTTTTGATGAATCTAAAAAGTCAATTTTTGTTTATATATCAAACCGAATGGAGTATAAGCATGTATTCACTCCAGTACGATTATAAACAAAAGTTTAGTTTTCAGATTTAATGAATATCTGATGTATCTGGTCTATATACATATGTTATTCACTGAATCTAGAAATTGAATTTTTACTTATAATTGTGGCCAAATGAAGTATTGATTATGTAAATGTATAAAATTTCGAAAACAAGCGGTGTTTTTTCACGCCAAAAGACCAAAAGTGAACCCCAAACATGATATGAAAAATTGATATGTCATATGCATGTCTTTAAACTCATTAAAAAAAGTATCAACACATTTTTTATTAATTTTTGATTGAGGCCTACATAATTTTGTAAATTTTTTTTGAATTTCAGTTGATATTAATAGAACTTGAATCCTTAAAAAAAGTTGAAAAATGTGGTTTGCATTGCAGGGAATGTGTGGACAGCAACAACACACATAATAACAGTGGTAGTTGGGGCAGGGGTGTTGGCTCTAGCATGGGCCATGGCTCAACTAGGATGGATTGCTGGTATAGCCAGTATATTGATATTTGCATCCATCTCTGTTTTTACATACAGTCTTGTAGCAGATTGCTATAGATATCCAGACCCTGTCATTGGCAAGAGAAATTATACTTATATGCAAGCTGTTAAGGTTTACTTGGGTACTCTTCCACTCTTGTTTTGCATAATAATCTAATAAAAATATTTCTCAGACACAAAATCTGACATATTTGAATTTACTTAATTTTATATTTCTACTTGATAATAATAGGTGGAACGATGCATGTGATTTGTGGATTGATTTTGTATGGAAAGCTTGCTGGGATCACAGTTGGCTACACAATAACTTCAGCCACAAGCTTGGCGTATGTTATTACATATATAACTTATTATATGCATCTATAACAGTATTATATTTATGAAAATATACATTGGCTAATAAAAAGAAAATTAAAGTTTCTCAAATACAAATGAATTTAAGCTATTTGGGTTCATAATTTGTGGTTTATGACTATCAATGTAATATATGGCAGAGCAATAAACAAAGTTATTTGCGTCCACAATAAAGGACCTGAAGCTGATTGCAGAAGTTCTTATAATCCCTACATGATTGGTTTTGGGATATTGCAACTTTTCTTGTCTCAAATTCCAAACTTTCACAAACTGACATGGCTATCAACCGTTGCTGCTATCACCTCATTTGGTTATGTGTTCATTGCAATTGGTCTTTGTGTTTCGGTCCTTCTCCCAGGTACTTGAAATCGGACAAACAATGTAATTTGTTGTCACATTAGTCTTTGAATGGATCAAAATTGCAAATACATTTCTAGCCTATCTTACATTGTATATTACATTGTTTTGCAAATTCAATCTTGACTTTATGGCATAGTTGATTATAAACTGCAATTAGCTGTACGATAGTTTTATGTCTAATTACAAAGGGAATTTGGTTAAAAACAGGACATGGGGCACAGACCAGCATAACCGGAACAAAAATAGGGCCAGAACTATCAGCTGCCGATAAAGTGTGGAGGGTTTGCAGTTCAATGGGAAACATAGCACTTGCTAGCACTTATGCTACTGTTGTTTACGACATAATGGTAAAATGTAACAATAAATTGAAACTTTCGATTATAACAAAAAAATTATAAAAAATTGAAACTTTCGATTCTTACCTTTGAATTTGGTTATTCCATATTCTTTTGTTTAGGACACATTAAGGTCAGATCCACCAGAAAATAAACAAATGAAAAGGGCTAACGTGATAGGGGTGTCAACAATGACAATGATATTCTTACTTTGTAGTTGTCTTGGCTATGCTGCTTTTGGTGACCAGACACCAGGAAACATTTTTGCTGCATTTTATGAGCCCTATTGGATAGTTGCTCTTGGAGATGTATTTATAATAATCCACATGATTGGGGCATATCAGGTTGGATCATTACTATTTCAATTTATCATACGATTGTGAAATATTATCATCTTGATACTTGGTCAAATTTTGTTTAGATATTATGTTTAATATATGTGGTGATTATTACAGGTGATGGGTCAACCATTCTTTCGCGTAGTTGAAATGGGTGCAAACATGAAGTGGCCGAACTCAAATTTCATAAACAAAGACTATATGGTTAAAGTGTGTTGCGTAACAATCAATTTAAACTTGTTTAGGCTAATTTGGAGGACGATATTTGTCATACTAGCAACAATTCTTGCCATGGCAATGCCATTTTTCAATCAGGTTCTTTCACTGCTAGGAGCAATCGGGTTTGGGCCTTTAGTTGTCTTCTTCCCTATACAAATGCACATTGCTCAAAGACGCATAAAAGTACTATCATTGAAGTGGTGTGCTCTCCAATCTTTGAATTGTCTTTGCATGCTTGTCTCATTGGCTGCTGTAGTTGCTTCGGTTCATGAAATTAGCCAAAACATTCACAAATACAAGATTTTTGCTTATAGACAATAGCATCTTTTAACAAGGAAATAAGTGATGCTAAATTATCTTGATTTTGATAATGAAAGTACCAAGCACTGGTAAATAGTAATTTTTTTGAACTAGTTTTTCCAGTGTATCCTATGCCCTTCACGCATAATTCAAGATTTTCGCTTTTAAACAATAGCATTTGTGTAATTCTTTCTTGGTGATCTCTGCTTTTTCTAATTATACATAGATTTTGTTTGACAAAAAACATATCAGATAACCGATAAACTATTTTATAGTGGATGAACTCATAGCAAATAATTATTTGATTAAATTTTTAGTGTTTGGTAGAATTAACTGTTGAAATGACATAATAAAAACATGTTTATTAATTTTCTTTTTTTCAAATAAGATTATAGATGTAAAATTGGAAGAAAAAATAATAACTACAAGCTATAATAGCTAATCAAAATAAACTATAAACTCGTAAGAAAAAACGGTTATTAAACGAATCATTTTTTCAATGAGCTTATAAGCTAGAAGTAAAAAAAAGAAGTCATAAGTTTAAAATTTGACGTTGATAAGCCTTTGGTTCCCTAAAATTTTAAAATGAGATGGCTGAATTGTTTGAAAGATAACTTATATTTAAGATTATTTGTTTTTATTTTTAAAAATGGTTTTTTTTTTACAAAAAAAAAGGTTTATAAATAGCAACTGAAGGAGTATATTATATTGATGACTTCTTCAAAGCACCTATATGGTGTGATCCAACATAGCTCCAATCATTCATTTGAAATTCTAGATGGTAATGAAAGTTACTATGTCACACGTTCTATGATATTGATATCCATTTAAAATGTATGATTCGGGTACTTGCATGCTCTTGGTGTTGTACTGTCACACTTTTGTAGCTATGCTCTTGAGAAGCTTTGGACAAAAGGATTTTGAACTTGATTTGGAAGAAAACGAGGAAGAGATCAATTACTTCATAGAGATGATCGGATGGTTAAGTTTGACTATGTTGTAATAAAACTTCACTAAGGCGAGAGCCACTCGTGCAAAAAAGGGATTTTATGCGATTAAAATAGACCTTTTACGCTAGTTCATCATACGTCTTAGAATGTCTCGACTAACTAGTATGTTAGGAGGTTTTGAGTCATTTAAAAGAATCGATTTAAATCGTGATTATTTACGTTAATTGTTAGGTAACATGATTATAACATAATGTAGTAACATGATTAAAGGAATGTTTCCAAACTTATGTGAGGAGGTTTTAAGTCGTTTAAAAGAAGCGACTTAAAACAATATGATTTATGCCAATTGCTAGAAATCTAATTATAACATAACATGGTGTAGTAACACATAGTGATAAGATATATTAAGTGCGATATTAAGTGCGAGTTATGTCCCACATTAGTTGGAAGAGATGATGTTTGTTCCAGATCGGCTAAAGCTCAATATAATACAAACTTAATACGATAAAGGCCCAATAACATGAGAAGACAACTAATTATTACGTGTGGCATCAAACGGCCACGGACGTATGCACGACGACCGATTAAGGTGCATAACTTCAATATATATATTATCAAACACCGGATAAATGACACTCATAAAAGATATTTGTGACTCATTCCATGCACACGGGGATCCCACCATACAGTTATTCCTCAAATTCCACTATATATGCATGCCCTGACTCACAAGGTACACACATTCTTACCTAATTTAACACTTTCTCTCACCTAGAGCAAATGATGATTTGAGCGTTGAAGTGCTAACATTATTGCATGTACCATTTCCCCCATTGGTACTAGAAGATCACACCATACTCATCCAAGTACAAATCTAACCGTTCATCACCATAGGAAGAACATTTTCATCTGAGTACTCAGTTCAATGTTGAGCAACATATAAGTGATATGACTCATAAATCTAATACCTTAAGGTTTTGAGTGAAGATGTGATATCAAAGTCACTTGTGTGATTTCTCTTAGCTTAGTGTGTTGATCTAACCTAGTGAGGCTCCCCTCACAACCCAATAAGGGTAAGAGTCCGGTTCGATTTTATGGGAGCAATAAGCGAGTAATGATGGATCATAGACACACAAAGAATCATACTTGAGGGGATATGTTGAGATATATCAAGGGATCGATCATGGACATGAACATATTCACACTTGAGAGGATATGTTGAGATATATCAAGTGCGAATTAAGTTTCACATTAGTTGGAAGAGTTGATGTTAGACAACATATAAGTGAGATGACTATAAATCTAATGCCTTAAGATTTTGAGTGAAGATATGGTATCAAAGTCATTTGTGTGATTTTTCAAGACTCAATGTATTGATCCAATCCAGTGAGGCTCCCCTCACAACCCAACGGTGTTTTTTTAAGTAAAATAACTCACGATATAATAATTTATTACCAAATTCACAATTTTTACGTAGCAAAATTGCAAATCTCTCAGACTCTCATACAATTGCAATTTTTTACAAGGATAAAATCGCAAACTCTCTCAAAACTCACAACTATCCAGATCTCAATACATCCAAATGGCTAGAGTTGCTATGATCATGAATAAAACTCAATATAACTCTCCATAGTCATAATAATCTTCTATTTGTTTCCTTCCAACTATTCAATATAAAACTTTTTGAATGAACTTTCACCCAACATATTCTACCTCCATTCAAAATTTCACATCCCTTCACTTTACATGTCAATACGCATAAAGTAATTAATGACTAATTTTGTTTTCATAATACAATTAATTAAGGTTGATTGAAATCTAGACTTAGTCTAGAGCACTTCCTTTAACTAATTATAATGGACAAGGTCAAACAATGCTAAAAATATGGTATGACGTGTCAGAATTTAACGGGAAAAAACCTTAATTTCCTTATATTCATTCATTGATTGATTTTAAAATTTTATTAATTCAAAAGAATACACATGAGTTTATTTACTATACACTCATAGATCTAAAAGCCACGTTTGTTTATGGTGTTTCAACTATGAAGATCATGGAGGTGGATGAGAAGCAAAATGAAAGAAAGAAGGAAGTTGATAAAATAGCAAACGACTGTGTACTAGATGATGATGGCAAACCAAAACGAACAGGTTCTTTTAATTTTTCTAAATTTTTCTGCATTTGAATTATAATCTCTCAGTTTAAGTTTTCAGCGAAATATATAGGGCCGGCTCTGTGAGTGTGTAAAGTGAGCCACCACACATACCCCAAAAATTAGGTATAAGACATAAAAATCATTGTAAAATGACACAAAACTATATATAGAGACCGTTGAGACGGACACTAAATTGTTTGTCGTAATTATTTTCGTTTATCCATCGAAAGGGTGATGCAAAATAACATTATAGAAAACTCTTCACCAGAGTATGGATGCCCATGATCCAAAAGTTCATTCTAAACACATTCTTGGTTTTCTTTTAAACTTCAGGGACAACATGGACCTCAGTAGCACATATCATAACAACGGTGATTGGTGCCGGTGTGTTGACATTGCCATGGGTGATGGCTCAAATGGGATGGATCCTTGGTGTTTCATATATAATAACTATAGCTCTCGTTACACTTTATACTTCAAATCTTCTAGCAGATTGTTATAGAACGCCAGATCCTGTCACTGGTGAGAGGAATCACACTTACATGGAAGCTGTCAAAAATATCTTAGGTAACAAAATCTCATGTACCTAAAACCATATATTAGATATATCTTATGACATGCTTCTTGTCAAGCAAGATTAGTTTTAATTATTTTGTGTGTGTATGCTAATTTAATTTGGGCAACATTTACTATTAGGTGGTAGAATGTATATGATTTGCGGAATTGTCCAATATGCTAACCTTAGTGGAGCAGCAATTGGATACACAATAACCACATCTGTGAGCGCGGTGTAAGTTATTTTATTGTGTTCTTTTTGCTTTTGAAATTATACAATTAATTTGTCGTGATGAACATGATCTAACACAAGTAATAGATGTTTGAGTTCTCACTTCTTTAACCATTTTGATTAGAGGTTTGATCTTCGATGGACCATCGTGTACAAAACAATATATGGTGTGAAAAGTCAACCTCTTAAATGAATCTTATAATTACCTCAAGATATTAATCTTCGCAAATTACGATTGGGGATATCTTATCTTAGAAATTTGAGTTGACCCTAACTCAATCTTACAAAATTTGACTTGTAAGGTGAGAACAATCTTCGTATGTGGATATAAATTGTGGGTAGCATAGAGGAAATGTAATAGCATGTAGTCCAACAAAGTTAGTAAGCTGAGAACTATATCTACTTATAAACATATAGTCATGTCATCTCTCATCCAATATGAGACACTCAACACACTCGTTCATGCCCAACACTATTGATCTTGGTGCGTGAATATAAATAGTGAGTGGAAACTTGATGACAAGTGGTCCAAAGATCTTTGAGAGACTATGATACCACTTTAGATATTTGGGTTGAGTCTAACTCAACCCTACAAAATCAATTTACTTATAAGGTGATAATTGACCCCACCTATAAACTCATATCTTCAGACTAAATCTCACTCAACGTAAGACTCTTACCATCTTATTTTATAATAACAAAATTGTCATGGAATGTGCATTCTATATTTTAACCTGATTATTTTCAAAATGATGCATGTGCCAGGTCAATACGAAAAATTAATTGCTTCCACAAACAGGGAACTGAATCTCCATGCCATTTTTCTAATAATCTGTACATGATTGGTTTGGGAATTGTTGAAATCTTTTTGTCCCAAATCCCCAATTTTCACAAGTTATCTTGGCTCTCAATTGTAGCAGCAACAACTTCTTTTGGTTATGCCTTTATTGGTATTGGACTTTCTCTTGCTACCATTATCCAAGGTTAATTTCCACTTTTCTCTGTCATTTTTAAATTTTCTATTATTAATTAAAGTGGTATTAATAATAATTTTACAATCCCTATCCCTAATTATTAGTATCTATTGAGGAAAAAAATTTGTTCTTTAATATAAGTTCTCTTTCAATTAATACTACTAATTTATCTTGGACAATAAATAACATCTAAGATGAGTAATTTGTTGATGAGTAATTTGTTAATGGTCAGGAGGATGGATATAATTTGGGGAAATATAAATTGAAACAGGAAAAGGAAAGAGTACCTATTTAATAGGAGGCAAGGAACAATATTCAGGAGACAAATTGTGGAATATGCTCATTGCATTGGGAAACGGTGCACTTGCTAGCAGCTATTCTCAAATAGCCATAGATATTCAGGTATTGAATTGAAATCAACTCAATTAAAGTTAATTTGTCATCGAAGAATCAAATACATATAAAATAGGTAGAAATAAAAAAATTTAAACCACCTGGAAAGAAAAAAAAAATTCTAACTCTAGATAAATGTAGCACTACTTAAAATAATGTTAAGAAACACAAATGTATTTATTTTTCAAAATATTTGTAATTGTATTTACTTGCAAACACAATTATATTATCTTTAAAATGGATAATATGTTTTCATTTCATTGAAATTATTATGTGTGCTTTATAAAATAGGATTCATTAAAGTCGTCACCACCGGAAAATAAAGTGATGAAGATGTCAAACAAAATAGGAATATTTGCAATGACATTTATCTTTCTCTTATGTGCTTGCTCTGGCTATGCCGCATTTGGGTCAGACACTCCAGGAAGCATCCTAATGGGCTCTGGCTTTAAAGAGCCTTTTTGGCTTGTTGATTTAGCCAATGTCTTCATTGTTGTGCATTTGGTTGGAGCATATCAGGTTGGATACTATACTTTGGAATTCTTACTATCATTCAAACAATTATTTTTTAAAAGAAATTTGGAGAAGGAAGAAAATTTTATTAATTAAAGTGACATTATTGGTGAAAATCAAACTCAAAACCCCTCTTATCACTTCACTCTTTAACTTTCTCACATCAGATACTAAGACAACCTTTATATTCTTGATTAAAAAGAAATGTAAGTAGTAAATTTAATACATGTGTTTGGTAAGCAATTGATCTTGAAGAAATGTGCAGGTAATTGTCCAACCAATTTTTGGTGTGGTTGAAATGTTTGCTGGTAAAATGTGGTCAAAATCAAGTTTTGTAAATAAAGAGTACTCAATTGGCATTGGCAGAATGAAGTCCAACTTCAATATTTTTAGGCTCACTTGGAGGACCATATTTGTCACACTAATTACTGTTTTGGCTATGGCAATGCCCTTTTTTAATGAAATGCTTGCACTTCTTGGAGCAATGGGATATTGGCCATTAACAATATATTTTCCAATTGCAATGTATATTGCCAAAGAAAAGATGAGCAGACTTACAATCAAATGGTTTGGACTTCAAACATTGAACTTTATTTTTATGGTAGTGTCATTAGTTGCAGCAATTGCAGCCATTCATGGGCTGCATGAATCATTTCATAAATACAAGCCCTTTACGTATAAAATGTAGCTTAGGTTTTTAGGTAACTAGCTTTAAGCATGTGCAAGCACAGTTGACATGTTGAATGTAGATCAATACATTACAAAGACAAGGAAATTTTATACATTGTTTTACGTTATTACTAGCATTCAAATAGACACATGAATATTTGTCCATTCGCTTTTTATTTTTTTATGGTGCATATATACATAAAATTAAATTATCTCGTTGGACAAGATTTTGAATAATCAATTATTTTAATTTTTTGGCATTTTACAATTTCAATGAGATTGATTTAATTTAGTTTATTTAAGTATAAAAAAATATATAGATTCAAAAATGTCAAAGGGGCATATTGGAGTAGAGAGTGATTTCGCACCCACCATTTTTTACCATAAGACATTTTCTTCTCAGTCTCTGTCTTCACATGCCTTTGCAAGGATCTTGTCAACATAAAAACAGAGTTGCGTGATTGTACTGACTAGAACCTAAAGTAAATTTGATTTATTTGGTTCAACTAATCTAATTTCAATAACCTTGATGTCCAAACCAAATTTTGTACTTGAAAAAGAATTGATTGTCTTAATTGAATATCACAAAATTTATTTAAAACTTCATAAAAGTTTTTATTGAATACATCTCAATTCAATACACTCCCTCCATTTTAAAATGAGCAAACCACTATTTTGGTCATTGAAGTGCGAGACATTGTCACTATAGTCTATAAATGTATTAAAATTGCAAACATGTCATTAATACATTTTTTGTTAGTAAGTTTATAGATTAAATTGACAAAAAAAATACACATTAGAGAACTAAATTGATTATTTAAAAATATAAATGGATGAGCAAAATGACTAATTTATAAAAGAGACAATTGTGAATATATTTACAATTTTTATACATTCACAATTAATTTGACAACGAGTTACACTTTTAAGGAATATAAGATAGTGGTTGTAAACTAACTCAGAGACACTCCACTTATTCCACTTTAAAGATAGTTTTTTTCTATCCACTAGACTACTCGAAAAAATATATAGTGATTTCGCTATTTTAAAATCAAGGTAGTTAAATAATTTTTTATATTAATTCATAAGTTATCACTAACAAAAAATTGTATTGTCATAATCAATTTTTATAAACTACTTTAACAAATTTATAAAAAATACATAAAGTTTATTTACATTGTTTTGTTTGATAATATAAAACTTTACCTACTTGTTAAGCCACTATTTGATCTAATATTAGGTGTTTGAATAGTACGTTAGAGGTGTTTTACTCGGTCCCATGAACTTAAATCAGTTGGTAAGAGACATTACATATTATATGTAGGGGTTTGAGTTCGAGTCTCGGACACCCAACTTATTCATCTTATAAGTGGAATTTCTAACCACTAAACTACCAAACCAAAAAAACAAAAGAGATGCTTTACTCGATTTTTTGCAATATTACAACCCAGCTGAGTTGACGAAAGACGTTTTATTTACTTGTTGTATAAGTAGTTTTTGATAAGCTACTTGTTGTATAAGTTATTTTTGATAAGCTAAAAAATAAACTACAATGCAAAAGTAACCTATAATCTTTGTACCAAAAAAAAAAAAAAAAAGTAACCTATAATCTCCCGCTAAGTTGAGAGGAGAGAAACATTGTTATCAACAAACTTTCTCCCTCCGCCACACTCCATCGCCATCATTCATACATTCATCCATGCTTCCTCGTTTCTCAAACCTTCTCCGTCACACTCATTCCAACATGCCACGCGCCATCACGTGCCTTCATCAACTCCATTCCTATTCCGTATTCAACAATAACGCCGCCGGCGTCCCTTTCTGTAACTCTCCTCGCCGTGTCTCTTTTTCGCTTTTCAATCGCAGCGTTAAGAACCACCAGCCGCAACCGTTTAGAGGAGTCCGTGCCAGTGGCGGAGGAGGACAGAGGGAGTATCGGAAAGTTCGAAATCGAAAGCCAAAGCGCAAGAATAAAGAGTTGGAATTCTGCGTTCCCATTTGCATCGAAGAAAGTTTGCCAGATGATCCTGAAATCTTGGTTGGTTTGTACTTCATCGTTAATTAATTAATTAATTAAATACCACCGAAATTCATACACGGCAAGGTCCCGGGTTCGAATCCGGTAACCTAGTCGATATCCACATTGTTAGTTGAACTATTAGTGTAATAACCAAACAATATTTTAGGAGGATTTATGATATTCATGATGATATGATATGATAGATAGGAATAATCCTTTTTTTTAGAGGGTAATGTAAGACATATTAGCTACTTGATGTGAAAAAATCAAATGTTAATGTTATGTTGTATATAAAAGATGACTAAGCGATAACCAAATGAATAGGCTCAAATTGGTTATGAGCTCGAGTTAAGGACAAATTGCTCGAGAGAACACGAGTTCAAATCCTGGTCGGAACAATTATTGGTTAGGTTTTACTTACCTCTCAGTTGAAGTTCAGATTACGAGCGACCACTTCCCCTGGGAACTAGAGGATTAAGACAAAAAAATGACTAAACCATTGGTTTAGTTCTCTAAGTATCATTCTTTCCCCCACTTATTAGTACTTAAAGTATATACAAATGTTAAGTAGTTTTGTTTTTTCTTAATTGAATGTAGTTCTTAAACCATTTAAAATTCGTGAAGTTAGTTGGGAAACTATATGTAATCCGCTGAATTAGTTCCCGCTCTCATATATAGACAAGAGATACTAAGGACTACGAAGTTTGGTTTTGTATAATTTAGAGACTACACTATTTATTATTTTCATATAATTTAGGAATAGAAGAAAGAGTGGTACTTAGAGAACTAAATTGTTGGTTATCATGAATATTTTGAAGTATCAATTTTTTTCATCAATGGAGGGTATATGGATTACTGGCTTCACAGAAGCTAGATCATTTAATTCGAAATAATTGTAATAAGGCAAGGGGATTAGTGGAATTTATTGTACGCCAATTAACTGCTCTGGTGATTTTTACCAACCTGTCATAGCATACTATGTTCATTTGTTAGTCACTCTGAATGTCCCCGAAGTGGTTTAATTTTAAGAGATCAAATGAAAAGGCCTAAAGCTCCAGCTTTAGTGGTTTGATATTTTTGCAGGCTATGCTATTGCAAAATAGGATAATACTATGCTAAGGAGAAGAACATGCTAAGGATAATAATATGATCGTAAACTTATAAGTCACGTTCATGTGTAAGAAAAAGAGGATAACAAGAAGAACGTGGTAAATATAATAAAGTGAAGCTTGAAATACAGTAACATTATTTGTTTAACTAGATCAAAGTCATGTTATTTGTTTGACTAGATCAAAGTCATCTGAAATAGTTTGTGTTTTAAAGAAACATTATTTATATCTGAGTTCTACATAATTCATTCTTTTTTGGGTCTTTGTTTTTACTGTGTGCAGAATATTGCAGAGATGCTTCGGCTAAATGTTCCAATGGCAATGAAACTGGCATTTGATGGTTTGAAAGGTTCAGAGTATAAAACAAGAGATCCTTCTATAAAGGATGTTGGCGGGTTTGAAAGTGTTGAGTTATCCGTGCTTCTTTGCAATGACGAGTTTATCCGAAGTCGTAACAAGGAATGGAGAGATGAAGATCATGCTACTGATGTTCTCTCATTGTCATACCATGTAGCTGAAGCCGATCTTCCTATTGTAAGAATTACATTTTCTACCTCATAATCATAATTCATAGGTATACAAACTTACAGCATGGAATGCCAATTGGTAAGTGCTTGATGAAGTCTTTTGTTTGCAGCTTAGTTTTGGTGATATTATAATTTCTATTGAGACAGCGGCAAGACAAGCGGAGGAAAGAGGGCACACACTTCTTGATGAGATCCGTATCCTCATGGTTGGTAACATAATATTATCTGGCTATTTTATTATGTCTTGTGTTGAACTTTATTGTGTTAGACTTTTGAAACAGGCTTGGTTAAATTCACATGAGTTATACGATTGCTTAGCTTTTATTCAGTTTCTTTCTTTATTTTCGTTAACAAAAGTTGGTACTGTAAACTGATCTTTTGAAATATGTGTTGTTAACTACAAATCTTGAAATAGAGTTCACCATCGATTTCAAACAGCAGAAATTAAAAGTTAAAGTAACAATACCGACAACTTTCAAATGCACACACTTATTCAAAAACAGAGAATGTCTTCATTGCAAGAATCAATGCACCGAGTGCTAAAGTATATAACATACTCGAGTAGAAATAAACTGTTGGTCGAAACTTTAGATTCATATATTTGAAGTAAACTGGTGTTTCATTTCATTTTACTTGTGGGATGGGTTGTTTGAGAAAAAATGAGATGATCATGTTGACCTTTTATCTTCAAAGACAGTGTTTATGCCGTGTAAACTAAAAGTTGACACTTGATAATTTTAATTACAACATTTTAATTTTTTTGTAGGTCCATGGATTGTTACATCTTTTGGGATTTGATCATGAATTAAGCGAAGAGGCTGAAGTAGAAATGGAGAAAGAAGAGGAACTCCTTTTGAGGAGTCTTGGTTGGAAAGGAAAAGGGCTAATAAAGAGTGCATATGATGATGCGGAAACAAATTCAAAATCTAGCCAAAAAAGTTCAGATGGTAATTTTTTTTTACTAGCATGCATCAACATTTGTGAACCTGTATGATATTTCGGTTTTATGTGCTTCCCTCTCATTCAAGTAACCATCATTAGCACAAAAAGTATGTCGGCAAATAATCTTATAGAGGAATTGTCAAAAGACAGGAAGAAAGAAGGCAGTCTTAGATTTTACAAACCGAAGTTCAACTATATCTTCTGTGATATGGATGGTAAGATCTGTGCGAAACATAGTCTTCTGATTTTCGATTATCCTTTTTTTTTGGGTTTTTAATATTATCCTGTTTTTATTTAAAGGAACATTGCTGAACAGCAAAAGTCAAATTTCTACTTCAACTGCCAAGGCTTTGAGAGAGGCCTCAGCAAGGGGTGTGAAAATTGTGATAGCCACTGGAAAGGTAAGATGTTATAGAACCATGATTTGTCAGGAATATCATGTTATAAGTTGTTTATTTGATATTGGCTAATACATGTCAACCCTTGGTTGCTGATACTGCTATATGTCTTAGAAATTTTTCTAATATAAATGTTGACATTTATATGGTTGAAAATTTGTTCTGATCATTAGTTTTTTTTGACTCATTCTAATCATTTTTTTTTAACAAACGGACTCATTCTAATCATTAGTTTTGAACATTGGGAATTAGGCTCGTCCAGCTGTGATAGATATTTTTAAGTTGGTGGATTTAGCTGGAAAAGATGGCATTGTTTCAGAATTCTCTCCTGGGGTTTTCTTACAGGTAATTGTTCGTGCCTTTTCATGTTTCTGGTGATATCTCTGATTCCACAAGTTAGTTCATATATGTTCGAACTGACAGCATTTGTTTGTCTATAACAATTTTGTATACATGTTTTACCTGCTAATCAATCTTCCCAAAAATTTACCTTAAATATTTATGCTATCTCAATCTCATTAAAGATGGTCGAACAATTGAGTTTCAAAAATTATGGAGTTAGCAACATTACTCACAGTGAAGATATTTGATGACAAGGATGGCCATAAACGGCATTTGTTTGGATATTTTCTTAAAAGGCTGATGAGTAAATAAGATGTAGGCTTTTACTATGAGAAATTTTGTATGCCGTGTTTCTTAATTTTTTTTCTTTTTTTTCTGAGATCTTATTACAGTTTTCTTCCCTTTCTAAATGTATATGTCCATATTTCTTTGTAATTCAGCACGGATTCTGTTTTCCTTAGTTTCTTTTATTAGGGCATATATGTCATCTGTAATACTCAGAAATAAAAAGTAAACGAAGTTAAAGACATATTCATAATAATCATATTAGTAATCATACTCTTAAGCTAAATTCACTAGTCAATGGCAAGTTAATAATAATCCACTTGTCCAAAGAAAAAAGTCATACCCTTAAGCTAAACTCACTAGTCATAGCAAGAAAAAGAAATGAAGTAGTTAAAGGGCTGCAGAGAACATGAAGGGTGAAAACAACACAACAATCACAACAGACACAGATAGAGCAGAGCGTGAGTAGGGCTAGAAACAGAATAGAGATAAACGGAGCCTGAGAGCACATCTCTTTCTTTTTCTCAAAAGCCTTTTGTGAAGTAGGTGTGTGTGCCCTAGCTTGGCAAGAAAAGGACGGGATTGTCTGGAAACAATGCTTTTAGCAGTGTGATATTGATATCTTAATTGGGCAGACTCTTACGACTTATGATTATGAGATCTACTTCTAGGTACCATGTTTTTGGGGATAGTTTTCTTTTAAGTAAATTGCCAATTCCAGCATTGTATTGTGTAATTGAATGACCAACAAAATGTAGTTTCTGATTTTAATTCTGTTTACAATTTTCCCACTGTCATAGTTTTTATCTTTGAAGATGTTATTACCCTATGCCTTATCTTCCTTATGCCACATGATTCCAGGGATTGCTTGTTTATGGTAGACAAGGTCAAGAAATATATAGGAGCAGCTTAGATCCAAACGTCTGTAGAGAGGTAATCTCTTTAACCCTCCTTTTTCATTTTTCGGAACAATTTTTCTTTCAAAAGTAACAACACATACTTCATTAGTGTTTAATGTGTCCTGTACTCCTTTGTCCTTTTGGACTTAATCACAAAGGTTAGCTGTGGCTTTTTAATTGTTTACCACTTTATTTCTCTTTTTCTTATGAAATATTATGGCTGTATTGTTGTTTTAGCCTTAAACCAAACCCCGGATTTACCCTCAATAGCCATCTTATGTTCATCTACCACAAATTTCTGAACTTCTGCTTTCATTTTACACAATGAGAAAAACAAAATTTATTATCCAGCTCACTTTCAGTGATCTGTGAAATTCAATTTTGTATCCCAGTTTTCCACATAACAAAAAGATTGAGGGTTTCAAATTTCAAAGCTAAATGTCTAAATTATATATTCTGGTATGTCATTGTTTTGCAGGAATGTTCTTCTTGTAACTGTATATAAGAGTTGTGTTTCTTGTATGTGCAGGCATGTCTTTACTCTTTGGAGAGTAAGGTTCCACTTATTGCATTTTGTGAAGGTCGCTGCTTAACCCTTTTTCATGACCCACTTGTCGATTCACTTCATACAATATACCATGAGCCAAAGGTACCTCGTTGTTTCAGGATCCTATATGATTTCTTGCATTCTATTATGCTATTTGTATTTTTTTTTCTTATACAAAAATACTTTACAGGCTGAGATCATGCCTTCTGTTGAACATCTTCTGGCTTCTGCAGACATACAGGTATTCTATTCACTAGGACAAATTCTTGTTCCCTCAATTATAGTATTGAAGGCCTTCTTCCATTTTCGGAAATGAGGAATGACTTTTTTTTTTTGACAAAGAAATGAGGAATGACTTATAATTTGAACCTTATAGTTAGACACTTCACCTCAGTTGTATACTTTTTTTTCTTTGTTTATCTTCGTAGTTTAACTTTATCAAGTAAATATCACATACAAATGTGTATTGACTGCACCACCCTCTCCTCAAAGACAACTGCAATAAAAAACCTTCCTAAATTTACTGATATTATTGCCACTTTTCACTTGGATATCTTGCTAACTATTACATTTGGCTCTACAGAAAATGATTTTCTTAGGCACTGCCCAGAGTGTGGCGGATACGTTGCGTCCATACTGGTCAGATGCAACAAAAGGTCGTGCCACTGTTGTTCAAGCTGTGCCAGACATGCTGGAAATTGTACCCTTGGGAACATGTAAAGGGAATGGAGTAGAAATACTGCTTGATCATTTGGGAGTTACTCCTGACAAGGTACCACAAAAATCTATTAACCTCATTAATGCATGACTTGATTCCGTGATTGCATTTCACATGGTCTGACTATCTTTTGAATTTTATTAATCGTCCTTTGAGTCGAGGAGACAAAACAGAGATGCTTATAACGCATGCAAATGTAGTATGATTGCTAATGAGATGTCAATCTTATACTTTTAATATAGATAAATATCCTTTTAGCTTCTGTAAGTGTAACATACTTTTGGTTTCTAATTGACAAACTTTTTTATTTGTTTTAATCTTAAAAATAGAAAAATATGCTTTTGACCGCCATTTGTTTGGTTCTAGTCCTTCAAATGTTTGCACTATATTGAATTAGTTCTTCTAATACAGACTATATTGATTTTAATTCCTAAAATATTACATCAATTTTATTTTACAAGGACTAATTCAACATGAACCAATAGTTCAAGGACTAAATCAGAACAAAGATCAAAAGCAAAAATATCATGTTTTATTTTTATTAGGACTAAATCCGTCATTTTTTGCATGGACTAACTGCAAATAAAAAAACCAAGTACTGCATAGACTAAGATTATTTAGGCTTTAAATATTACAGCCAGCTGTGCTGACTTCTATCCTCACATTTCTTCATTCCAAATTTATCATATGCAGATAATGGCTATTGGTGACGGGGAAAATGATGTAGAGATGCTTAAGCTGGCTTCTTTAGGTGTTGCACTCAGTAATGGATCAGAAAAGACTAAAGCTGTGGCTAATAAAATTGGTTTAAGCAACGATGAAGATGGTGTAGCCGACGCCATCTATCGATATGCATTCTGAGCAACTGAAAGCATTGCATTCTTTTTCTATAGGGGTGTAAGTTGAAACCCCTTATTATTTTTTGTTCCCATTTATTTTCCTTCACAAAAGGTTAAAGATGAAGAAAATATATCATGTAATTTATTTTAGTCATTAAAATTTGTAGCGAATCCTTCTTTCATTAAGGTTGCAATGATTTTATGTCTAAAGGGCATGACATCTTTGCTTCCCCTTTCACTATCTAAATTATGAAAAACATTGATGAGTTTCCTTTTTGGGTTATATCCATTTGTCATGGCAAGTAATAATGCTTTCAGGGATCATACAAGTATAGGCAAAAAGTTATTTATATAAATTTTAGGGTTAAATATGTTTTTGGTCCCTATAGTTTCGCAAAATTTCAAATTTAGTCCCTGAAGATTTTTTTCATACTTTTTAGTCCCTGAAGTTTTCTCAGTAAGTGTTTTTAGTCCCTGAAGATTTTTTTCACACTTTTTATACAAATTACTATTATTTATTTTAAGACATTGATTTATCACTCTCAAAATGTTAAAACTACTGATGATATTAGAAACAGAAAGTAAAAACCCTTTGCCAACAAAGGTAAACAGACATACTACTACTGATCTGCATTCAGTGTATTTAAAGTGTTTCACATGTGAATATTGTCTTCAGAAATTAATTTTTGTGATTTAAATTAGTCATTATTGTTATATCACTATATCTTTATTTGATAAAGGTTGAAATTTTAATGGCTCTTGATACAGTCCTTCTTTTTTTTACGACTTCACTGATCACTTCATTTTAATTTTATAACATGACAATTGTATAAAATTATAGTTTGAATTGTTCTGGAATTTCTGATTCTCTTGAGTCTTGTCTGTACCTATTGAGGTCATTGCCTATTGAAGCATCACAGAGCAAGCAAGTTGGCAATTTTCATTTATTTTGAACGTCAAAATATTGAAGTTGGATGTTAAATATTCAAACTTTTTTTATAATTTTTTTTTTATTAATTTAAGATTTTAAATGATAAGCACTTCAAATTTTATTGTTGATATTTCTTCCTAGCAGTGACAGATTTAAGAATTTTGACAAGTAACGGTACAATCATATACTAAAAAAATTTAATTAAAAATTTATCAGTGCATAAGAGATAAATTAACTAAAAGACAATCATTGTACACTCAAAAAAATTGAATAGTACTGAACATTTACGAATAATAATACTCTACATTTCTAATAAGAATACTATAAAAAATAAGTTTATACATATAAACAAGTCATATACAGTATAATTCATCTTATGAATGCGCATTGGTTTTTTCACAAAATGTATTGCAAAGAATAAAATTAGATGAACTTTTATTGGAAACAACTGAACTTATTCAATAATTACTAAAAATATAAGTCAGTGAGGCCAACTGCTCCAAATTAGTTCATTTTCATTGTTCTTAACATAGAAAGGAATTTTGGTAAATAGACATAGTCAAGCCATACCCTTTTAAAACTCATAATCAAAGTATACAAAATAGGACAAATTAGTCGTACGGTTTCTTAACTTAATTTCAAGTTTCAAATTAGTCATTATCTCTTTATATCAAAGAGCATCCACCATATTTTAAAAGTACAAAAATGCATTTAGTAACCACAAATTTTTTATGCCTGTTTGGCAAATAAATAAAATTAGCTTGAAGTCTTTAATCAGCCACATTACTTGGGGATTTTGCAAGCCTGCAAACCAAAGACAAATTCAGTTTAGTGTAATACTCATAGACAAAACATATATACAAACATTTAAATTAAAATGATTGTTTGATGTATTTTACTAATTCCAAACAAGCCTGACCTTGAATTGTTTCTGTAGCTCTATAGCATCCTTGTCGTTTTCAAAGTGTTTCCTAACAGGCTGCATTTTTCAAGAAACAATCACTTAGCTTGTGCCTTATACTAGATATAAAGAAATGAAAGAAATATTTTACTCCTAAGTTCACCAAAATATATATAAAATAATTAACCCTTTTAGGGTTAGATATACTTGTAATCAGTTAGAAGAACTTGGAGACCACATAGAAATTTCAAACCCAACACATGACAAGTAGACTAACAGCTGGGATTATAAGAATTTGAAATGTCTTATATTTGAAGTATGTGCATACCAAAACCATTCTAAAACATTGTTGATGTTTGAGTAAGAACATTGCCAAACATAGTCCATAAAGTGGAGAGTGTACTTTTAAAACTAAGGAGGGAGTATACAAAAAGGTATATAAACATCGAACATTGAGTTGTGTGTTATTTTGACACGCAAATTTGACAACAATTCAGAAGGTTAACACAGCTTGAATATATGGTTAGTTACATTCAGTAGATGATTAATGAACAGATCAAAATATGGCAGTTTATTAACCATTCTCTCAAAACAAAAAATCACAATTTTGAACGCCATTAACCACAATTGTCAAGTGTTTTAATATACATACATATCAATTGACCATTTAAATCATGTTCAAATATACATGAATTTTAGTGTTCAAATATATATGATATACATTAACCATTATTTGTATTAAAATATATACACTTGAAAATTGTCATTGATAAATACATATTTAAATTGTATTAACCAGTATTCCATAAACAAAAGAAGGTTGTATTAACCATCTAAATCGTTGTTGAAATTTAATTTGGAATTTATGTATATCAAAATATTATTTCTAGAACGTTACCTCAAGTATTTTATTCAATGATGCCGACAAAGCTTGTTTAAGGTCCTTTGGGTGTAACTCTCCAGTTTCATAGTCAGCAACCACCTCTTCAAAGCTTTTGAACGTTCTAAAATGAATGGAAGCACATACATGTAAAAACAAAATTTAACACAAGAAAAGAAAAGGTAGATAACAGACTTAATGCAGCCATAATGATTGAAGAAATTACTACTCTTATGAAATATATGAAGTTTCAAACAGAAAATACGAAAACTTACTTATTCCCACCATTTTCATCACTACGCTCCACAGTAAACTCGTTAAACCATGGTAAGACAACGCGCTTAATGTAGTCAAAGCATGGGTTTCCCTCAACAATCTTTGGTGGGCAATAAAAACTATTTATTTTCTTCTTCACTTCACCCTATTATATATATATATATATTCAAATACCAAGTTTGAACAGTCACAAAATATTTAAAATAAAATACAAAAAAATAACTGAAAGTATTTACCATGAAGGAACAAATAACCATAATCTTACATAAAATCACAACTTTTTTTTATCAAGTAGCCTAGTTGCAAGAAATTCACCCAGTAAGGTGAATAAGTGGGGAATCCCGGGTTCGAACCCCAGTCCCTGCATATATAATGCAAGGTCCCTACCGAGTTATGCTCACGGGGGCAGTCCCGACCTTTTATTCCATCATACTAAATATTTTGTCAATTTGCCTTCATATTTTTGAAATTTTCTCAAAAAAAAAAAATTCTTAGTTGTCATCATATTCAAAACATACTACATCCAGTCCTTTTTATAAGAAACAATTCACTTTTTACTTTTTAGACTCATTAAATAACTAATATATTTGGCCTATATTATAGGCTAGATACATTAGTTATTCAATGAACCAAAAAAGTCAACGGTTTCTTATAAAAAGACCGGAGTAATACACTATTAGCAACTTACCACAGTATCGTCCATGAAAATGCATGTTGATGAGTCACGTTTGGACATCTCTTGCCCTTGTTGTGGACCAGGTAACCTGTCTGAAAATCACCTTAAAATCAGTTTATAAACAATATATGCAACATAAATATACACTATCTGAAAGGAAATCTGGAGATACATACTGTGGGATAAAATAACTGGTTTGTTCCTCTTTGTAATATCACAATAATCTATCGCAAGCACATTCACTTTCCGTTGATCCATTCCCATTTGGCAAATATCGACCTATTTTAAGATCAAAAGATTCATACATTATTCGCCAATATATTTCAAGCAAATTGACAACTACATATGAGGCTAGGACATAATAAACAACACAACTAGAGACTTAAACAAGAGAAATAAAATTCAATAAGAAACTAGTGCGGAAAAATCCAATAATAAAACAATTGAAGTTTAAGAGGAGAAATTGTTGAATGAGTGAAATGTAATTAATTTTTAAGACATCGAGAGCTGTGAACAACTAAATATCTATCATAATTTCCAAATGACATTTTTATTACTGCAACCATTGTAGCAAAGCATACATGATACATTCATTTATTTATTTAATAGTTCTCTACTGTAGACTAACAACAACCATCCAGAGCCTATATGGACAATGTTCTATGAGTTCATAATGATTTTATTCAAATGTCAAGCTGACAATGTATTTTTAGTCATTAATGCGGGCATTAATATATCGGAAAAAAGTGAAACGTACCTTGAAGAATAAAATGTCAGCGCACTGCATGCATGGATAGAATATTTGAGTAGTGTCCGCTGATTCTTCATGTTCACTTCGTCCCATTATTTCGCTACAACTATAATTTGGAAGAACCAAACATAAAACAACATTTCAAGTCCAAATCCATTATTCAGTGGATCATATGAAATAATTTTCACCTGAGAATCCTTTGTACACTAAACTTCTGAGCTATGTCCAAGACAAGAGGCCAGTACTCATCAGCTCTGGCATTAATCTCTTTAGACGACCACAAAAACTCAACTTTTCCTCCTTTAAGATCCATCCCAATAGCTTTCCAAATTTCGATCATGTAGCGGCCAATCGTCTCAATTTTCTTCAAATTTCCCCCCATTTTATTATTAAGCTTAGCAAAGGAATCAGCAATCACTATTTTGACTCGGCAACCAGCAGATACTAGCTTGTTCACATGAATTGTTTTCATGATACCCTATATACACAAGTAAAAGAATGTAACTATGTAATCAGACAACGACTTCAAAAGAATTTCCCTTCACCATGGAAATCAAGTGATCGACCAAATATGTGGAGATTGACATATATGATTGTCTATTTTGCCTCCTTGCAAACATTATTCTATTAAACAGTTTCTAATTAAAAACTTGATTTCACATTCAATCTCAATTTGACTTGATGTTTGAAACACAGCTTTTGTATTAAGTTAAAAATGTCCACTTAACAACTTTGATTTTAGAATTAAAAGCATTCACAACAGACAAGTACCAAATCAACTAAATATTAAATCATGGTTGTCATAGACACAAAACTATTTACCCTCTATCAATCTAGACTTGAATTTTCCTTTTGATTTTATGTGTGTGTGTGTGTGTGTATTCTAATGTTGAGAATAATGACCTCATCAATGGTCATATGTCCTGAAGGTTCAAAACCATCATAGCAAACAGGTTCGGCCTTCCTGGCAAGGATGTTAAGGAGCTCATTCTCTTGAGTGCACTCTTCTCCAACACTCCTCACAATCTCAAACCTCTGCAACAACCTGCAACAACAAAATATAGCACCACGGAAATTGAAAATTGAACTGAAACCTTGGGAGTTGAGAACAGTGCAGTAGCAGAAACGTACTGCTGATTTGTTGCGTTTGAATTGGATAGTTCATCCATAGACAATGTTTCAAGAGCTTCTGAGGCTGCTGCTTCCTCCATTGCTATTGGTTGCCTGGACAACAACTAATGAGTCAGTGGCTTAATGATTCAACATAATGACATTGCTATTGCTATTTCTTTTCTCTCCTTTATGAGAGAGTTTTATCCAAAAAAATACATAAATTTTTTACACATGCCGCAGGATTCAACACACCCCAAAGATTCGTACACAATAATTGAAACTTACTAATATTTACCAACATTTGTCATACTTAAAAGAACCTCCACCATATTATACAAGTCAAAATAATGGAATAACAATTTAAATTTAATGGCAAAGAAAAAAATTAGCCTGAATCAGCACATTACGTGGTCGCTTGGTAACGCTGCAAAACAAAAACAAATTTAGTTTAGTGTATATTCATAGACAAAACATATATACAACATCAAAATGATTGCTTTATGTATTTTACTAACTCCAGAGGAGCCTAACCTTGACTTCTTCTAGTTTCCCTTTAGCATACTCGTCCTTTTTAAAGTGCTCCCTTACAGACTGCATATTCCAAGAAACAATCATTTAACTTGTGCCACATAACGGAAATAACGAAATGAAAGAAATATTTTACTTTTGAGTTCACAAACATATTTGATATAGCATCACTACTTTTTCTATGATCAAGCACACAACAAATTGTTGGAAAATGCAATCAACACCAATAGGGTATATTTTCCAGAGAAACCTAAGCATAAGTATAGCATATGGAATCTTAACTATCTTTCCTCTCACTAAATTGACACATGATTACATTTTACTATTTAGTCAATAAATGAAGCAGATGCATATAGCCCACTTACCACCTGAGGCTCAATAAAGATGTAATGATGTGTTGATAGAAATACAGAAAGATGAAGTGTAAACAACACACTATAAAGCAGATATAGTGCTTTACTAGGAAATGGTAATGATGGATAAACCAAATTAAATATATTTGATAACTGGTCTCAAATCAGCAAGAAGAATGATTATTTTTTTTTTAAATGAAAACCAAATTCTGAATTCTGGCCCAAGGTGGGTGCAGAACCAATAACAGGGACCTGTGTAAAGAATGGATAATTTCCTGAATGTTCAAAGATCCCACTCCCTCTCAAATTCCCACTATTTTTCTCATATCCCTTTCCTCCTATCAGGCTAACCTTCCTCCTTAACTTTTTAGTCTTTCTATTAAGTAACTAATCATAATAGCTCATGTCATTATCCACATCAGAGTGTATTAGCCTTTGCAGTTCCCCTAGCTCTACTCTGGTAGTCCCAACTAATTAAGGATCTGGATTTATCGTATATTAATATTAATCAATAACACAACATTTAAATTTCAAACCTGACATATTACAAGTAGACTCCCCAATATGGTCATAAGAATATGGAATGTGATATATTTGAAGTATGTGCATAACAAAACCATTCATTGTTTCAGTGCTGAGTATGAAGATTGCCTATCTAGTACATTCGGTGCAGATTTTGCTTTTTAAAATTTAAGAGGTACGGAGTATACAAAAGTTGCATAAACATAATCGGTAAACATTACCTCTAGAATTTCATTCAATGACTTCGACAAAGCCGATTTGAGGTTATCTGGATGTAACTCTCCACTTTCGTAGTCGACAACCAACTCTTCAAAGCTTTTGTAAATCCTATATTGAAGGGAAGAATGGACATATAACAACCAAACAATTGAACACAAGAAAGGAAGATCTAGAAAGAAGACTCGAGGCAACAATAGTGATTTGAGAAATTACTAGTATGATTATAAATGGAAGATGAAGTTCAAATGGAGAAATGGAAAAACTTACTTATTACCACCATTATCTGCACCACGCTCCACAGTGAACACCTTAAATGACGGAAATATAAGATAACGAATGTACTCTAAGCATGAGTTTCCTTCAACAATCTTTGGTGGGCAATGAGCGTTATTTATTTTCTCAATCACGTCAACCTATGAAATCCAAATACAAATTTTGAACGATCACTAAATATTTCAAAAGAACAATCACAAAAAATAACCAAAAAAATATCTACCAAGGACAGGTAACCAAAATCTTACGTAAAATCACATTTTATTCCTTCATACTAAATATTTCTGTACCCTTTTTATATTTCTGTCATCATATTCAAAACAGAATGCAACTAGATATGACAGCTGAACTTTACCTTGTCATCTTCCATGAAAATGGACGACGATTGGTTACTTTTGGACATTTTTTCCTGGCCTTGCTTCAGACCAGGTAACATGTCTGAAAATCCACCCAAAATCATTTAGTAAGGGAACATAGATTACACACTAACTGAAAGGAAATCTGGAGAATACTTACGGTGTGACAATATTATAGGTTTGTTCTTCCTCTTAATAAGATCACAATACTCTCTGGCAAGCACATTTACTTTTCGCTGATCCATTCCCAATTGGCAGATGTCGGCCTATTTTAAGATAAAATGGTTCATGCATTATCGACCAATATGTTTCAAGCAAATTGGCAACTATATATGAGGCTAAGACATGATAAACGGCACAACATCTTGATACCCAAACAGGAGAAATGAAAATTAATATCAGCTAATTTCCATACATAAACAATAAGAAACAAAGATAGAAAAATCCAAGAACAGAACAGAGCTGTGAACTTCTATCGTAAACTGTAATTTCCAAATTTCATTTTTACTGCTACCATCGTGCATCCATTTATTTTTCAATGCATGCCTCAAAATAAATGGGAAAAAGGTAAATTGTACCTTGAGGAAAAATATGTCGGCACACTGCATGCATGGATACATTATTTGAGAAGCAGCCAAATTTTCATGCTCACTTCGTCCCATTATTTGGCTACACCTACAATTTGGAAGAACCAAAAACGAAACAACATTTCAAGTCCAAATCTTTATTCAGGGATCATATATAAAAGCATTTTTATTATCAAAAAAGAAACCTGATAATCCTTTTAAGCCTAAACTTCTGAGCTATGTCCAACACAAGAGGCCAGTACTTATCAGCTCCGGCATTAATCTCTTTAGACGACCACAAAAACTCAACTTTCCCTCCTTCAAGATCCATCCCACTGGCTTTCCAAATTTCGATGAGGTACTCGCCAACCGTCTCAATTTTCTTTAAATCTCCCCCCATTTTCTTGTTAAGCTTAGCAAACCAATCAGCAACCCATATTTTGACTCGACAACCGGCAGACGTTAGCTTGTTCACATTAATTGTTTTCAAAACACCCTATATACATACATAAGTAAAAGAATGTAACTACATTAGCAAACACCACCTTCAAAAGATTCCCTTCACCACATAAATCAAGTAATCAACTAAGTGTATGTTTGATGAAATAATAAAGTCTAACAAAAATTATTTTTTCAAAAGTGATTATATTGAAATAAAATGTGCATGATTAGTTATAAAATTGACTTTTCCTCAAAATATTGGGTTGACTGAAGTTGAAGATTCTACAATTAGGCAATATTCATATAAACAACGTAATTAAACACTTATAGCGTAAGTTTTATTAAATAAGTATTTATGTATAAGTTATTTTTCTAACAATAGACAAAATAATGTGCATGATTAGTTTTATGTATGTTTGATGAAATAATAAAGTCTAACAAAAATTATTTTTTCAAAAGTGATTATATTGAAATAAAATGTGCATGATTAGTTATAAAATTGACTTTTCCTCAAAATATTGGGTTGACTGAAGTTGAAGATTCTACAATTAGGCAATATTCATATAAACAACGTAATTAAACACTTATAGCGTAAGTTTTATTAAATAAGTATTTATGTATAAGTTATTTTTCTAACAATATACAAAATAATGTCAAACTATTTTCATATAGGCTATAGGGCCTGTTTGGATAATTAGCTTATTTGCAGCTTACAGCACAAATGATAAGCGCTTATGTATAAGCTTACATAAGTTAATTTTGTAGAAAAAGATAAATTGTTTTTATATATGTTACGAACCATTTTTATAAGGTATATTGGAGAACTTATGAAAATAAGCTGAAAAAACTTATGGAAATTGTCATAAGTTGTTTTCATAAGCTCTCTCGAAGTCTCTCAAACCTTATGTCAGTATATAAGCTCAAATAAGCCAATCCAAACAGGCCAATAAACTATTTTCATAAACTTTCCTAGGCACATGTGAAAATAAGCTGAAAACAACTTAGGAACATGTTATAACCTCTATATCTATAAGCTCTCTCAAACAGTTTCATTAGTGTTTACTTTATACCGATAGATAAACTTAAACAAGTCAATTCAATCCAAACAAGCCTTACAAAATTTGTTTATTAGGATTAAAGACATTCAAACTCAATTTTAAACAAATCAATTTTACAAAATCAAGTTAATCCAAAATCACTTCCGGTAAACGGAATTAAATTTACTACTCTAACTCTATAGATAATAAAAAAAGTATCGATTGATGACCTGAGCAATGTGCATTCTTCCGGAAGGTTCAAAACCATCATAACAAACAATATCAGGCTTATTTGCAAGGAGATTACGAAGTTCATCATCTTGAATGCACTCTTCACCAATGCTCCTTATGATCTCAAACCTCTGTTCAACACTCAATGATCTGCAACAGAAGTGAAATTCGTAAATTGAAAAACGAGATGAATGAGTTGAGAAGAACAGAATG
Organism: Trifolium subterraneum; assembly: GCA_951799995.1. NCBI lineage: Eukaryota > Viridiplantae > Streptophyta > Magnoliopsida > Fabales > Fabaceae > Trifolium > Trifolium subterraneum. Next base: position 52,566,114 of record OX637463.1, read on the forward strand.
TGAAGTATAGTAGAAAGAAATATACTGATGAGTTTTTGTTGCATTTGAATCATCGGATGATTTGAGAACTTCTTCTTCTGAAATTGCCATTGCTACTGATACACAGGACGAAACGGCGGCGTGACGGACGTAAATGGCGTCGCCGTAATCCTAACCGTTTTTGGAATTACTAATGTGTGTGTGTGTGTGTGAGAGAGAGAGAGAGAGAGAGAGAGATCGGTTAAGAAAATAAGGAAGGAAGAAAATTGGATTCTATGGAATCGGCGTCCAATTACACACAATACAGGTTCGGAATCTTCTTATATACATAAGTCTTGAACCCCAAGACACCAATAAAATATTATAAAATTGGTTTTTTTTAATAGACAAAATCTCAAAACACACACATGATTAAGAGAAAGGCTAAAATGACGGGAATTGAATTTAAGAGGTCCCGAGTTTGAGCTCGCTAGTATCTTTGTAGAGAGGAGGTAAATGTAATATCTTTGTAAGCGTTCTTTGAGCTCTAAGATCTTCTGGTGATTGTACTGGAGCATCATCGTCTCCTCCTAATTTTTCTATTATAAAAAAAAAAGTGTGAAAATTTGAATTAATCATGACATTTGACCTAACAATTTCGATATTTTATCAATTGAGTACTTGAGCTAAGACTTGTGGATATCATAAAATTGTTTTAAAATAACATTAAAATATATATATTGAGTACACCAATTTTATTTTTATCTTTTTGATAATTTTTAAGTAGATCAATTTTTTTTTTGATAATTAAGTAGATCAATTCTAATTATGTTTTGCTAAGTGAGTTGCAGTATGATTTTTTTTCATAAAACGTTCTAATACAACTCTCAAAACATTAAAATAACACTCTTAAAATAAAATAGTTATTTTAAAATAAAATCTCACCATTAATAAATTTATTCTCTCCGGCGGAATTATCAATTTAGGACTTATAAAAATCAAAATAATTTTTTTTGCACTGAGCGTTTCCCGCTGGACTGGACATGTGTTAGCTGAAGGAAGTATGGTTCCGAAAGTGACTTTGGTTCGCCAGTTCAGGCTCAACTCATCGCTTTACGTTAGCGGACCTACACTACAGACTCCACACATCATAGCAAAAAAATATGGAAAATGCTAAGCATTATCTGTCTTAGAACTTGTGCATTCAATATCGTATAAGTGTAAAAAAAATTCTTATCAACATTAATTTTATATTTTCTTTTTTGGTATGTTTAACAAGTGTTTCGGAGGCATCGTTAATATATCACTGTATTTATCATACTAGCACAAAAATATATCAATTTCTTTTCTTCGATGAAATGAAGTGCCTAAACCCAAAAATAAGATTACAAAGTAACTAGTCTTGGGGCATTGGTCCCATAAAATCGGACACGACTCATAAACAGTCATAGTAGAACTCAAATCGCTTCCAACATGAGCAAGCCGATCTGCACATAAGTTGGCCTCACAATAAGTATGATTGACTCGGACTTTCCACTCAAACTCTAGCAACCTCCATATTCTCTTGCACAAATTCCAGCCTTCCGCCTGCATCACGACCTCTTTATTGGTTGCCTTGACCACAATATAAGCATCCAGACGCAACTCTACATGTTTGTAACCAAGCTCCCATGCAGTTTCAAACCTTCCCACGCACCCCAAAGCTCAGACACCGCCTAAATCCCAAGTTCTACTTCAAATAAAAGATTTCAATTCGTGACAAAATCATCATCACCCGACTTAGACAAATATAATGAGTTCAATTCTCATTATAGACGTCATAGAAATATTTTGTTTAAATTTTTGCAGCAAAACAATAGGTATATCTTGACCATTTTATTATCCAAGAAGGCATCAAAATAATTGATTTTTTTTTCTTTCATAAACTAATTCACAATCAGTCACAAACTCAGCCAAACAATAGTCATAGGAAACCAAAAGAAAATAATATAACTAGTTAACCAACAAAACTCTAGAATTAGCTAATACTAAACTACAGGTCTTACAATTGCGCAGATAATAATTTTATTTGTCATTGTTTATGAAGACCATTTGTGATATATTTTTAAAACTAAAGATTCAATATTAAAGTATTCTTGAAGGATTCAAAGAACAAAGCTTAGTTAAACAAGTTCTAACCACCAAGATTCCAAGAACACCAAAACTAAGATAGAAACTCAAACTTTAACAAATGGTACATCAACTTTAAATAAAACAAGCTAGACCAATTCCGCAAAATTCTCGTTATAAAGCTGCTCCACTAATTACTGGAGTGGCGATTCCAAATATAACTGTTACACAGCAAGAAAAAGTTATCTTATTTAAGAATATACACCTTCATTTCCATCTGAGAGAGACCCAGAGAGGAAGATTTTGCAACAGATCTATAGGTTGAACATTACAAGTAGCACAATCATTCACCAAGACTAGTAATGAGTATAGCAATATCTAAGATGAAACCGTGTCACGATTGTGTCTCAGAGAATTTTCAAGCTGCGCATTTTTTCGCGCACATTCCAAGATAGTTTTATCAGCAGTGATGAAGTATGCTGCAATGGATGCTGTTCACCAACCAAGGACCAGTATTAATATACATTCAAACACTTTGCAAAAAGATGAGCCGCATTCATTCTTTCCATGAATTTTGAAAAGCAAGCAATCCTTTTCATAGAGCAATGCATGACGAATATATGAATTTCTTAATGTGCTAGTATCATGATTTATTGCTTCTTGAGACGTAGCTATTACAAATAACTATGCAGAAATTACTATTGAAAAGATCTATTTTTCTTCATACAGAAGATAATAGCATGTCTCTTTTAAATCAATTATTTGGTTATTTTAAGTTGAGATCGTACCAGCAGATATGATAAGTGCCTGAGCGGTATAATTGAGGTTTGCTTTTGCCCATGGAATCATGCGAACAGCAGCCAACTGCAATTTTGAAAAGTTCAGCATCGAATGAAATTTAAATTCATGAATAGAGAGGCATAGAATGATATAATGTTATCTTTCAACACAATTTATCATCATCCACAATGTCTGAGGGTTACACTTGCCATATAACATATTTCTTAATCATACTGTTAATTAGGTTTCAGAAGTTGGTAACGAGAAAAGAGGTTTCAAAATGTGAATTGGTCTTCAACTTGAACTAGCCACATGGAAGTTCAATCAATCAAGATCAATTTTGAGTACTGCAATGAGGTGATAGTGATAGGAGTTTGGTCTCTTATTAGTTATTACGAAAGAACAGGGAAAATACCCTTGATTATAAGTGAAAGTTGCATCTTTGAAATTACATACACATTGTTTAAATGAAACTTTATTTATAAATGTAAAAAATACATAGCACAGTATTTTTATAAGCAACTCTCTAGAAAGAAAAATTACTTACTGTTGGCACAGTACTGACAACGCATGCAACGGCAGCTGCCTTGAATCCAGCACGCACACCTTCTGTATATTAAGAAAAGGCAAAATGAAAATCTCGTAGAGAGATAAATAAAGACGTTTATTTGATGTATGGCCAAACAAAACATGCATATATGTATGCTATTCCAATAAAGTTTAACATTGATTTTTTCCAATCAGCAGAAAAGTAAGCAAGTAATATGTTGTAGTCAAACACGAGATCCTACATAGGATCGGGAGGGGGTGAAAGATCGTAACTCGGGGATCATAACATGACTCGTAAGATCCTATCAAAGGTCAAATTTGAACTTAACACACACACACACACACAAGCATAAAAACTATTCTACATGAACAAAATAACCTCTAAATCATAACACTAAACTAAGTTGATTAAAACTTCATAAGTTCATAATTAATAAGAAGAAACAGAGTCGCAGGGGAAGGCATGGAACTGAAAAAAACAGGGGAAGTTGCTTTTTTTTTTAACAGCATTAATTTTATTGAAGAGCACTGCACCTAAACACAAGGAGTATTTGGTGAGGCCAAGAGAATACAAACAGGAAATTAAGTAACCGAAAACACACAAATAAAGGCACCACAAGTGCACCAGCAATTCAAACAGAAAAACAACACTGATGTTATCAAAATAGCAGGGCAGGAACGCAAAAACAGCAGAGCTTGGCAAGACACGCAGAACAACATCACAGCCACGCCATCCTCATCTTTGGAAACAATCAAATGGGCTCCAATTCCATTCATAAAGAAGACACGGAGACTTCGCCACACGACCGATAAACCATTTCCAAGCTTGGATTTTAACTTGATCCACCAAATCTTCAATTACCACCTCCTTGTTATTGAAGACACACTCATTTCTACACTTCCAAATGGACCACATGAGAGAGTTCCAAATTAGAGTCAAGCATTCTTTACCTCTTTTATCTTTTCCACAACCTACTAACAAACCAAAAGAGGATGCAAGATTGGGAGGGATTATAACAACAACAGGGGAAGTTGCTGCGCCTCATAAAAGAAAACAGGGGAAGGCAAGGAAGAAGGTGAAAGGCGTTGCAGTCGGCATTAAACAGGCGATGTCGCTGAAAAAATGAACACTGACGTAGTGAGGAAAGAAAGGCATCAGTTAGGTTTTTCCTCTGTTCTTCATTGTCAACTAAGCCCACATTGAAGGGTTTTTGAAGTGTTTAAAAAGAGTTTTTCACAAAACTCAACACATTTCAGCAAGGCCCGTTGCAAAACAGGTGGCCCAACACGAGCGATCCCACCTCACATTTGAGAGTTCAACCACACCGCACACCTCCAATTATCCCGCCGGCATTGCCACAAGTAACCATGGCTGTGGATTGTAGACTCATACGACCCTACGAGCTAGCTTGCAATCTTGACTACATTGGTTCTATGTCACCATTCAATAATAACTTTCCAACCAAAACAAAAGGGAACGATATTAGATTTCATTGTTTGTCTCAGAACTTAGAATTAAGGCATAACACAACTCAAAAAGCTAGCTCAAGAAATACAGATGGCCCATTAACATATACATGATAGAATCTGATACCATATTAGAATTTGTACATTAGGCCTAATTCAACTCTGATACCATATTAGAATTTGTACATTAGGCCTAATTCAACTCCAAAGCTAGCTTAAGAGATCAGAATTGTCTAATCTAAGGACTACTTTAGTCATAGCTCTATCTAATCAACTTGAGATCTCAATTGTTAGGATTTTTTTTTTTTTGGTTGATAAGTTCAATTGTTAGGAATTAGGATAGTTAGAATAAAATGGAATTGAAAGGGTGACACAAGACATAATCCATTTTTTTTCATTCATTCATTCCATAATAAAAATATCCAAAACCACTCCTTCAATCACAATCACTCCACTCAACATTGGATATTCAAACATATCCTAAACAAAACCTTGTTTACTTTTAGCCATGTAACAATTAATATTTTTTTTGTTTGTATTAACCCTCTGGTTTCAATGGGAAGGGGGCGTAAATAAAGACCGACAAAGAATTGTTCCCACCAGAAATTGGTATTAACCTTCTAGTGGGAACAATTGGATTACCGGTCCCTTTCCTGAGGACCGGAGGGTTAATGAAAAAAACAAAATTGAACTTGGTTCTCTCAAACGATATTGTTCTGGGAGGAGCTCAATAAGCCCAATTACTGTATACATTAAAATAATGATAATAAGCAAAAATAGCTCTAAAGATAAATTAATGAACCAACGAACTTAACAAATGGATCAATATAATGATGTTATAATAATTAAACATTAAAAAAGAAAAAACATGTGAAGTAAGTAAGAGAGAATGAGAATGAAAATACCATTAGTACATATTTTAGTCCTTAAAAGCTTCCTCTCTTCATCAGGAGAAGCAATAATAAAAGAATTTCTTTTGGAGACCCAAACATCTCTAAGCTCCGAAGGAATACCCATTTTTTTGTTATTTGCTTATTGATGAATCTTTGAATCAATGAAACCTTATTTATAGGTGGTGGTTGGTCAAAGATTGAGAAAACAAAATTGAATTTGGTATCAATGAATGAATGATTGAAGAATCAATCGGTGGAAGAAGAGCTTATGATGTTTATTCTTCCTTCGTTCCTTGGTGTTTGTTGAATAGTTTGGAAATGCGGTTATTCATTTGGGTTGGGTCAGCTTTTCGCGTTCAATTTTCCAAAATGTAAATCACACCTCCCATTTATTTTTACATCCCCTTCACAAGTTTTTTTTGTTTTTACCGCCAGTGTCCGGCCCATTGAACCGCCTAATGTATAAACCAAAATACATTAGTTATTCAATCAACTTTTAAAAAAATATTTTTTTCTTATAATAAAGTTTACTATAATAAATTCATCATATAACATCATGTAATTTGAGATTCCATATAATACTGGGGCAAATCTTAAAATAATCCAGATTTTATTTTTTTGCCAAAATAAAAACTACTTCAATCTGTAGTGGCAGCAAAATCATATATTCTCAAGGCCATAATTTATTCTCAAAATATCTATTTTGTGTAGTGAAAAGCTGCATTGGCAACAATTGATAACATTTTTCAAGCAAGAAAACTGTAAAAATAAATGACTCTTTATTTGATAATACACAATGCATTCAATAAACTTTGGATTAAGAGTTTATACACATCCCTCATATCCCTCATATACAGATGAAAATAGATGTTACTGAAGCTTACCAAATACAAAATGATAAACTACAGATCCAAATAATAATTCAACTTTGAGATGTTTTTTTCATTCCTTAATTTTGTCAGAGCTTTTTTCTCTATTTGCCATATCCATGCTTTGCTAACTTTGTAAATCCTCCCTATATATTCAAGAGACTTAGGTTTGTGATCATTAAGGCCGAATCGTAGGATTAGTATTTGCCTCTCTCTTGAGTCCAAACTTTGGAGGATATCATGTATATCTTTTTTAATGTGTTGTTTCATCACAGTCTTTTCAGGATTCTCTATCAACAAATCCGGCATATAACCCTGCAGAATAGGATGTTCACAAATTACAAGAAAGCGTGCTTTTTCGTATTGTTTAAGTATCTCTTTTTGATAAATGTTATATGCAGTGCTGACACTTCGGATTGAAGGTGGACATCGGATACGACACTGACACAAGGTGTTACATTCGATTGTTTCATTTTTTTCAAATCATTAGTAATGTCGTGTCCGGTGTCCATGTTTGTCTTGGTGCTTTATTGCTAACAACACATTCTTTTCAACACTTTTTTATTGGTTGAGAATCATATAGGTCCCACTATATTTCTGTGGAGATCAATTCAAAATAGTCGGACCTATTTGACTGTACAAAATGTGTCGGAAAAAGTGTGTTATCAGCATTAATCTTACCATATATTCTACGCCACGATTCATTGAAGAAACTGCTCTCAAACAATGGCTAGCTGATATGATTCTATCAAGTGAAAGACCTGTCATCTTTGCAATTTCATGATTATCAGGGTATTTCATAGACGTACTTCTCAAGACTTTTCGTGCTTTCTTGATCTGATTTATTGCCTTGTTCATTGACCACTAAAAAGAATAGAAAACACAAAAAGAACACAATGATCAAATTTATAGCCTTTCGAGGATTATATTTGTAGTTTTGTACTAAGAAACAACCTCCTAAGGAAAAGAGGAACATACAGGAACAGTGATTCCTCGAGCATATTTTGCCACCATTTTTGACATTGATTTTCTTATCCAGTGCTGCACATATGTTGAGAATTGGTATCCCCTTGTAATGTCAAATCGCTCTGCTCCTTGGAGAACACCTATGTATCCTACCTATAAAATATGAACAGAAAAATATCTAGGTTACTGAGAAGCTGATTTGAAAGCGTATTCATGTATGTGTAAATTGTTACATTATGTTTCTACATGAAAACATTTTTCAAACCAGCAATGATGGAAGCACTTTACAATTACAACTTTCAATTGTCCTTCTATAAAGTATTCACAAAATGCCGTGTCTTAGTAAGCATAGAGCAACAAAGTAATGCGCGAGTGCAATTAAGTAATTACCAATATCACCAATATCATCATCATCATCATCATTGTCAAGATTGGATGATGATATAGCCTGAATGTGTTTATAAGTGGTGGCCGTCCTCACCTTACAAGCCAATTTTGTAGGGGTTGAGTTAGACCCAACCAAAATTCCAAGATGGTACTGAAGCCTATCCAAGATTCATTGAGCCACCTGCTATCAGGTCACTGCTATCGGACCACTAGGTCATGCTCCACGTGTCTAGTCCTAGGTGTAAGAGGGAACATTCGATGACATATGACCTGAATATGTGTTTATATGTGGTGGGAAGTTCCACTCTAAGAATCATCATCTGTAGCATCACCTTTTTGGTGAAAAGGCCTCAAATACATATATCTGCCAAGAATCTTGACTATGTCTTAAATTTTCATTTTAATCTTTTTCGTCGAGACTATATCAGCATATATATTACACAATGTTTTCCACGCTAGTTGAGACTTGAGATTACAGATTCCTGCGCATCTAAGTAAGAACTTCTTGCTCTATCGCATATCAATTGTTCATCGCAAAACTCAGGTTCATGTGATATAGTTTACATGAATGAATGATGAGTGAACACACAAGTAAAAGCCAAATAGAAGCTCCTCCACAACAATATAAAAAATATTGAACCATAAAAACTACACAATGAAAATTAGAACAAACCTGAAGCAAATCTTCCAAAGCTATTCCCGAGCCCCTGTATTTTCTGGCAAAGTATAGAACTAAGGAACGAGTGCTCCGTATCAACTCTTCTTTACAGTAATAGCCATGATACAGTTGCTGTTTTAGCACTTTCTCATCGACTCCAGATGCTTCTGCCCAACTACTCATCCTTACTGCTTGTTTCGTATCCTCTTCTATAGCTGTTCTCATTTTCTCTAACTCTGCTAAAACCTAAAACAATACATAATTTTAATGTTTGCTTACATTACAATTTACAAGCACGGTACCAAATAACTCAATATTTTATCGCCAATAAACTAACCTTTACACCATTTGCCATTTCCACCTCCCTTTGAGCAGTTGCTCTTCTATTTTTAGTATTTGATGGTCTTTTTACAAAAGAAGCCGCCGGCGAAGAACGTAATGGATCTTCTTGATTATCTTCTAAAGGCAAGGACTTAGAGGAAGGTGCTATGGACACCGACCCTCTCTTTCTTCTTGTTCTATTTTCCTTCCTCTTGCTAGATTGGACAACAACTTTACCTGTATAGTCATCTACTTTGAGGTTTCTCTTATTCAATTCAACTTGTTTAAGAACTCCGTCAGTGCATGCCGATACGGATGAGGTTCCGGAAGATGCTGTTAGACAAACATTGAACAACTCAAGAGCTCCAAGCTTTTCTAGTTGCAATATAATATTCTTTTTCAACCTTAATGCTTCAGAATCTGCAAAAGTTTCTTCTAAAACATCAAGGTTCTCCATTAACAAACCGAAATGTGACTCGCCGAAAGGCAATTGCGTGTTATCAATCATTTCATGTACACTACTAAGCGAGCTCTTTCCTTTGTTTACCTGAAAAACAAGCATCTTTTAAGATTCTTTTTCGTTTTCTATCTATCAAAATAAAAATAAATTGTATTCGTTGTTTTTGACAAAAGGTTTGTGACTGCGACATCAAGATTTTGATGTATCTGCCACCATGAGTAAGGATTAGTTTGAACACCTTTGTTACTTCTCCGCCTTGCAATAAATTCTTTTGCGGTGCTTCCAATGCTGATGGCGAAAATGCAAACGTCTTTCCAAAATCCTTATGAAAAGTTTCTCCTTCCTCATAAATTGTTGAAAGGAAAGATAACCTCGTTGGGCTGAAAAAAACTTCCCTGCCTCCAGCTACATCACATTTTAACCCAAAATTCAAAAAACACAGAAATAGAAACACATTGCTTCTTCTAACTGAAAATCGTATTCCAAAACACACACACACACACACACAAAAACGCTGAGAACCATACAAAGATATACGTAAACTATAAATATAAATAGGGAAATGCTTCAAGACGTAACACAATTATAAATTTATGGATATAATTGATATGCATCAACAATATAAATACTTTTTTTTTGCACATAGACGAAATGGCAAACTATTGAAAATTCACGCACACAAAGTGGAAGACCAGGAACCCTGGTCATGACATCCGACCTAACAATTTCAACATTTCTATCGGTTGAGCTAAGATTTGTGGACAACGACAACATAAATATTGTTTACACCATCCATCAATCATAATTGTTAGATCATTAAAAATAAGATGGTTGCTCTTCGCCCACTGAATTGCTCATTCTAGAAAATACACTACCGAAAGATATCTCCCGGTAAGATGGGAGGATTCTGATCAATTTAGAGGGGCGAAGAGCATCCACAAAAAAATTATCATTATTTTGTTGAAATGATTATATGCAGTGTATAAACTAAACTCTACTACTACAGTATCATTAATTATTACTCTAATTAAAGTGAATGAATGATTAGAATTAGTAAAACTAGAATTAATAATAGTATAATACAAAATGAAGAAAAAGAACTAACCAGAAGATGAAGAAGAGAGGAAGATAGGTGAATTAGTGAAGAAATGAGGAGAGTGAATTGGGACAGTATAACTGAATTTTGAGTTTAGTCTGAAATTAAAACAGAGACCCATAATTTAATTCTGTGTTCCATGAAAGTGTTGTCTAAGGTTGAGGAATGGAGAAAATGTGTGACATAATAAAAAAGTTAAGGATATGTTGCTGTTGTCACAACCACCACCAGTTCTTCATCTCCCTTGCAATGGTTGGAAATATTTTCTACTCTTTTTTTATTTTCTTATCTTTTTTAAAATAATAAAATAAAATAAAATATGTTTTCTTTTTTGACAAATAAAAAAATAATGTTAAAGGCTTAATAAGTGGGCTTTTACATTTTGATTTTTGCGCTAGTAAGAGCCCTCTAATTTTCTAGATACACTTGTTGAACACAAAATATTTATGAATTTAATAGATATGTCGGAGTAAATTAATTTACACCGATATATAAAATAGAATTAAACATTTTTTTGTCAAGTAGTATAGTGGCTAAAAATTCAAACATCAGTCATCTGCATATATAATGTAATGTCCTACCAACTGAGATAAGTTCACAGGAGACAGGACAAAAATCAAACATTCTATTATGTCATAAAAATTAAAGTGAAGTGTGGTTGGATGATTTGGTAGCTGAATACAAATTTATTATTAGATGATAACGGAAATTATTTTATTTTGTTGAATGCAAATACTATTTTCTCAATATTTAATGACAATATTTAAAATAACTATTTCATCTATACAATATATAAAGGGGATAGGGGAGTTTGAGATGACTTTTTCATATTCCCATTATACCCCTCATGATTTCTTAACATTGATTTAAATTTTTTTGTACCAACAAAAATCTTTTATTAACAAACTCACCATAACATAAGATACATCTTTTTTTTAGCAGCAAAAATCTTTTATTAACAAACTCACTATAACATAAGACATATTTTTATGTTTTCGGACATAAGTTACGTGCCTGCTTGGTCCGCTAGTTGTAATAATGAGAGTTTTTGTTGAAAGACAATATTGTTTGTCATCTCTCACACAAGGACATTCTCCTCTAATTTAAGTCTTTATGCATATTTATGACCTTAAAAAATTTGAGTGTTTTTGTGATTGTGTTCTCCATTCATGAGTTTTAAGACTCTACGGACAACCGCTCAAAAAATGTGTTTTCACGTTTTTTGTTGATGTACTTTATATATTCATGTTTAGGGTCCGACCGATTTAATAGTTTTTTTTTCTCGTTTAATTACAATTTATGTCTCCCTATGTTCAATACTCATGAAATTGGTTTTTTTTGTCTAAAAATGCTAAAAACTTTATCGCCATTGTCGGGGATCAAACCCGGGTCACCGGCGTGACAGGCGAGAATACTTACCACTATACTACAACGACTTGTTGATATTTGTTTTTTAATTGATTTTAATAGAATGATCGTTTTTGTAGAAAGGACCACATTGCTTGTCATCTCACATGCAAAGACATTCTCCTCTGATTTAAGTCTGTCTGTATATTTATGACCTTGAAAATTTTGAGTTACATTGTGATTGTGTTTTCCATTTATGAGGTTAAGACTCTACAGATAACCGCTCAAAAAATAACTCCTCAATCTAAAAGGGTAACTACATGTTAAGGTTGCCGTGTTTTCACGTTTCATGTTGTTATGTTCATCACTTCTTTGACACTCAAACACACCAAATGCAATAAGATTAGCAATAGAATTTAAAACACCATCAATGATTATAGAAGGGTTGTGATTTATGATCGCTTTACACAAAGTATGAACAACCATATTAGTTCGCTTTTTTGCATATACAACTAACTGAAAACAAAATAAAAGTCTATATTCTAATAAAAAAAATGGATCAAACCCTCTATGTTTGAATGTGAGTGAAAAAGGACTCGGGAAGATTGAATCGGGTGATGTAACTAAATCACCAAAAAATGTCACAAAACGCCGTTGCCGGGGATCGAACCCGGGTCACCCGCGTGACAGGCGGGAATACTTACCACTATACTACAACGACTTATTGTTGATCTTTGTTTTTTAATTATAGTATATTAGTGACATTATTGACCTTTGTTTTTTATAAAATTGTTTATAATAAATAAATATGAGAATATTTTGTCATGTTGAAAATTGTAAATATGTGCAAAAACTTTAATATTTTGTGGAAACAAGATAACTTCCTCAAAGATAGAATACTTTTACTTTTGATTGTCCTATTACTCACTAGATTTGTATTGTAATCCTTGACGTTATATTTTGTTCACTATTTATAAACACGTTATTCATCCTTTATTGTTTTAGTCATGATTCATGTTCAGATACTCGTGATCAATTCATCATTAACTAAAACTCATTAATCACTTAATTAAATAAGAACTTGCTTTAAATGCCCTACATTACATATAATTTAATTTACAACCATCTTTGAGATTATTACTCACTAGATTTGTATTGTACTCCTTGATGTTGAATTTGTTCACTATCAATAAACACTTGATATTATTTATCAAAAAAAAAAAAATAAACACTTGATATTACAAGCACAATATCATTTGATTAAACTTCTAGTTAACTTATTTAAGACAAGAAAAAACATTAACAAACAAAAAGAAAAATAATGTTACACTAGAGAAATTAACACAAAGTATCATTATTGTTCTCCTTTGAAAGGTTGATATTTCTTGAGAGATTGAGCAAGTCCTTGAATTGATCCAGCAGCTGAAATTATTGAAATTACCAAACAAGCCCAACTCAATATCTTAAGCCATGTCCATGTGAATGAAAACCTTTCCATCTTGGTTTTTTTAATGTACATCTCAATAGGGAAATAAACAGTTAATGGATAAAAGGATAGTGAACCAATTAATCCCAAGAAATCATTGAAAAATGGAAATAACATGGCTATGATTGCAGTTATAATCACATATCCACTTCTCCATATTACTCTAAAGTAATTCACATTATAGCTTCCATATAACGGAATATTCATTGCATGTTCTCCATTCACAAATTTGCTATCTGGCCATTTTTGTTTGCTTTGGCCCTCAACAAAGCCAAATATGGGTTGGACAAAGACCTAGACATAGAAAATCACACATTAGGTTTAGTTACACAATTCAAACCGTCCGATTAAGATCAGATAATGAACAAAATTGTTTGATTTTATTTTATACAAAGTTTATGTTGTTAATAATCATTTTACAACTGTCTTGAGGATATTTGAATTTCAACGGCAATGGTCATAATATTAAACTAAGATTAAGTTATTTAATTACCTGGTAAGCTCCAATTAAGTGAATAGCTATGCAAACATTAGCAAAGTCTATTAGCCAAAAGGGTTCATAGAAACCAAATCCTGTGAGAAAATTTCCTGGTGCATCATTTCCAAATGCAGCATAACCTAAAGTTCCACATAGCACATAGAATAATGTTGTAGTCAAAATTCCAATTAAACTTGCTCTCTTCATAACTCTATTTTCTGGAGGGCTTGATTTCAAGGTATCCTGCAATAGTAAATAGGCCTCATTAAAAATGATTTTTCTTAATATAAACTAAAAATAAAAAATTATACTATGTTTTTAGGGACTAAAAAATAATTAACCAAATATAATACTTGCCTGGATTTCAATAAGCACATTTGAAAAAGCATAAGCAAAAGCAATGTCACCAATAGCTTGGAACATCCTCCAAACCTTTTCAGTTGCAGTAACATCTACTCCAATTTGTACCCCAGTTAAGGATGTTGTCACATGTCCCCCACCTTCAAACATTCACAAAAAAAAAAAAAAAATTGTTTATAAATCAATTTTATTATTATAATATCACTTTAATAATGTGAAAGTGATGACTATGATGAATGATGATGACATGATCTTCTTAATTTAACTTCTCAATCAACTAGTTTCTCATTGTGTGCGGTCGCAATCCTATGACTTCACACCTGAACACACATCTTGACCGTCTGATGAAAATTTTAGACAGTCCATATTTTATATTTAAAAAAATCAAAATTTAATTTAAAATTTACTGTTTAATTTTAATCGGACGGTTGAAATGAGTGTTATAGGGTCAAGAAAAAGTTGAAGTGACATGCAATGAATTAATTATTTACCTGCAACTTTGGCTATGGAAAGACCAAGGCCAATGGAAGAATAAGCAAAAGACATAACAGCTGCAACAATTGAGAGCCAAGAGAGCTCATGGAAATTGGGTATCTGGCATAGAACTATTTGGATGCAAGCAAAAATGATCATGAAAGGGTTATTTGATACACTGCACTTCACATTATGCCCCTGCTTGTGAAAACAGTTTGATCTTTTTACAGCCCTGATAAAAAGAATTAAAGAAAAAAAAAAGTGATCAGGAAATTTATGATGTAAATTTATCAATACAATTTATTAAGTATTTGATAATTACTTCTAAAAAAGTTGAAATGATTGGAGATAGAAATTAGATATAAGTCCCTTTCAAATAGATATAAGAAAAATATGAAATTTGTCTCTAAGTCTAAATTTAGTGAAGGAATCAATATAAATTTCTTCATTTTTCAATTTTGTCAATAATTCAAAGTTTCTTGTTATTCATTTCCCTATTAATTATCTTCTCATTTTATTTTTTAGAATTCAGAAATATTCACACTTTTTTTTTTTACAAGAACCTACTATTACTAATATGCCTTTATTTTCAATAAGAGTACTAATATGCCTTTAGTATATTGTTGTTTTTTTTGAACGAGTATATTGTTTTAGATTTAGTTAAATAAAATATCTACAATTTATAAATAATTAATTTTTTCATCAAATATATATTTACAGGGTATATGGTTACATATGCTACATACTAATTAAGTCAAAAGTTGATGAGAAAAAACTTACACCATACTAATTGATGCAGTTATTGTGTAGCCAATGGTTACACCTACAAGATTTATATACTGAGCCAATCCACATAGCTGAAATTTCCTTCCTCCTATCAAAATAATGTAACAAATTAAAGGTGAGCTATTTTTATCAATTCAATAAAAAAAATATTTTTCATAATTATTTATCAAATAATATTTTATACACAAAATAAAAACTTCAAAGATAAACTAAGAACACAAGAAATAATTATTTCTTGTATTTTTTTTTGTTAAGAATTTATTTCTTGTATTAGAAATAACTAAGAAAAACCAGATCAGTACATGAAAAGATTTAATAACATAGTGTCTCAAGTCTCTACACTTTTTAATAAGACAAAGATTTCTATATAATCATTCATAATCAAACAAGTTGTCTCATGTATTGATCTATTAAAGTTATGTATGATATAAATATTAAGCGATGACTAGCCTTCCATATGTTATTTACAGTGCACTGATACTTGAAAATTGTTCAAAATTTCGAACATGACCAATTAACGTCGCCATCTTTAATTAAGTAGAAGTTCACGGTCCTTCATATATTGACGGACACGGTTGATACATCGATGTTGATTTGACAAAAAACAATATAAAACAAATATAAGTTGAATTTTATAGTCAAAAAAAATATAAGTTGAATTTTAGACACTCATAGTTGTTTTCTTTGTTTTTTGTCGAACTAACACCAAATGTGTCAGCGTCTTAGTCACGCGCACAAGTAATAAATACTTTGAGCTTCTCATTACAAAGACAAACATCAATCATTGTTATAGTTTCAAATAATTTTTTACTATTAGTCTACCGCTGATAACGTAAAACACTTCTCTACCTAAAACCTTACTAAACATCAACAATTTATATATATGATCGTATATAAGTTTTTTTAAAGATTTTTACCTAAGTTAGCTCTGACAACTTCAGAATAAGTGTAGTTCCTCTTGCCATGAACAGGATCAGGTGAACGGTAACAATCAGCAAGAAGAGTGGAAGTGAAATAAGTAATGAAAGAAAATGCAAAGAGAACTGCAGGACCAGCCACCCAACCCATTTGTGCAATAGCCCATGCAAGTGATAGAACTCCAGAACCAATCACAGCAGTTATTATATGTGCACTTGCAGTCAACCATGTTCCTTCAAATTCATATCAAATCAAAATCATATACCATAATATATTTAGTCATAGCAAAAAAATAATAAAAAATAATATTACCGATATATAATAAAGGACCGTGTGCAAACATGTGTTCTAAGAACGCTGATTAAATAAACTAAATAAAAAAAAGTGTACCGAGAAAAACAAATTTTAAACTTTTAAGAAATTGATTACCCATGACAAAAAAATTATTGCTATTAACGAGCATATTTTTTAAAAGGGGTAAAGAGCAGTTGTAAACAGTGTTTTAAAAGCCGGACAGGTTATCGAACCGGTGAGGGTACTGAGTCACTGATTCATTGGTCGAACCACCGGGTCACTGGTTGAACCGCATGAATAAACCGGAGGAATGAACCGGTCTCTTTAATAAAATTATATAGCTATTAAGTCGGTCGAACATGATGACTCGGTCTCTTAAAAAGTTAATGACACCTAAAAATTTAAAAAATTTAAAATGTCATAATGTCGCAACTCACAAATTCTTAAATTTAAATCTTAAAATATTGTCACCACGCAGTATAAAATAGTACAAATTACAAAATCAAATAGATTTTAAACAAAGTCTAGTTGCAACATAATCTAATCGCAACATAAACGAAATAACAATTTCAAGGAGACATATTTGTTTCGGACACTATTTGTTTTATTTTAGTTTTTTCTATTTACTTTTTAAAAAATATAATTATTTAAAAAAAACGCCGTCATTTTGATTTGAAAAAAAAAAAAAAAAGCAGACGCAATCAAACCGGCAGTTCTGGAAAACCGTCGGTTCGCCAGTTTTTCCAGTTTTTAGCGGTTCGCTCCGGTCTAACTACATGTTCGGTCCAACATTTAAACCATACCGGATACCCCTCCGGTTCGCGGTTCAACCGGTCCAACCGGCCGGTCCCGGTCCAGTTTTTAAAACACTGTTTGAAAACCTCAAATCTCATCTCATATTAGTACAATATTTTAAAGCTTAAAAAAAAATTATATTGTGCAAGTTTAAACTATTCTTTATGTATTGTGTATTATCCACGTATCAAACTCAATTGTAATAAATATAGAAGAAAAGATTAATAGAGGTATGTTTTCTGTTTTCAAAGATTTGAACAAAAATTACAACAAAACAAATGGACAATTCTTTTAAAACAATTTTTTTTTTATAAAACAAAGTATTAGTTTCAAAATTAAAATTGAAAACAAAATAAAAACATAAATCATTTTGTCAAAACAAAATGGTTTCACATGTGTGTGTGTCATGGCTTTATCTACGCATCAAACTCAATAGTACTAAACATATATAGTACTGAAGGAATACCGGTTCTCTTGGCTCGTCCATCATCGTCGAAGTTTTTGTCTTCGGGGCCATAATTTTCTGGGGCTTCTATATGCATGATGATGTTCTACTACCTTTCTGTTTCTCTCTTGGATGGTTAGGGTGTGCCCTTCACACCAAACACAAACAAATGGAAAAGAGAAGAGAAGAAAGTAGTTTGGTGTATTTTTCGGTTGGTGGTTTGCTTTAAGGTGTTTGCTACCTATATAGAACTTTTGAACTCTATAGTAGAAGTGTTAAAAAGAACATAGATGTTTGAATTATAGGAACTATAGAAGAAAAATGATTATTATATATAGAGAATAATTGAGAAAGGGAAGTCAAGGGTTAGTTGTATGGCACATGTAATTCAAACATACGTGAGGAATTTATTTTCACTCAAAACAAGTGGCTTAACTTTACACAAAAAAAAAAAAAACTTGAATCGTCGAATCCTGAGAGGTCTTATTGGGCCGGATTAAAGGCAACTAAACAATTGACTTTTGATACTTCATTTTTACTCAAATTTCTGGACTCTGATATTATTATTGGGTCATGACGAAAAGTATCACTGAATTGAAACACATTGGACTATGAATAATTATACAGGTGACTTTTGATACTATATTTTTACGCAAAATCTTCACTAAGACATTAAACCATCACACTTATGTTATTTATTTAATGTGAAATTTGACTCATTTGATATATTTGAATGGAATATAGAGAAATACTATTGAAAATTCAAAAGAATAATTTTTTTTCTATCAAAAGAAATTCAAAAGAATATTGAACTTGGTTGAAAGTTGAAATAAAGTAGAATATTTATACAAGCATGTGAACCATCGAAGGTGGAACATTTGGTCTATGTTATGGAACCAAAGTGTCCCTACACTTTTTGTTTTTTTAGTTTTTGTCCATCCATTTTAGAGATTATATTTTATGTAGGGTATGTGACTATTGGTTTACCAAGGTGCCACAAATTCTTCTCTGACTAAGACATATGGCTTTTGCCCTTACTTGATTCCCTTATTTTGTGATGGACAAGGGTCCTCTCATTAAAAATTGGGGAGAGGTGCAAGTAGCATAAAGACAAAAATTATTTTGTGATGGACAAGGGTCCTCTCATTAAAAAATTGGGGAGAGGTGCAAGTAGCATAAAGACAAAAACTGTGGGAAATAGACAAATATAATGTTGATAAGTTTGGCAGAGAATCGGATTCACTGTATAAGTGATTAGGAGATCTAGTCCTAACATGTGTCAATTGAGAAGTATACATGGTATGGAGATCAATCTCTTAGAATGAATTTTTGTAGTTCTAGAGATTATTAGAATTTTGCCATAAAATTGTAGAGTATACATGTTGAAAAAAATGATATTCAGTGAGTGAGAAAAGAATAAGATTGAAGTGATCTAATTAAGTCAAAAGGGTGAACAAATTAGTATAAAAATGTATGAGCATAGTTTTTTAATGATCTTAATTATCACTTGTCTTATTTTTTTTCTTCAAGTGGCTAAAAATTATTTGGCTTATTTTAATTTTTTAGTTATTTATTACTGTATTTTAATTCTAAAAGTAATAAACTTTAATAAAGATTGAATAATTAAAATAATTTAATTATTAATTGATATGAGTAGGGATGCATCATATATTTGATATGTCTCAATTGCCGACTCAAAAACATAGAGCTTTTCTTGGTGGAGATGGGATAGAGGGGAAAGCCTTCTCGATAAAAGTTTAGGAATGAGATGAGATTTTATTTTATGTTCTGCATCTGAATATTTTATTAAAATAATATTTATAAATGTATAAATTTGAATATTTTCCACTTATATTTTCACACAATATGTGTATAAATTTATTTATATATGTTGTTTATTAAATTTACAAGACTTACCGTTGTTAGAAATAAAACAAAAACATTGATGCGACTTTATCCTAATAGCTTGAGTTTTTGGGATAATCAGTTATTTGATATGGTATCAGAGTCTCTATGACTAAGTGGTCTAGAGTTCGATCCCCGCTCCCCTCGCTTTCTAATTAAAAAGTGGAATTTAAGCATATAGTAGGTGGACATATGCATTATCCACGCTTCAAGCCCAATTGAGTTTTTGCGTGAGGGGACGTGTTAAAAATAATACAAAACCATTGATGTGACTCTATTCTAAACAACTTAAGTTTTTGGGATAATCGATTATTTGACAACGGTAACACCTCAATTTTTGTTTTTTCTTTTTACTAAAATAACATTTTAAATGATGGTGAAAATTTGTGGCGATGGGGATGAGAGAATACTCTTTGAAATAGAGAATAGAGGTGAAGATGAAAAACATTTTAAATGATGGTACAAATATGAGTGGATGATATTGATAACCTATTTCAAAATGAGTGAATGGCAAACTTTTTTTACTTACAAACGGTACTCTAACTCATCAATCAATACAAGTGGCTTAAAGAACAAAGACAAAAATGAAACCAAATAACACATGATACAATTGTTAGATATTTGAGTTATTTAACCACTATTTAGTATAAGATTTAATTTCTATTAGTGTATATGAACAAAAAAAAATATTGAGAGATTAACCGCTTAAATAATTGTGCAGAGAATATCTTAATCGACCAAAAACAACAAATGAGATTATACAACCAATCACAAAATTTTACTCCAATTTTTTCCCATCCTATTTATATATCACAATTCAACAATTACATCTCTCTTTAATATTTTCAATGCTATTATTATCAAGAGACTATTATTATCGATGAATTCAGATATTGCTAATATTTTTTATAAATCAACATGTTGTAGATCTTAAAATTATCAAAATATTTTTTTTTTCTTTTATTATTTTATGTTTATAGGATGTTTGTTTGACCGTTAAGTTTTTGCAATAGATTAATTGTATATAAAAGTGTTAAACTAATTCCATTCCAATAACATACAAACAAAAACCTTGAGAAATAAAGCAATCATAATTTGACACGTTTTGCAGAAAATTTGATTAATTTTGCATGGGTGAGATCAATTCCTAAAGTCGTATATCCGTGCCGTGGAAGAGTATACGGACCCCTGATGTGGTGAAAAAATGTCACACTTTTCAATAATGTGTGTAAAGGCAAGAAAAGAAGAAGAAAAAAATGTGTTTCATTTCATCTTGTGTGGTTGACAAGGAATCATATATGATTTGGTTGAAGCAAAACGATGTTTATTGTTCAATGGTAAATTGTCTTTCTTGGTCATTGTTCATTTGCAAGGATTGTAGTAATAAAAGTTTAGTTTTTGTACCAAAAAGAATGAATTAGTTTGTTCGTGTGAGCTTAATTCGGTTGATAGAGACATTACATATTATATAGGAGTAGATGATTGAACTTCGGACATTTTCACTTATTTGATATGGTTTTTTGTGTTTCTTTTTTGTATTGCTTTGTGTTTTTTGGTATTGCGGAATTTGGTGGGATATATTTGATGGAGAAAACGGAGAAGAAAGTAGATTGTTACATGGAGAATACTCTCATGTTCTTGTTTTCTTTTTCATTATTATGTTATTCATAACTATATGGCTCTATATATAGAGCTACATAAAACACAAATCATATATTTTAAAAAACAAACCTATTCTAAAAATTCTAAACAAATCTTAAATATTCTAAAAAAAAATATAAATCATAAATCCTAATATCATTTTATTTCAAATATAAATCTAAACTATATTTAAATCTAAAATCTTCAAAAAAGATATTTAGGCATTATTCTCAACATTATTCACATTTAAGGTGTAATTTATAGTTTTGATAGAGGCCATTCATATGAAGCGTAGAGGCAACTCTGAGTTTCTGTCAATTGTTCATGATATCCTTAGTCTTATGTCATCTTTTATAATCTTTGGGGTTAAGTTCGTTATGAGACAAGCGAATTTGGTTGCTCATACTCTTGCTAGGGCGGCCAATTCTTGGTCTGGCTTCCATAGATTTGAGAATATTCCCTTATGTATTGAACATTTAATTTTTAATGAAATGCAGTAAGTTTGTTTGATTCAAAAAAAAAAGTGTAATTTATAGTCACTAGTCTATCAGACAAAAAAAAAATAGTTTTTCTATATGGATGGTCAAATCCAATTGCTTGCTTTGTACTCCTATCTAATTAGTGATATTTTATAAAGGGATATCTTCGACTCTTGCTTAGTTAAAATCTTTGCAAGTAGTGTGAGCTTCATTTATTTGGCATAGACATTGCCTATGATCGAAGTTTGAATTTCGGTCATTTTATTTATCTACTTTAAGAGTGAAATTTCTAGTTATTAGTTAAAAAATTTGCAAGTAGCGTGAGCTTAATTTATTTGCATAGACACTGCGTATGGTTGAAGTTTGAACTTCGGTCATTCTATTTATTCACCTTAAGAGTGAAATTTCTAGTTATTAATCAAAAAGAATAAAATGTTTTATTCTTTAATTCTATCATAGATTATTTTATTTGTTTTTTTGCCTTACATCATATCTAATTTAAAATCATAAAAAACGTATTGTCAAGAAAAAATCATAAAAGAAATGATAATTTTTTAATGATTGACCGATATTTAAATAAAGGTGATGCAAACCTTAAAAAAAAATTGAAAATGTACGTTAATTAATTTCTTCTACTTAATTATTATTGTTAGCTTAGCTTATGTCATTCCTTCAAATTTTCGTTGCACAGAGTCGTAAACGTTGACCTTTATTGCACAGTTTTTTCTCTCTATTATTGAGGTGTGCTGTGATAGGTTAACATCAACTTATATACAAGTAGAATAATTGTCGAATTTTTTTCTTAACCCCATTTTTAATATCTAATTATTTTTTCTATTTTTATCAATTATTAATAATTTTCCCTCTTTATATAGTCCATCTTCTTTTTAGTACTAAAAGGTGTACACACTCTTTAGGAAATGTGGAACGTAACATGATGAATTTTGACTAAAGGACACACTAAAAGATCAAGAAAAATGTTAAAAACATAGAGTAAAGAATCTCTTTTTTCATCTTTAATTTTTATGGGAATTCAATTTTTTTTAGTAATAAAATAATGTAAAAAGATAAAGCAAAGAAAATAAAATAAAATGATATGTTTTCTGTTTATGTATCATTTTTTTCTTCTTTAGTATAGTATCTTTTGCAAGTTGCAACAATAATAGCATAAGTTCACACTACCGACTATAGTGAATACCATAGACATATTTGACTTCAATTAATAATTAAGGATAAAATTTGTTTGTTTGTAATTGTATGTATACTTCAAATCATTTAAATAAATTCATGTGTCAAACATCAGATCACCTGTATTTCAACTGCCCTTTTTTACATATCTAAAAGTAAGTGAGTTCAATTAATTTCAAGGACTTTAGAGTTTACATATCTCAAGACTCAAACATAAATATTTGCTATTTAGATTTTCACAATAATAGAATTTGTTTGAAAAATAGTTTAAGTGAAAATGTTTTATCTAGGGTTTAAATTTGAGATTGAGATGTCGCAATTGTGTGTTTGAATTTTAAGTGGCGCTTATAATAATTTATATAAAGAAAAAAATAAATTTAACTGATGAGAGTATATATCATCTTTGTACAAACCAAATTACTATTGATAGACTTACTAAATCGTCCTATAATTCAAATTTACTGTTGTAAAAATATGCAATTATCAAGTTTATGCCCTCCTAATTATTTTTTTTTTCTTCCTGATCATATTATTAAAATGAAGTGAAGTTGAATGATGCGAGGGAATACAATGTTACTATTAATTTTCATGTAAAATTATTGTATAATATATAAAAAAAAAGTTGGATAGACGTACGTCTATCTTTCCACTAATAATCATCTTTTTATTCTAAGTGCACATAGTTATCCATTCAAATTCTTGAAACAAATAGTACAAATTATATGCAAATATATCAACAACAATGGCATCATCCAAATCCAAAATACACAAAAAATAATACAACAAACATTGTTCTATCACTATCTACTCTGTCTAGTTTCTACAATTTAGCTTATCTTGGCACATGCATGAAATATCTTGTAACTTGTCTTGTTTGAATTAATTTAGTAATTAAAAATACACTATATAGTGGTCCTTAATTAAATTCTTTTGTCCTCTCCTTCTTCGAGTAGCCTCATGTAACAGTATATATTCGTCAAAGATGGCAACATCTTCAATGTTTTATAAAGATGTTGGACTATATATCGAACCTTTCAATTTTTAGCATGGTAGGTGGAAAAATGGTCCACTTAGATTGTGACTCATCAACTAAAATATTTTTGTTATACATCATTGAGTGAAAAATATGATTCTCTAAGTTAGGTTTGTTTTACATTGAGATTGGATGGAAATAGTTTATTTAATAGTAAACTATAAATCAACATAATATACAATTTAAATTATTAGATTAATTTAGTTTAATTTGATCAACTGACACAAACAAAGTTAAGGATAATTTTGAGTACTTTATAATTATATTTTCACACGATATAAATTTGTTTATATAGGTTGTTTAGTATAATTATAATTATATTTTCAAACAATATATATATATATATATATATATATATATATATATATATATATATATATATAAAATTAACTGACACATTGATACTTATGACACGTGTATATAGTTCAAGCAGTGTTAATGACAAAACTGACGGAAATGACTAGCTAATACAAAAAGTGGAAACATAAGGGATCAAATTGATACCTTTTAAACGTAAGAGACCAATTGAAACCTAAAATAAATGTAAGTGACTAAATGTATAGTTAAGCCACATTGAAAACTAAACTAATGTATATAAACAAGAAATGAACTAAGAAAATTATATTATAATTAACTTGGAACTGTTTACGAGAGTGTAATATGATTTTCACATGAGAATGAGATCCCTAGCCTAAAGAACCTTAATTCTGTACATCTCAATGGCCACTAAATTACTATAGATAATGGACAATTAAGAGTGAACTGAAGAGATGAAAACTGGCGAATTCTGCTCCCGGCTGTGGCAGGGAACCACAGGGCCATTGTAGGTCACAATTTTTGGCAAATACTTGACTTTTCAATTGCTCAGCTTTAAGTGATGGTTTATTGGACCTTTGGCTACGACCAAACTTAGATTTTAGTTGATTTTACATATTCTCTTTGTTAAGGAATGTCTTCTACTATCATAAAACAAATCTTAGTCACTAAGGCCCCATAAAATGAATCAATTTCACTCGTTTATTCATATTCTAAGCATTAAGTCCTAAAATTACAAAATAAAGAAAAAAAAGTAAATAATTGTAATAAACTTAAATAAAAGCTTGATTTATTTAAAATACTATTTGAGTGCTGTTAGAGTTGCAAAATTGTTGTCTCATTTTTACAATTTTTTCCTCGAGGCCTTTTTTCGCTATTGTGGACTAATATGGATTTATGTCTTATGAGAGACCTTTTTTCCTTGGTAATTTTTCTTTTTCTTTTTTGGGGCCTAAAGTCATTGTTTGGGTTGTCTTACTCTTGGGCCGGACTTAATTATAAAGTGATATTTTAGCCTCTATAAATCCAAACACATGAGCATTCTTTCACACTTGCTAGGGTTTTGCTTGAGTCGGCTGCATTGATCTCATCCTTGGCATTCTTGGTTAAGGTTGAAGACCTAACATGTCAATGGAGTCGAATATGGAGAATTTAGTGGTTGCGACAAATGAAAAGGTTAACAAACATATACCTAATGATCTTGCCTTCTTTGTTCTATCATGCAAACTTATTTGTGAAATCTTTAAAGCGTTTTGGATGTGTCTGCAAATCTTGGGCCGTTTTATTTGAAAACCCTCATTTTATGAACATATATCGCAACAATTTTATTACTAATAGCACTTTTTATTGTGATGATATTTCTCTCCTTCTACAAGAGTACTCGCCTCTTTCTCATGAAGAACATCCCGTGGTGTGCTTGCTTTCTGGTGAGAAATTTGAGAACGTAGTAAAAATATATTTACCGCCTCCATTTTATGAGGATCATCATGATATTGATATTCTGGGTTCTACTATTGTCAATGAGATTCTTTGTCTCAAACAACACGAAAATAAATTTGTATTATGGAACCCAGCTACCGAGGAATTCAAGGTCATTTCAGCTAGCCCTGTTGAGTTTGTGCCACCTTATTCGGATCATTTATGGGATCTACATGGATTTGAGTATGACCATGGTATAGATGACTATAAAGTAATTCGACAAGTTGTATTTTATCCTCTAATTGAGTCTATTTATGATGATCTTGGTGTGGAACTACCATGGAATTGGGAGAATTTATCTGATGATCCCTTGTGGGAGATATACAGTCTAAGAAGTAATTATTGGAAAAAACTTGATGTGAAATTACCTTATCCTGTTTTGAAAATATATTGTCCCCGACTATACATGGAAGGAATGTGTCATTGGTATGGTGCAAATGAAGCAACTATGACTACAGAATCGTTGGTGTCATTTGATTTTGTAAATGAGGTATTCTTTACAACTCCCATACCCTCGTACTGTAAGAACCACAATCCTTATTTTGAATTGGTGCACTTGATTATGTTAAATGGATTTGTTGTTTTAATCTCTAATTACGCAGAATCAACTGCTTTTTATATATCAATTTTGGGAGAACTTGGTGTAAAAGAATCATGAACTAAACTATTTGCGATTGATATCTTACCTTCTGTTGAGCGTCCTATCGAACCAAAGAAGGACATTATATATATTCTTCGAAAGAAAAAGAGAAGGTGAAGGACTATCCTGGTTTAATTTGAATGCCAAAATAATTGAGTTTGAAGAGGTTAATCTGAAAGGACAAAGGGTTAGCCCTGAAGTAACAATTTATAAAAGAAATCTTCTTCACACTGAAGGATTAAATGATTACTTATTGTTGCTTGTGGTTATTATAATTTTACCTTGTTTACAAAGTGGATTTTGATGTCTGCATATTATGAATATTATCATGTACACATGACATATCAAGAAACTATTTGATAATATGAATCTTGTTGTATCAATTTTAAAGGTTTACTCTATTTCTAATTTATGAGTTGATATTGTTTCCATTTCAATTTGTATGAATGATCTGTTACCTTTATTGAATGCCATATAGTTTTATGTATAATTTGCTTCCAACTATCTTGTGAGATAGATGTATAATCCTCTTAATGTGAGATCAACCTTTCAGAAAAAGATCCAACTATCATAGAACTTCAACATTTTTTTTGTCTAGTTCCTTTTATGGCTAATTATTTGAATTTCTTTGCAATTTTGCCACATTTTCTAATAAGTTGTATTAGATCATTATTTTCACTTCCTAATTTTGATCTACTTCACCTTAATCCTTTAGGAGTTGTCACAACGACAATCACAAAGTTAAGTAGTGAAAGTGATTTCAGTTCTTCCTTCAAGTGGTTTCAATCTCTTATATTATAGATCGTAGTTGTGAGAGATTGAACTGTAATGTAACCCTCTTTACCAAGGGTCTATTTGAATTTGACTTATTTTTAAACTTATGAAAATAGTTTATACAAATAAATAAAGTTTTATGTTGATTCAAAAAATTTTACTAACAAAAATTATATCATATAAATTATTTTCTTATAGACTACCTTAAAAAAGCTGATAATATTGGGTCCGTTTGTTTAAGCTTTAAAAAAAATAGATTTTCTTGAAAAAAATCTAGAGATTTTTTTGTAGAGATTTTGAAAAAAATCTAAAGCTATTTTGCGTTTGTTTACAATCATAAAAATCCATTTTTTTAGAAAATGGTTTTCAAAAATATAGATTTTGAAGAAAGCTACTCAAAATAGCTTTTCATTTTGAAGAAAAAATAGATTTTTTTACTAAAATGATTTTTGAAAAAATCTAAAACAAACACCACAAAAATAAAAAAAGTGATTTTTTTTAAAAAAAAATCTGAAACAAACGCACCCATTATCTAAAAATTATTTAGTTACATAAGTTCTTTCGCATTTACTCAAAAATAAATCAATTCAAATGGCTCAAAGCTCAAATGAAGTAATCCGTGTTAAGATAATTAAATTTATTCTCAAAATTAATACAACATCTCCGGATTTTTTGGTAAATATATCTAAACTCCGGATTATGAGCCCTTTCCATAGGACTAACACAAAAAATTAAATTAAATTATCAAAATAATTACATTTGTTCTTTTTTCTTCTCATTTTCTAAGCAGCCGAATCATCATATCATCATTCACGTAACCATAAACCCTAGCAAGCAATTACAGCGCATGCATTCCCTTTTCTCAATTTCAGGTTTCATTTTCCGTTTCCCTTCAAATTCTCTCATTTTTTTATCGTTTCTATTCAAGTTTTGTTGCCAGATTCTTCATGCAAATTCCTTTTGTTATGCCATTTTGTGTAGAAAATTGTGCTCCAATCAGTTAATCATAATTCAACTTGTTTATGATATTTTTTTAGCTTAATTTCATAATCTTGAATTATTTATTGGACAGGGTAGGTTGCAAAACCATTTCACCTTAAAATTATGCTCAGTTCCATAATTCTGCAAAGAAACAAGTAATTGCAGTTTTGATTTCTACATTATAGAAATGTATGTGGATTGAACAAGTATTATAATTTATATATGTATATGTATGTTAGTATGAATTAATTTCAATAAATATTGTCCCTGCATTACCAACAATGAATTGGTCCAAGTGGTAAAGGAACCGGGCCCTTTAAGAAGGCTGTCAGGGATTCCATCCCTGGCTCGTGCATATGGAAAATGTTCGGTTGAGACTTGAGAGGATAGAACCCACGTTGTGTACCCCATAGGTTCTCAAACGGAGATTAATCACCACTAAACGACAGTGGAAACTTCGTACCTATAACACAGTAACCCAAAAAATAAATATTGTTCCTGCATCCAATTGTATATGACGTGTATTATGCATGTGTGTGCATGCAGTGCAATTGATTCTTTCAAAATTTGGCTATTGTCAATGCCTTTGATGAAGTATTGTTCTTTACAATTTTGCATTTATTTGCAGCTGCAGGTGACTGTGGAAAGTGCCGAGAGTGAATGTTAGAATTTACAATCTAGTGTTTCATTTACGCAGATGGTTAATTAGATAAATAATTAGCGACCCTTGATAGGTTTGATAAGATCTGAACTGAAAGGGACTTCGATTTGGTGCTTATTAAGACTTAAGAGACAGGAGATAAGCGCATTTTGATGGGTTATTGTTTGATATGATTCTGCAATAAGTAAACAAGACATTTTGGGAAGTAGTG
The DNA here is from genome assembly GCA_951799995.1 of Trifolium subterraneum. Classification (NCBI taxonomy): domain Eukaryota; kingdom Viridiplantae; phylum Streptophyta; class Magnoliopsida; order Fabales; family Fabaceae; genus Trifolium; species Trifolium subterraneum. Next base: position 52,595,317 of record OX637463.1, read on the forward strand.
TGGCTATCTGATGTAATGCCACACTCTTCTAAGGTCAGGCCAGTTGCCATGTTTGAAGCTGTGCAGGAGATTGCAATCTACATTCATAGGTTTCACAATCTTGACCTTTTCAGTCAGGGGTACTTATCCATTTCTATTTTCTTCTTTCCATTTTTTTTGTGAAATCTTGGTTAACTCATAACTGACATGCATATCTTGTTTTATATAGATGGTATCAGATTAAAGTTACTATGAGATGGGAGGACAGTGAAAATATGTCTTTTGGAATTCCAGCTAGAGTTGTTCAATATGAAGGTAATTTTTCATGATTATGCTCTATATCCTCAGGTTCTTGAGGAAACTGGGTAAGATATTTTCTTTTTCTGTGGTTATTGCTTTCAATAGAAACTTTGACATCACTATGCTTAATGCTGTACAGTATTATTTGGATTTATATGTATATTTTGTTTCTGGAATTTAGGCTTAAGCTTTCATCATACAAATAATAGTCTGTTTTAGACCGAAATTTTTATTGGAATTTATTTGTCGTCCATACACTTTATTGCACAGGTTCTTCTGTTATATGGATGATACGTTCTATTGAAAAGATTGGTTTCATCAATGTTATATTATTTCCAATGCAATTTCCCTTTGCTCAATATATCTAAAATGTGTCATTTTTGTGCAACATTATGTTTTGTTTATAATATATCCTTGTTAGGTCGATGGTTTTACTGTAGGAAAGTCGTGTTTCTTGGCAATGGAGCTTCCATTACCTTCTTTGGTGACCAATTGGACCTGAGAACTATAACATGAATTCTATACAATTATTATTTTGGAAAAGCATGTTCTGTAGTTTAGGAAATTCATTAATTTGAGGCATATGATTTTGCAATACTTCGAATATTATCATGACCATTGAGAGGATTTCCCTCATGCAATTTAAACACTTTACACTGTATTACATTTGAATAGGGAAATGGAAGGCAAAGAGGGGAAGGGAAACTAGTTCCTATATTTGGATTTTGGAAGTTCAAAATTATATAGGAAAGGAACGGTTCCCTCTCTATTCTCTGCAAATGCGTAATCTTTTTCCTCTCAGAATAACAATGGAATGAAATGGGAGGAACTGAAGTTTTTTACATATCAAAATAACAGCTTTCAATCCCTGGTAACGGTGCATAGCAGCTGACCCCAAAAACACTTCAGCGATATAGCGCATAGAAGGGTGATCACTATTCTAAAATATTTTATACATAAGAAATATTTAAAATTATTCTAAAAGACTAGATTAGATGAAAGAAGCAACGCTGACCGATTATCACATGCTAGTTCCATAAGATTACCCTCGCAATATTGCAACTTCTTTGTTAAGTGGCTCAATCACATAATAAGATATATTTGTTAAACTGTGAAAGTTTAAGGAAAATTGAGTGGTTTGCTTCACAGCGGATCCTCCCAAATTGCTGTAAAACCCTGCTGAGTCGACCAAACCTATCTTGAGGCGATTGTTTCGTATGAAGACTCTTGCAGTTTACACACAAGACTAGACTCTATCTGAGAAACAAATCCATGGGTTATTTGATGAATAAACCAAAAAGCAACAGTTGCACAGGACGAGGAATAACACGCCTTGGAAATTTAACCAACTAAACCTGGAACACAATAACAAGTATCAATGAAAGGGACCAAAAAACCAAAGAAATCGTTAATCCAAAATGAACCACAAGTTGGTAGGGATCTCAAGCAAACTAGAAGGGGTTGGCGAGTTGAATAGAACTGGCAGTGCAGCAAACTTTCTACTGGACAGTGGCACAAGTACCCCATGCACTGGCCAAAGCACTGCACAAAAATGCTCGTGAGAGCACATGATACACTCTTCAACATCAGGAGGACGGTCAACCGGTGATCCCTGATTCAAATGGCGGTGCCTCTTGGACATCCTACGGTCTCCCCTTTGGCGGCAAGAAAGACTAGACAACTAGGTTTTTTGACTGTTGATCCGATACCATATAATTTGGGCTTGGGCCTAACTCAATCAAAAACCAAGCTCATAGGGTGAGAGTTATCCTCCACTTATAACCACTATTCAGACTATATCACTATCTAGTGAAATTGTTAGCACTTATTACCTTGTATCGAGTCTTTCATCAGTGAACCAAACATAGAGATTGAGTGCCATTTTATTCAAGAAAAGATTCCCTTTAGGGAAATCAGCTAGTTTTGTTTTGTACTGCAAATACCTCAAATAAATCTTCTTCGGGCTACTAGGGTAACTTACATGTAAAAGGGGTGTTGATTAATGTGAATTTACCTTATTCTTTGTTGTAATTGCAACATTATAATATAAATTTCTATATAAAAAAAAATATAATATAAATTATGTCTACAAATATATTTATCCTTAAGTTTAGGAAATCCAAAGAAACTAAGTGATCTGATTTTTCGATACTTTCAATATGTTAGAATTTCAGCTAGGCCCAACTAAACCCCAAAACTTGGTGCGAGGGATGAGAATTGTCCGTGTTTTATAAGGATTACTTTGGTCATATCACTAGTTGATACAAGATTTCAAAACACCATCATCACACACAAGATTGGACAACTGGAGGTATGCAAAACTGGAAATGTACGGGTGTCCGATAACAGATCAACGATAGGCTCTGATGGGCTGCACTAAAGGCGATCTAGGGTTGGTTGATCACAACAAAGGTGGGTAAGATTTTGATTCGGAAGCAGAGCCTACCATGTTGAGAGCTCTAGTACTATCTTAGAATTTGGATTAGGCCTAACTCAACAACAAAATCTAGCAGTGTGTGGGGATTACAACCCTTATTAGGACTACGTTGGCCATATCACTAGTTTATGTGGATCCCACCGTATATATTAATGTATTGGCAGAATTTCTCTCAAGCATTTTGAAACACTTCAGAGTTTCAACTTTCAAGTGTTATTAACTCAAGATATCACAGATAAACTAAATATATCCTTTTGTATAATGAAATTTGAAACTGGTGTCCCTAAATAGTTCAAAAAGCGGATTAGGGAGCTATTTAACATTTGGCTGTTTACACCATAAATCCGGATTGCATTATGATTTTCCAAGGATCTTTTATTCAATGCATGAGATTGTGGTATCTTGTTGTTTGTCTATCATGAAACGGCCTTCTTTACTTGATGTATTTTTTTGTTCACCTACATATACCTGATGTGATAGAAATTTTTATGTTCTACAGATCCTGATCTCGGTCCTGGCAGTTTACATGGTATTTGGAGAATCGATGATACAGACAACAGTTTCTCAACACAGCCTTTTCGAATAAAATATGCCAGGCAGGATGTTCATTTATGCATGATGGTCTCGTTTAATTTATCTCTTAGTAGATATCAGGTGATAATCTCTCCTATTTTCTTATTATTTTACGGGGTACTGAGAGGAAGGGGAATATTATGAGATGGTATTATGGTAATTGTATATTAGATGCTAAGTTATCTGGTAGGAAGACCTCTAGGTCAGATACCGGACTGACGCGGATGGCATCTATAATATATTGCTAAAAATCGTTTTGTTTACACTTTCTAGCACATTCAACACATACAAATTTAGATTTTTTTTTTACAGTAAGTGTATAATGTTCCATTATGAAGTCGTTTGATCTGTATTGTCGATCCCACCTAGTGGGATAAGACTTAGTTGTTGTTAGACTACTGCTGAGAGCTGCGCCTACAACTGGGCTGAGCTAGAAGGCCCATAATCCTGATATAACAAATACAACAATAACATTTGTATGAAAACAGTTCTCTGGACACGCACATTATACTTTGGGCTTAGGGCTCAATTCAACTCCACAAAACTGGCTAGTAAGGTGAAGATTGTCCAATCCTTATAAGCACTATCTAGTTAGAATAACAGTGATCTCAACCAAATACACGCCCTCATACTCAGGATTTGCCATATATAGAAACATGGACAAACGCGGGTGGAATAATAGAGATCTTTGTCAATAACAGGTATAGGAGAGAATTTGATACCATGTTAAAATATGAGCTTGGGGCTGAACTTAACCTCAGAAAATCTACTTGTAAATAGAGATCTGTCTAAACTTGATAAGGCCTCGTAAGATAAATTCACAATTGCAACATACATTTAAATATTTTCAATTTCAAAATGCATACACGTGACTTTTATTATTATTGTGTAAAGGCTTGTTAACAAAGCAAAGGCCTCTAACCTACCAAATGCAAGCTAATCCTTATATATCAAAACAAGCCATATAATAAATAAGGATTTATATTTTCTTACCTACTGAAAACAAGCCTTACGAAAATGCAAAAGATTCTAATAACAATGATCACGACTCATTTTAACACCACATATTTTAAGACTCTCAACTATTAGACCCTTTGTTTTCATTTAAGGTCACCTAATTTATTGCCACGCCATCAAGTTGAATGGTCAAAATTATCGGTTGGTAAAAAAAATTGTGAATTGGGGTACAAAAATTGCACAAGTAGAATTGAAGGGATCAAATTGCAGTTTTTGTCAAAATAGAGGGAGCAAAGCTGCTTTTAAGCCTAAAACCTATATTCATTTTGGGGTATTTTAGGAATGGCGCTTTGAATAGAGTGAAAGTAGTTTAAGTTGCTTACAAGACCACCAAATACGAGTATCTTTTTGCTTATATCCGAGATCGGAGAAAGTAGATAAAAACTCAACAACTAGCTGTGAGGACTAGTGAGAGGGTGAAATATCACATGAGTGAGGCAAAGTGAGAAATGTTGTTATAATATTTTTTAATTTCAAAAGTCCTAAATTCCCAGATTAAAAAGCACCAGCATTTGAATTTTAAGGGCTTTTTGAAATTTTCAATCACATTAAGGTGCAGTGCTATAGCGGCAGCCGCTGTTTTGGCAACTATAGCTGCCACTGCAATAAACTGCTCTGCTGCTGCATGTATTGTAGTGGCCTGGGGCTGCTCCACTCCGCTATTGATAATACTGATAATAACAGATTCAGTTTTCAGAGAATTCTTTTGTTCTTTCTCTCATTCTACTTTCCATCACTTTCTCTCGGATACTCTTCTCCAAATATTTAACTATGTTATACGATTCTAAACTTCAGGGTTTACCTACTACTGCTGTAATTTTGAAGTTCGAGCTTATGTATGCTCCCATTGTTGAAAATGGGTGAGTGTTTCAAGTAGTATACTTATTTGCATATTAGTATGGATCCCAAAAGACATGTTTGTTCTTTCTGATTGATATATCCTTAGTGAAAATCTGTATACTGAGTGGAGTTCACCATCTACAGTACTGATTTGCAAGATGCTCTGGATCCTTACCCTGCTTCTGTCCATGAATTCCGGATTCCTCCTAAAGCTCTTTTAGGACTGCATTCATATTGTCCCGTACATTTTGATTCTTTACATGCTGCTCTTGTTGATGTCAGTGTACATGTCAGTTTACTGAGAGCTCCCTCTTATCCATCTGCATTGAAGGTACCCAGGTTTGTCCATCTATTTTTCAGTATGAATCAATTAGATCTTCATTTACTATTTTTATTACTATTTAAATGTTCAGTAGAGCAGATTTGTTTGGAACTTCATCTATGCATCTTTTGATTACACGAGTAACATGTTTACATTCTCCGTTTCAGCAATTCTCCCATTGCTGAAGTCGTCGTAGATGAAAGTTATAACACATTGAACAATGTATGCTCTAACATTGATTGTTTCTTTCTGGGAATCACCATTAAACTGTTGATCATTTTGGCTTTGTTCAAAATATTTACTACAAATGTTTCTTCGAATTATTTCATGTTTGTGTTCTTTGCTTTATTATACTAAGAGGTTTCTAGAAATCTTGTATTTTGCATGATGCTCATGCATATTTCTGCCAGTGTTGTCTTTCTTATTGGATCCAAGTTTGCATGGTCAAAGGTGGAAAGTTCATCTTTGCATGTATTCACTTTGTCTATATGCACATGTTTTTCATTCTATGCGGATTGCATTTTTCTGTTTTGTGCTTCTATTATGATTTTTCTATTTTCTAACTTGAGAATTCTTTGGACATGTATACCTTCCAAATGATAAACTTTTTATGCTATTAGACACTATGAAAAGCTTTGTGCCAGCAACTGAAAATGGGATGAAAATCACTCAAAAAAGTGTTTTTGTAAGAAGTTCGTAAATGTTTTTGTTTTTGCATTGGGTAACCGCAGCTTATATTCTTAGTTCTATATTTGTTTAGACGTTTCTTTTGGAATTAACTCATGCTATATGCGACTAGCCAGGGCTTGGAGGAAGTTGCCTCTGTAGATTTGAATAATGTAATGCTTCTTAAGACACTGTTAATGGCTCGTGATATATTACTTGAAGAATTACAAAAACTTAGCAAATCCGTTGATCAGACTATTGAGATTTCAGAGTTTCAGTCAAAATTGAACAATGAGAAAATATTAAAATTTGTTGGGCAAGCAAATCGGTTTGCAACAGATGTTGAAATTTTAGCACAAGGAAATCCGCAAAGTGGTCTAAAGGTCCTTTACTTTTATACATGCTGCAGAGTATTGGTATTTTGTTTCTCTATTTATATTTTTTTTTCTTTCTACTTTTGTTTATTTATTCAATTTTCTTGTCTATACAGAGAGGAAATGATGCTCTGGATCTTCTGATTGCTGAAAAGCTTCAATCCTTGTCAAAGAGTGAGCTGTTGGACTGTTGCCATTCAGTGGGAGACCAATTGTTGTATTTGTGGAACACATTTCTAAAATTCCACAGGTTTGCTTCTTATCATGTATCATTAAAATTCAACAAAACGTGTCTTTTACGTCCAAACCTGATTCAATGTTTCTTCTTTTGCTTCCGATAATTTTAACAATATTGAGAGAAGTATGATTATAGTTTTCTTGAGATGTTTATTTATTACTCCACCCTTCCATTTTTGCCTTTCAATGAACACACATATAATTTGGTTTGAATAGCCCTTTTGTGCTTTAATGGAACAATTCTGGGGCAGCTAAATGATATCATCAACTTCTGTTCTCTAATTCAGGCATCTTTCTATACTTTCATAAAAATGAGTGTTCCAGTTAGCTTACCAACAATTATAATTTGTGACCCCTTTCATTGTACATGAGCATGTATCAAAAATCATTACCTTACCATGTTTAATCAGCTGATCTATATTTGTTTCTAGAGATAACAAAACAAAGATTCTAGAATTTTTGCGTGATGCTTGGGCTAAGAATAGGAAAACAGAATGGTCAATATGGATGGTATATTCTAAGGTAGAGATGCCTCATCATTATATAAACAGTTGGAATGATGAGTTTTCCTATCGTGGGGTGCACAGAAGAGTTTCCAGTTTGTTGAAGTTATCTGATGAGGTGAGTTCTTATGTTCTTCCATATTTTTATTGTCAGGAATGTTGCTTGGAGAATGAGCTTGAGGAAGTCTTTTTTATACATATTATTAATAAAAACTGAATTACTTTTATTCTTAAATTACACAGCCTTTTCAGACTGCAGCTACACGTGCTGAAATTCATCGAAAGAGCATTGCACAAATGAGGGTAGTTATCAATTCGTGTGAACAACTAGCTCCTGTTTTACATTTACGTATGGCCTATTAATCAAGTACATTTTGCAGATTAACAACCAATCAATTCAAGACATGCAAATGTTTGGAGATCCTTTGCGTATACCAATTGTGATTGTTGAACGTGTGATGAATACACCACGGCGCACGATCAGTGAAAATTCATACCTGAGAAATGTCAAACTTCCAAATTCACATAATTTTCAAGCTGGGCTCAACTCAGTCTTAGACACTGCAAATAAAGAATCTAACCCACAAAGCAATGCTCGTGTGTTGAAAATCGTTGTCTTTGCACATGGGTTTCAGGCAAGTTCTGCACACACGGAATTTTGTATACACAATATCGGGCTTTTTTGTATGTCTCAATCTCGTTAAATTTAACTATCTATTTGACTGAGATCGATTGCTAATTGGCGGGCTATCCGTCCCATTGTCAAAATTATTTAAGCAACAAAGTACAAATGGCTGGCCTTTCTTTTGAAGCTGTTAAACAAAATGTCCATAGGCTCATCATAAAGAGTTGTTGAGCACAATAATAAAAATGAAAGTATCCTTGGGCCAATTTTGGCCGCTCGGTCTAATCAAGCTAAAAAATTGCAATCATGGTTATAATAATCCTTCCATCACTTCCCAATCATGGTGTCTTCTGTTTCGATAGATTTTGTAGCTTGTGTGCCAAATTTCCACAATTCTGAGTTCCAAATGACTACTAGTTTCATTAATTAACTTTTTTACCAATATTGTTCATGAAAATGTCCGTTGTTATCTTTGCAGTAGCTCTTCCAAATTTGACTTTGTACTCAAGCCATAAGACATATTACTTGGGTTTTGTTTTGGAATTAGGAGGGAACTGATTTGGTGGAGGGAAAGATAGGGGAGGAAGACTTATGATATGACCAACATTTTCTTTGTTTTGAGAATGTTGTTTAAAGACGAAAAGTTTTTGGGGAATCTTTCAAGCCCTCCAAAATCATCTCCCAATTCATTTTTTGAGTCCCCCCCCCAGATTGGGTGATTTTAGTCCCATCCCATGGAGCAAAATAAACCCGTTGCAAGGTGGAGGACCGTCCTTCCTTGCCGTTTCATCCTCGCTTTTCCCTCAAACCCCTCTACTCCCAAATTACCCCTTACAGATATCAATCTATTATTAACAAAATCACAGTCTATGTCATGAAGATTAAAAACGTAACTACCAAACACGACTCTGCCCTTGTATCTAGGCTTGGGGAGGGCTACTAGAGAATTACTACAAAGAACAATATAGAAAGATTAACACACTATCTCTCTCTCTCTCACACTCACTCTCACACACACGCGCGCGCACGAGTGCAGTTCATCTTATTGTTGAAAGTTGGTTGAATGCTTATTCTCTGTCTGAAAATATTGTAGGGGCATCATCTGGATCTACGACTTATTCGAAATCAATGGCTTTTGATAGATCCGAAGGTAGAAGTTCTGATGTCACAGGCTAATGAAGATAAAACATCAGGCGACTTCAGAGAAATGGGACAAAGGCTAGCGCAGGAAGTGATTTCCTTTGTTAAAAAGAAAATGGATAAAGCATCAAAATATGGAAATTTAGAAGATATTAGACTTAGTTTCGTTGGACATTCTATTGGGAACCTCATTATAAGAACAGCAATAGCTGGTAGGTCAAACTCTTAGAATTGAATGTGTTCATCTGTTTGACATTCTGTGCTAACTTTATTCTAACATTGCAGAGAGCACGATGGAGCCATTTCTAAGATACTTACATACATATGTTTCGTTATCTGGTCCGCACTTGGGATATCTTTATAGTTCAAACTCACTCTTTAATTCTGGGCTATGGCTTTTCAAGAAACTAAAAGGCACACAATGCATTCATCAGCTCACCTTCACAGATGATCCAGATATTCAAAAGACATTTCTCTATAAACTTTGTAAGGTAAGGAAGGTGTTCTACAAAGATTGGGATAAAATGCACACTAAACTCAAAGACTTCAATTAATTGAGTAACTCATTTTTTATGTGTGACTGTTCTTGCATACTACACTGTTTTTTGTTTTTTTTTTTTAACGTTGCATACTACACTTTTATAAGCATTTATATGTGCTTTATCTTGCATACCAATTTTTTAAATTGAAAATTGAGGATGAGAGTTCATTTTACTGACGTCCTAAAGGCATTGATTATTCATATCTTATGTGGAGTTTAATTTTCTGAGGTTCTAATATGGTTATTTTCATTTCTTCCTTTTTACAGCAAAAAACCTTGGATCATTTTAGGCATATAATTTTGCTATCTTCCCCTCAGGTTAGCAATGACTGTATGTTAGTGGCTGGCCTTTAATACAGGTCTTAGAATTGAAACTTAATTGATGGATTCTTCTCGATATACTAATGCATGTGAAACTTATTGATGGATTCTTCTATTAGATAATGTAATACTAGTATATAATGGATTTTATTTTTCACAAACTAAACCTTTCCGATTTGAAGTTTGTATGATAATGTTTTTTCAGGATGGTTATGTGCCTTACCATTCCGCTAGAATAGAATCATGCCAGGCTGCTTCACGTGACAATTCAAAGAAGAGTAGAGTGTTCCTAGAGATGTTGAATGATTGTTTGGACCAAATCCGTGCCAATCCCTCTGAACGTAGAGTATTTATGCGTTGTGATGTCAATTTTGATGCTACTGCCTATGGCAAGAATTTAGACTCTCTAATTGGTCGGGCTGCTCATATCGAGTTTCTGGAGTCTGACATTTTCGCAAGGTTCATAATGTGGTCATTTCCAGAACTATTTCGATAGAATTTCATGTCTTCTTTTCACTCAGATTCACTGAGGCATTCAGAGATAACTCAGATTTTAGTCAAATGTTGACATTTTCCTAGGTATGTGTAAGATGGTAGGTTCATTTAGACATCTTAGCCGCATATTAAATTGGCTTCATGATGTTTATTTGGAACACATGTATACATAGCTTTAGGAATGGTTGAAAGAAATATTCGTCACGATGTAATTATTTTAGGTTAGGTAGATTAATGTTAATGTGAGTCACCAGAAGTTTATACAAAGGTTGAAGAGATGGTTATTTATACTAATTGAAATTTTCCATTTTCTTGTAGTGAGTATAAGCTCGCTTAGTGAATCCAAAAATATTCCATGACGTTCCCACTGCGTTACGTAGCTTTGGGGACAGTAATCCCCTATGAACGCGTGACGTGTGGAACTTGAAAACCACGGTGTGATCAGCCACGCTAGCTTGGCGAATTTAGATTCACTTGGTGAATTCCTTTGATTAAAAATCATCTTGGTTGATTTCCTCATGAAGAAAGGTCCCTATCTAAACTCTAACTTCAACCTACTCATCTAAGAAACTGTAGAATCATCACCACACTCAAATAAACCTTAATTATGATCACTAACACGTACATTAAGGAAAATGAGGTGTTACAATAGACATCTTTCTATTAAAAAAAGGAACAAAAAATAACATTTTACACAAGTGATAACTTAAATATAAAAATAAATTAGTGATTTAAGATACTAACAAGATAAATATTGATATACAACTTGCTGATATTTAAGTTTGTTTATTGAGTCAACAAAATTATTTATTATCATAGAATGAGATTTAATAACTTTTAAATAAAATATACAGAATTGAATATAAAAATATTTTATGATCTTAATTTATTTAGATTTTTTTTTCAAAATTAATTAAGATATAATATGACATTAATAAACTTTGACTACAAAATTTAAAAATATATATATAAAAAACCTTTGACAAGTTTTTATTAAATTCATTGTAGATGTTTCTCTTTAATTTCCTTAGTTAATAAGTAAAATTGTATCATATGCCACTTGTTTTTTCCTACTTAAAAGTAGCATATTATTTAAAACAATGGATAGCTAAGGCAACAATATATAGTGAAAAAATCAATTGATAATTAAAAATATATGTAAAAAATTATAAGATAACTAGGGCAACAATATATATATATATATATACCCCCTTGTTCACAACAATTGCAAGCAAAACTTGTTTCGATCGAGTGTCACGTTTAAGAAGACTTAGAAATCGATGGCTCTTTCAAATGAGAGGCGTAGCAATTGCATACCTAAGGATCTCGTCTTCTCTATTATGTCGAAATTGCCCCTGAAGTCTTTGAATCGATTTAAATGTCTACGCAAATCGTGGGTCTCCTTATTTGAGAACCCTTATTTCCTGAACATGTATCGGAAAAACCTTATCTCTAATAATTCCTATAACAACGATACATGTCTCATCCTAAAGCAGACTCTACTAAATTCTGAAAAGCATTCATCGTTGTATTTATTTTCTAGCGAGAGTTTTGACAATAAGGTCAAACTAGATTGGCCGCCTCCAATTCAAGAGGATGATCGTGGTATTAATATTCTGGGTTCTGAAATTAATGGCACTCTTTGTCTCTACGTCAATGGCATTAATTCAAAAGTTGTGCTGTGGAACCCAGCTATTCAAGAATTCAAGGTTGTTCCTCCCAACCCAGCTGTGTATGTACCACATTATGTAAGGGTTGCGAGTCAATTTCATGGATTTGGTTATGATTGCTTTAGAAATGACTGTAAGGTGGTTAGATATGTGGAATTTTTCACAAGTCTGTGTTATTTTTTAGACGCTCGGATAAATATGTCCGCATCAAAGGCATTACATGACCCTATATGGGAGATATATAGCCTTAAAAGTAATTCTTGGAAGAAACTTGATTTTGATAGGGAAAAAATTCATCGGAGTCCAGTAGATGTTGTAGAGCAAGTGTACCTGAATGGGGTGTGTCATTGGTTGGGAAAAAGCGAAGATAATGATAATTTATATTTGGTGTCATTTGATCTAGGTAATGAAGTGTTCTTATTGACATCCATGCCCTCGATTATGGACAATATTACCGATTTTGAATTGGTGAACACTCATTTATTGCTGTTAAATGAGTCCATTGCTTTGATATATAAAGATTCAGAAACAACTACTTTTCACATATCAATTCTTGGTGAAATCGGCGTAAAGGAATCATGGAGTAAACTTTTCATTGTTGGACCGTTTCCTTGTCTTGGGAGTCCTATTGGAGTAGGGAAGAACGGAGATATATTCTTCGCAAAAGAAGATGAAGAACTAGCCAGGTGTGATTTAACTACCAACACAGTTCAAGAGATTGGCATTAAAAGTATGTTCATTTGTTGTCAGATTGTAATCTATAAGAAAAATCTTCTTTCAATTCAAGAATAAGTAATTGATTATTGTTCTTGCTTAGGTTTATGATTTTGTTTTTAAGGAATGTTACCTTGTTTACAAAGGAGTTGTCATTTAAGATGAATATGAATAATATACAAATTTATTTTGAAGATTTACTCTCTTTTTACTTGCAAATAATTTGATTTGTATTTCAATCGTAAGAATGATATTTTGACATTTTGATAATATTATTATCAACATATCTTCTTGATTGGACTTCATTACATTCTTCTTGAAATAGATATTCTAAATCAATTAATTAGGAATATGCAAGCTTAATATGTTAGTAATTTAGCTTATTAAATTTCAGAGTGACTTTGCAAACAATGCCATAAAATGCCCAACATTTATTTGAGAATATAAACAACATATATTTTTTGAGGAAAAATTACATAATCTAATTACTATTCCGAATTTCATCTTCATACAGACCTCAATCAAGTAACAAAAATCTTAACATTATTTATTTATTTATTTTGGTGCAAATCTTAATGTTGTTGTTTTTTTCTGTTAAATAAACTAGTTATAGGAATTATAATACATAAATCCATTTTTACCGAAAGAGGTGTGTGATTTGCTAACGAGAACTCAGAGGAATTCAGATTACCTACAGTCGAAACTGTCTAATCTTAATTCAACGACCATAATTTTTCAATACAATTTTTTTAAAGGAATCCTAATTTACTTGAGATTGAGAAAATATATAGATGAATCAAATAGTGTTTATAATAATATTGTTAGATTCGACACCTCAATTTGAACTCGAACTTGAGACCTCACATTTCTGTGTAAGGAATTCAACACCACCTCAATCCGTGAGTGTGCGCGCGCGCGTGCACTCGCGACATATCCAAACGAAGGATTAATCTGTAAGGAATTCGACACCTCAATTTAAATTCGAACTTGAGACCCCGTTTGGATATGTCGCTCAAAAATGTTGATGTGGTTAGAATTTGCTGACTTGATCAATGTCATGCGTGTAAGGAACATTGACTTGGCATTTTTTTGTTTGACTCGTAAAGAAAAAATTAAAAATAGCGTGAAAAGACATAAATGCCTATGGACTAATTTTAAAACATATAAATCTCAAAAACCTTTCATTATCTTCAAGAAAGAAAAATATCTCAGAAAAAAAAATAAAAATTAAAAAAATCAAAGTTTAAACCCATTAATGTGCATCTCTTCATTCCAAACCAAATAATTTTCAACACAAAATCAATCCTTCAACCTAAAAAAATTAAAGAAAATAAAACAAAATCAAGCATGCTTCACAAGAATGTGTGTGTACGCTGTTCAAGAAAATTCACCTCCATCTACACCAAAAAATCCAAAATCTTTCCTTCACAACTCTTCACACACCAACCAAACAACTTTTCCTTCAAAAAAAAAAAATCATTACCGGATAATTTCTCCCTCATCTCTCATTATTGAATTTCTCCCTCCCTAAAAACCGTCGATGACAGCCTCTTAAGCCCCACCACCACCACATACATCCTTCATTCATCTGTCTCTCACAATGCAATCTTAGCCTCTCTTTTATCTCTCGCAGGACCATTGCTCTTCTCTTTATCACGCAACCACCACTCTCTCCATCCAACACCACGCCTTCAAGCCTCTACTTTTTCACTATCCCAGTCTGGCTTCTAGTAGAAAGTTGCATAACAAAAATTATATGAATGATAAAAACAATGCATGCTTTTACCTTTTGTTTCGATCCCTCTAAAAAATAATTAAAACATATAAAACTTAATAGGTCACAAAAAAAAATGTCAAGTCAACATCAAAATCCTACATGACAGTGGTCTGGTCAACAGATCCAATGTCACGTCAACTTTTTTGTGTGATGTGTCAAAATGAGAAGCTAAAACAATAGAAATTTGACATTGCATAGGTAAACTGTAAGTAATTTTTTTAAAGGGACGGAAACTCAAATTTACTTACATTATAGGACGAAAATCACATTTACCCTATATAATAATATGTGTGTGTATTTATTTTATTTTTGAATTTTGTGTCATTTCTATTTAGGAGATTGCTTTCTCATCTTACATGGAACAATGTACCTCAATCAAGTAAAAGAAAGTACCTCAATCTTAACATTACATTTTTTTTACTAATCTTATCTTTTTGTTAAACATATCATATAGTAGTTTCCATCAATCAAATTGTTCTGATCATTCTGTATTTTCCTTATTTCATTAATAACAAACTTTTCTTCTATTGTTGATTCATTGTGATTTTTACTTGTTTGGTTTCTAGTAATTTCTATCAAATTGTTTTCTGATATGAAGAAAATGATTGTTATACTTACTTGAGGGACCAATGCAGTGGAGTAATGAATGCCAATGAACAAAATCAAGGTGAAGGTAGCAACCTTAGAAAATGAAATAGCATGCATTTGAAACACTCTTGCAAAGTTGCAATATTTCAAAAATTGAATTAGACATCAAACCGCTAAGACCTCAAACCAAGGTTCAACTACTTTAAATCGATTGAAATGAGATGAAATTGCAATCAAACCACTCAAATAACCAAACCATAAACAATGTGGATTCACAGTTCAATCACTTGAAATATCCGGTTTAATTTTGTTTTGAAAACATCGTTCTCTTCACAATTATATCCATAGAAAATAAAAACTAGGAAAAATTAATCGCAATGCTCGCCAATAACCAAGACATGCCACACAAGTGTAAAGATGCTCCGAAGGGATTCACTTCGGAGTGATTCACTTCAAATTATCTCTCATTTTAACTTTTCATTCAGCCAAATGTTTTCTCCAATTATACAAATAGAAGTAACTATCTCTGAAGACGAAATGTATTTTTATACATGTGATAAAATCTGAGGCAAGTGTACCAAGTGTAGAAGTGTAAAAGTATCACTCATGAGAAAGAATCCAATGATATTAGTTTTTTTCTAATGATTATTGATTAATTTTCTGTAGAAAATGTAGACATACATTTTCTATAGAAAAGTTCAGCAAAAAAAGTGACAAATAAATTAATCCAACAGCTATAGAGTTACAATCACAACAAGTATCAAAACTTGCCCATATGCCAACCTAAACTACAGTTTTTCTACATGCCAATGGCAATTGCTAAAGTAATCTCTACTCATCGAGGAGAGCGGGGAGAGAAGAAAAAAAAAAGACAACCAACATGATCAGACAAGTGTATGACTAGTGTTGTGAAATAGCATCTATAGCAACATTATAGCGTAGCGGAATCTGAACAAATTGTTATTGTTCCGCAATATGCTATTTAGTACAAAGTGTTTCCAAGTAATGGCTATACCAGTGCTATAGTAGTACAGCATAGTACAATTTGAACAAACTGTTATTTTCTAAGATAAGCAGTTGCCAACATTGTGTATGATTCAGTGTCAAATGCAACTTAACTCTGACAGTAGAAAATTGCATGTTGAGTATATGGAAGCTGCTGCTGCATTAACAGCTAACTCTTTCTCCGAGTTGTCTAATTGTGATGGTCTGCACATTAAAAATTATCAAAATTTGTCAAAATTGTCACTAAGACTTCGCACAGCAGAAATAACATTTTAAATATTGGTAGAAAATTCTATGCAATTTATAATGCATGCCCTAATTATATAAGGAAAAAAATCCAATCTGTTTAAGGGTTAATGACAAAGTTTCATGAATAAACACATGGAAATCATTCATGTCTTGGATTCAGGCTTCAGAGTCTCTTTGGCAAGTTTCACTGTTAATAATCATTAGTTTATTTGATTTGTCAACTCCCCACTCGTTATCCCACTAGGTAGGGTTGGCTACATAGATCAAATGGCGCCATAATGTTCTCTTACAACTCGTCTATAGCCAGCCAAATCATTGACCTCTAAGTCGTTCTTAATAATTTCACCTGTTGCTTTTTTGCCTTCCTATGCCTCTTAATTAGATTGTTCTCCATCTAATATGATCTCCTTGACAGAGAATCTATAGATCTACTCTACATATGCCCAAACCATCTAAGTCAAGATTCAGCTGCATTAGTTTATCATGTAAAAAGTCCAGTGTAGAACTATGCTGCTAACAAAATTCCCCTTCCTCTTAACAAACTAACTACTAACATTTGCCTATGAAAAAAGGGAGGAAAAAAAGTCAAGATTCAATCATCTTTTTACAATAGGTGTTACCCAACAAAATTCATTAAACTCGGACTGGCTGGTACAGCCCATTTAACCAGAAATAAGACGACCGGTAGACTTTTCGAATCAGATGTGTCTATCACTCAGATGACATCATTAACTGCTTTACAGCAGTCAAAATCAATAACCCATTTACTCGACGGTTCCAAGCTGCTAGAGTTTATTCTCGTGTAATTGTTGTACAATAATGTTTTATAGATTGAGCAGAATGTAGTTATCACATAAAACACGAGGCCCTGCACCATTTCAATCACCCCGCTTTAATTATATGGATTACATCTCTCTCTATTTCTGCCTCACTTTGGACAGTGAAACTGTGATATTGAATCTGAGCTACGGTATGATATGGTCTCCAATTTTCACATTTAAGCTATTAATGCTTCTACTTTTAATAACTTCCATCCCATATGAACTGTATCACTTCTTCTCAAACGAAAGTCATATGTTTCTAAATTTTGTCTCCAAGTCTCTATCCTCCCATTGATTTCTTCTCTCAACTCTACATGTACAACTATAGCACTCCTAAAATCTGAATACTGATAAATTCACATTAAGTGATTATCTTAACTTAATATTATATATGTAACTGTTCTAATTTAAAGACTTCAAATCTAGCTAACATTACCAAGATCACAACATCAATAGTATATTATATCAGGCAATTGAAAGTTTACCTGGATTGATTTTCTGAAGTCCCCAATTGTTGTAAACCATAAGCCTTGCTCCAATTTACATGTTGTAGGCCCTGATCACAGAGCAGTTGCTTTTCTTTTATTTGATTCAACCAACTTTCCTGAAATTATGAACCAGACAAATCCAGATTTAGAAGAGAAAAGGCACCAACTTTGTTCTTGGTAATTGTATATCCCAAATCACTGTAATGAGCCAAGTAAATTGAAATCTTCCTCGGTATCCAATACCACCATGGACACCTCTAGTATCCACCCTTACGAAAGGTAGGAGATAGTTCTATAAAATTTAAATATGCAAGATTTTAATCAGTCCATGTACCTTAGCATTTTGAAACTTGTTGAAGTATAATTACCATTCCTATGAAGACATATGACTATTTCGACCAGCATTAGTAGGGGGCGTTCAACTTGATTTTTTGTTTGTTTTCAGTTGACATGTTGCCATTAATACTTACAAATATGTTACTTAGTTTTGATTCTATTTCCTTAAATTTTTCTAAGGGAAATAGTGAAAACAAGAAAAGTTTTCATCATTTGCTTCATAAAACATTAAAAACAGGAAACAGAATGAAAAAACAAAGTGACGCTATGTAACTATTTTTACAACATACAAACTGAAAATGCAACGAACATAGAAAACAAACCGAACACAGCCTTATTATTTTGTATGTTGACCTTGTATCAGATCATACCCTTTTATACTTTATCATACATCACAGCATAGATTGACATAAAGGAAGACTAAAATAAGACTTAAGACCATGACAAAATAATTATGTGTTTTTGCACTCACGAGTTGTTTTTCCTCTTCTGAAAGTGCTTCATCCATATGACCAAACAAAGCAGTCCATCTTGCCTGATGCAGTTCTGCTATTTTGCTAGTTGAAAGTCCTGCAGGAAATTTCATACCACAAGGATCGTAATTTTGGTTATCTCCAAACTCCTTCGACATTTGAAAAGGCAACTCAGTAGTGATTACAGACCGAACTCTCCGCCTACTGCGACGCAAAGCTGCAAATGTAGAGAAAAATACATAAACCACGTGTAAGCATTTTCACTATCCAAAACGCATTTAAAATAAATAAATATGGCATTACCCGCAAGACGCCCTTTGATATCTTGATGTAGAAGCTCCAACCATTGAGAAGCAACAGTCGCAGCTGAAAAACATAGAAACATCAGTATCAGCAAAGGCTCGATAAGCTTCTATACAAAGCAACAACAAAAATTTCATCAGTCCATCTCTAGCTTTCAAGCCAAACAATATAAAAGAACCGATCTCTTCCATTTATTATGAATTATTAAATGAAGTGCTTTAAAGGCAAGCATAAGCAAGAAGAAAATGGCTACAAACCTTTAAGAGAAAGCGATGAAACCGATGATTCTTCATTCGACACACTGGTGGAACTCATTGATGCCTTCATTGAAGATGACAATTTAAGCGATAAAACTTCGTCTTCTGTGACACGACTTGCATTTGATACACCATATTTAAGGCCAGCTTTATCTACACCGTATGTGTCATGGTCAAGATCTTTATCCTCCAAAATCCATGAGGAATCGTTTGTTGTCTTTCGTGCTTGTCTACCACCTGCAGAGCCATGAAAGGTCCCTTCTTCATGAGAAAAAGTAGGCTGATGCTTACTCGGATCTTTCACACATTCTAGGTCTCTCCTGTTAAAGTCTATACCTCCACTCATTCGATGTGCTTCTCGCTTGCTCCTATTTTCATGTTTTTCGGTTACAAGGGCCTCAATAATCGAATGGACCTGTTTTTTATTTCTTACATGATTGATAATCCCAGGGTTTAGATCATTCAGTAGTCCACTTGGAGCTGCAATCTTTGTAAACCTGTTGATTTGTTCTTTCTTTGCAAGCTCCATTTTTTGCTCAAGAATCTCAGTCTTACTTTTCCTCCCGCGTTTCTTCGGCACCGGAATGCCTCCATGAACGGATGAAATAAAACCGTTACGCTTCATCTCCATCCATATTCTCATTGAATCTTTCTCCTTTGGAGGTCCAGCACTACTCCCACTCTCGGACACATCCTTTGACTTAAAACGACCATGTTCTTTCTGAAAACTTGCTGGTTCCACATTCACGGAGCTAGTATCATCTTCTGCATTGAGATCCACATTAATTCCTCTCGAGTTCACAGCATCAGCACCTTGGTCTTCTGTCTCCTTCTTCTCGGACAAGGATTCCTTATCATTACAGAGTTTTTCACTAAATCCACCACTTTTATCCGAATGCAAAGAATGTCTGGTACCACAAACTTCAGTGTTAAGATCCAAAATCTTGGGGCTACCCGATGTGTTCCTTCCATCTTGCTCTTCTTTGGAAACATCCATGTCCACTGTCAATGGCACCTTCGTGATTTGTGACATCTCATTATCACCAAACGACGATTGGACAATGTTTTCTTTCCCAATTGCCTTTTCTGCATCATAATTACAATAGCAAGTTATATGTTTGACACTAAACTAAATCCCAAAAGAATGTCCAAAATGCATACAACAAATTAACAACATACAATACAATACTACAGTAATAATATAATAAGCTTTATAATAATAATCCAAATCAGTATTATTGTAAATGAAATTGCAAATTCAATCAAACTAAGTATGAAATATCATTTACATAATACTAAAATCAAATTAAAACTCTTAGAAGAGTTTGCCACCAATTTGGGTCTCACAATACTCTCGAGGAATTAGTCTTTGCAATCGCGCAGAGAGGATAACCGAATTACACCCCAACAAAATACTAACATAAAATTTTGAAAAAAAACAAACAATACAAAATTGAATTTGACACATACAAAATTAAATTATTCAAACATATGCATGTAAATTAAAAATCTAATCCAGTTATGAAATTACCTGTAGAATGAACAAGTGATTCAAGATCTCTCATTTTGACACGTTTTCGAGAGGGCTCATTCTTATCACCAAAATGGGTATTAACTCGTTTCTCACTCATAATCTAAAACACAGAGAAGAACAAAAAAAATCAGTTTTTTTTTTCAGAATAAACAATAAGTTCAATAACGCAAAAAACGTAGAGAGAAAAGAACGAACCTTTGAAGCAGATTGAACAGTCAAAATCGATTGCTGAGATGAATTGCATTCTTCGTCCATACAAGATGGTGTTTGAGATGAAATTGGGAAAAGAGGGAAAGAGAAAAAGTTGAATTTTGGTGAATTAGGGTTTTGGGATCTCTGTTTAAGAGAGAGTGAAGTGTGTTGAAGAGAGAGAGAAGAATTTGAAATTGAAATTGAAATTGAAAATTGAATTTTTAAGGAAAAAGGAAAATAGTAGGCGCGCTTTAAAATGTTGCCTTTTATTGTTTTGTCACGAGACAGATCCATTAGACAAGGAAAACGATGTTTTTTTCAAATTTATTCAAACTTTCACTTCAACATTATAGTGATTTTTTTATTTTTTTTTTAACAAAACTTTGGTTAGAAGACTCTAGTTTTTCTTGTTTTCACATCCGCGATCTATTAGACCGGCCTAATCTGATTCGGATACCAATTTTAGTATGAAGTGGTTTTAGTCTCCATTCGACTTTGGTTAGACTTTAGTTTGATAATATTATTTGGAGTTCGGTTGAGAGATAGACAAAAATTGACATTATTTTTTTTTTTGTTAACTAAAGGTATCATTTGTCCGCAACTGAAGAGATTAATCCTCTCGAAATAATTGAGATTCATTTAAGGGTTTCACCTCTTCATGTTACGATAAATACTATATTGTACTCCCCATAAATCATCATGATGTTATGAGTAATAATAATCATCATGAGAAATACTGCACTTAAAATATATAGTTAAAATTTATAATTTAAGGATTATTTGATAATTTTAAGTGTATATTTGGTATTACTATAAATCATCATGATGTTAAGTCATTATGTTTGTCTAGTGATGAGGGGTTTTGGTAGTATGCACGAGGTTATGGGTTCGATCATTTACTCCATTATAAACAACAACAAAAATAAATCATGATGATGTTGATAAATTTATGAAAAAATAAACAAATGAAATGGATAATGATTATTCGAAGATGGGTGAAAGATAGACAAAAGTTGGCAATAGGTTATTTTTGTTTAAGATTGATGTCGAGATATACTAGTCCGTATTTGATAATTTTAAATATATATTTGGTATTACCGTAAATCATCGTGATTTTAATTATAAAAAAAAATCATCGTGATTTTATATTATTTTTTTTTTTATCAAAGTCTATCGTGATTTTATATTTACTCTTGTGATTTTGGCAAATTTACCAAAAACAAATTCTTCATATTTTAGAGTTTAATATTTGGGCATTAAAAATATGGTTTACAAAATTTAACAGTATTAATTATAATTTAGTTTTAGCATCACTGTCAGAGAAAAAATTAGTTTTTATTTGTTTGTCGTTTTTAAAGTTAAATGCAACATTAATTTATTTATTATTTTATTAATATTTACCCTTTTTTTTATTTTATAAATTAAAAGCATTTAGATTAGATATCAAGGTAAGGATAGACATCAACTTTGTTGATATCCTTATCATTCTCTGGCATCCACATATAGCTCATATTATTATTAGTATTAAAAAGAATAAAAGATATATACAAAAACTGGAGGGACATAGACCTAATTCAGTGCGTCCAAACAAAAGCCCGCATATGACGATAAAAATACCAACTTCTAGTTAATCATAAAAGACAAAATAGAAGTCATATAGAATTGAGGCGAATGAACTGACTGTCAACACGGAAACGGTCCACGTACCCACTATTCTCTGCAGCAAGCAACATTGCTTTTTACAGCAATACAGTCTGAAATCAATGAATAATACAGATATTGAAATATCAACCTCTGACAAGACAAATTTTGTCGAACATCCAAAGAAATCCAAAACCATTTGAAAGTCAGATCGAGGGATGGTCAATCAATGAATTTGAGCAACACGAACATAAAAATATCCAAAACAGCCATCGAACTCTTAGTGCGACAAACGACACAACCGCCAACACGGTGTAATCACGCAGCTAGCTCTTTCGAACGTTAAGAAGCGAAGGCAATTCTAAAAGAATCTGGATCGTGGGTGGTTTCCAACAAAATAATACACAGAGATGATCAACCCAAATTGAGTTTACACTTAAAGGGAGGGGTGGGGCAAAAACCATCAAACATCTTGGCTTTGTCTGTGTAAAACAAACCCTCATCATGTAAAATGGTTTTCTCTCAACAAATCATGAAGCATCCATCCACAATGCTTCATGGATCAACAAATCATCAAGCCCTTTCGAGCCACCTTTGACGAATCAAGTTTCATTGAAAGTAACCATCAACACAAGAATCCCCAAACCATCTAGCCCATTAGTACGATACAAGAATACTACCACCAACATAGAGTAATCTATGCACTCGTCCTTTCAAATGTTATGCTATCGAATCTGGCTTTAGAAATCTTGATTGTGTGCTGCTTCCAACAAAAGAACACAAAGATATTTGTTACTTTCAATGGTGATCAGTTCGCAACATAAAACCATATTTTAACAAATTCAATCCCATTGATTTCGAAAGAACAAACAACCACCCATCATCGGCGCTTGAAAGCACCAGTCAGAACCGACAAGTGGCGAGCTGTAACAACCAGAAAACGACCGGAATTGGGCAGTCGAGATCTAGACGGGGGAGGTGGTGCGGGTGGTTATGACCCACCGTTGCACCACCAACCACCACTTCTACGCTGTGTACCGCCACTTCGAGTTAAGGTTTTAGGGCTTGAGTTTATAGTTTAATGTATGTGGTTTGAAGTTTAAAGTATGAGATTTAGGGTTGCATGATCAGAGTAGAGACAATTAAACTCTTGAGTTAAGGCTCGCTCCTTTGTTTGTTATACAATTCTATTTTTTTTTTTTTAATTGGACTCTTGAGTTGAGATAAGAGGTTAAAACTCAAGTTTCAAAAAAAATTGTTTCCATAAAAAAAAAAAATTAAATTTGGGTACATTCTCCCAAGCGATTCATCTTAAAAGAGAACTTATTCCAAAACACAAAAAGAGAACTTATTAACCATTTGAACTCAATGTTTTAATTTATTCAAAAACAATTTTGACCAAACTATCAAAGCAATATCCAAATTGATAAAGTTCACTTTTACATCAATGCATCCAAATATAAATCAATTTGTTCTTTAAAAAAAAATGTACAACTCATTCTTAACTAAAATAAATTCTACAAAATAAATTATATCAAACTCAATTCTTATCACCAAACCAAACATATATTTAAATGTGAAATTTCCAATTATTACTATAACTATCGGTTAAACTACGATTACCTTGCTATGAAATATTAATTTACCTGGAAGTGCAATGTGTGATTATTGTGAATGTATTATTGAATATGCTTTCATGCTTTGAGAGATTGTCCTTTAACTATGCCACTTTGGCTAAACATGGTTGGCAAAGGGGCAAGGCAAAACTTCTTCTATGGTAGTTTGGATCATTGGTTGAATTATAATTTGAACACTTATGTAGGAAAGCAGAATAATTTTAATTGAAACAATACATGGGATATTGTTTGTCATATGCCATGGTATTGGAGAAATAAAGAAAAGCATGATGCTTCTTTTTTTCGTCCAAATAACCAAGTGTGTGGTGATGCAAAGGGTAAGCAACTATTATGAAGCAGTTGAGACTCAAGAAGTAGGAACTCATCCTAATGTGGAGGTCGTGCTAGTAGAGTGAAAAATTTCACCGGAAGGGTTGGTGAAATGAAATATAGATGAAGTGTGTCGTAAACATGGAAGATTACGGTGTGAAGGGGTTATTAGAGGCAACGAAGGAGAGTGGATACGAGGTTTTGCAAAATATGTTGGACGGAGCAATGATTTTCTAGCCGAAGTGTTTATGAAGGTTTAAAAAATTAGTGCTTAGGACGGGGTTAGAGCTATGAAGGTCAATGTTGACTCGTTAGTGGTGGACTGGTGGTGGAGACATTATCGAGTATACATGGTGATAGCGTTTAGAGAGGGCCTTTGGTTTGATTGAGACGTGGTTGTGCACCATATTTATCGAGAGAGTAATCAACGTGCAGATGCTTTGGCTACCGAGGGATGTTTGATAAATGAAGAGATTGAATTTTACGAGTGTCCGACTCAAATTAGTCACTTATTAGATGTTTATATGTTAGTCGTGTTGTGGTTTTCTCTTTTATGCGCTTTTATCCATCTTTGTAAACAAAAAAAATCTATAATATTTATATTTATTTTGGAAAACAAAAAAAACTTATATTTACATTTTGTTTGTAAAATTAACACAAAAATCGTGTTAAAAAAAACTAAAAACAAAACTGAGCTTCTCCATAAAAAAACAAAACAGAATGCAGCCGCTGCCCCTGTAAGTTTGCAGTCGCACCACTGATCTCTACTCAACTCCCCGGAAAACACCGCCGGAGTTACTCACCGGCCACCGGAAACAGTCATAAAATCGTCCAGGTTTTTCTCTTAACCTTCTCAGACGCATATCAAACGCTATTTGCGGCCGCAATTGATAACAGATTCTCTCACTCGCTCTCTACTCGTTTTCCTATTTATTTTTCCATTTTTTACTATTTTTTTTTGTTTATTTTTTTGAAGTGATAAGGAAAATGGCGTTTAGAGGTAAAGAGATGATGAAGAGAGTTCTGAAGAAAGTTGGAGAGAAGAATTTGACTCCAAAAGCGAAGCAATCGTTGGAGAAATGTCTTCCCAAATCAAAAGTTGTGATGAATCGTGCAAAACGCGGTCTTTTTGCTGGGAAACACATTCAATTTGGCAATAGTGTTAGTGAAGATGGTGGAAACAGGTTTGTAATCACTTCTTTGATCCATTTTGTTAGTATTTGTTGCATTTAATTGTAAACTAGGTTGAAAATTTCATGTTTTAGCTCATAGGGTTGTATTTATTCAAGATAATTACACAGGAATGAAGTAAACGGGCCACAAGTTGTGCCACTAACACTTTCCGGTACATCAAAATCGATCCTCTTAAATACTACATCCACAAACCTAGGAGACACAACATTTACAAATTTTGGATAAAAGAGATTCATGAGTTAAGGTGATAAGGTATCCTAATTGTGTAGAACATGGTTGTCGGTATCTTGGGAGACTTGTGAGTCGTATCTTGATTTGAAACAAAACTAAATCAAATTTATATGAATCTCTAGGGTATATCTATTGATTTTAGAAATGAATTTTATCTTGAGGCCTATATACATTAAAAAGAATCTTAATTCACTATGATGAATTTTGATTTATTATAACAAATCACTACCCAAACTTTGTGTAGCCAACCACTATTTTTTTGTCAATTTTGTATAGCCGAACAATTTTCTTTTGCAATTTGATTTAGTCATGTCTTGAATTATTCTTAGGTTAGTAGATGATATATTAGGTTACGGTTTTGCTATGTCACTTGTTTTTTTCAATAAAAAGTGGAATATCTGTATCGGTAATTTATGTCTATGTATAACAATAACATTCATAATAAGATTCACTTCATAATTCAGAAAATAGGTTTTCCAATTCACGATGTGATAACCATAACATAGAATAGAAAATAACCATAACTAAATGATTAATACAAATGCAGCTTTCCAATGTCTTTCAACCCTTCTGTCTTTCTAACAAGAAAAGATCATCATATAGAGCAACACAGCACACCGATGAAAATCGGAATGCCGGGTAATGATTTTCCCAACAGAACCAAGATTTTCTCTCTGATTAGAGCACCACGTCTCCACTTATAAAGTACATTGGGATAACATTCTGCACCGCTTCTTACTGTCAATCTAGTTAGCTTATTTACATCCTTATGATAAGCATATTTTCATTCATTAGATGCCTATGATTATTGAGTATGGAACATAGAACTGTTACATGTAGTTCTTAGGTGAATACTATGGTCTTGTTATTACGGGCAATTTATATTTCTTGCAAAAGCACGCGCCTTGTTTTCATGGCTTTATCAGCAGCGTATACCAGCTTTCTGTTTTTGGTTCTTCCTTTATTTTTGCCTTTCTTTTTCTCTATCATCTCCCATTTGCATGAGCGGCCTTCATGATTTTCCTTACTTGTCTTGTGCTTACATTAATTGGTGTTACACTAAACATATTCTGAATAGTTTGTACAAGTCTCTTTGTTGACATCATTTCTAATTATTGTAAGAGACGAACCATGATTCTTAATTCGGTTGATTGATAAATAACATCGTCATTTTTCAATAAATATCAATATGGTAGATTTGATTTGCTCCGGACCCCAGTACTGTTTGTAGTAATCGTTCATATTTGAGAAATTCAGTTAATAATAATCTTTATTTGTCTTAGAATGTAAAAGTAAATGCTGAAATACATTCCAAGTTACAATACATTTCATATTAATCTGATCAAAGTTTATTGAAATTTCAGTATGATGTTTTGTTACATAACTCAATTTATCTCAATATTCTTATTCTCAAGAGTTTAAGATTAAGGATTGATTTTCCAAATTTAAAATTGGAAGATTCAAGGAACTGAACATCTTTATCACTGTCCATCTCTATACCTACACATAGGATTGTTGAATAGATATGATTGATTTGCTAGTTGCATCTCTTCACTTATTGGGTGACCCGTGACTGTAATCCAGTGTATTTTGAATCATGAAATTCTACTTTAGATGAAGGCAGGTTTCAATCACTCCCTTAAACTGTCCATTTTTTGGAGTATCCAAGTGGTGATGATGTTGGATAAATTTTCTTCAATGAACTCTCTGTGATAGGTTGTAATCCTGATTGAGTTCTAAACTTTACTATTGACCACATTTTTTCGTGGTTTATACTTTATATCTACTGTCATTGTTATAAAATTGGTCTTCTCAATTCATTAGTCTTGGATGTTTGATAATAAGAATAATTGTTTCTTGATGGCTGGCTAGTACTAAAAATCAACAGGATATATCCTGTTGATTTTTGCCTATATTTGTTAGACTGGACATGGATTTTAACAGTGCTGCTTGCAATATTGTGATATCCTGCACGACCTTGTCTGTCACATTACAGTAATTGCGCGGTAATTTCAAGAATGAATCTGTTTGCTGGTTTAGCGACCGTAACTCAATTTAGAACTTCAATGTTATCTTTTGGTTGCTCAATTTTGTGTTAGGAATTTCCTTTGCCTTTTTCTAATGACAAATTTGTTTCTTTTTCTAATGACAATGATAGGACAAGGAGAACTTGGAAACCTAATGTTCAGGATAAGAGGCTCTTTAGTTATATCCTAGATCGTCATATTCGTGTTAAAGTCACCACTCATGCCCTTCGTTGCATAGACAAGGCAGGTGGAATTGATGAGTACTTGCTGAGAACTCCTTATCAGAAGATGGACACAGAAATAGGACTCTTGTGGAAGGCAAAGATTGAGAAGTTGTATGAAGAGCTTGGAACAAAGGAGGTTGTATTCTTTTCACCGGAGGATGAAGCGAAGTTCGAACAGGGCTTTAAAGATTTGAGATTAGCTGAAAGGGAAGGAAGGAAAGAAATCAGAAAAATAATTAATGCTGGGATGAACAAGCACAAACTAATTGAAGTTGAAAGTAAAGATGGTCAATCTAGTGACGAAGGAGCTGCTAAAATCGAGGGAGAAATCTCACGCGATCCAAAAAAGCAATTAACTCCTGTCTCATATGTGTTAGCTGCTGACAAACTCAAAGTTGGAGATTATATTTCTAATTGATTTTTGTCAGCTGACAATTGTGGTGTAAGTTGTCTTAGCTCATCGAGATGAAAGTCTTGGTTCTTTGGTTCATCCTGGTTTTATGCTTTAAACTTTACCTAGTCAAAGGCATAATTTGTTGCGCGAAAATAATAGTTTATTTCTTCTTGTAGCAGAATCAAATTTCCTGATGTACCCTAAGTAAATCTTAAAGGTATTCTAACAGTTAGTATGGTTTTCATAATATTAATTTTTTGTTGCGCCTAGGGTATATCCTGGTCGGGAGCCAGCGACTAATATCTCAAGATACAGAATATTGTTGACTTTTCCTGTCATATTTTTTCTTTGAGGCAAATGTTTCGGAACTTCTAGTTTGTTTTAGGTTACTGATAATCCTTCATAAATGTATTTTTCAAAGAGGAAAGACAAAGACATTTAAATCAAGCAGTACCGTTGTCCTCAATAGGATAATACAATAGTTTATTTATTCATTTGTTTGTGAATAAATATACTCCTAATTTTTGTGTAATGCAGCATCGCATAACCAACTAAATTATCATTATTCATGAAATAAAAGAGAGTATAATGACAATGACCAAAAGGTAGCAACCCAACATTCATTTCAGACTTCTTGATGCCTTGGTGATTCCTGTTGGTGAATGAATAGCTTCATGAGAAATGTGGGGTGAAATATTTAACTGATATAGACACTTTCTCCTGAGTGTTTGAAATATTTTTCTAATGAATAGCATCTTCCTATGTGACCTTGAATTGTGAGAAATAAAATTATCTTCTCCAAAAACTACACAGTATCAGAAACTTTATGCAGCAACAATAACAACTGATAAACTATAACTGACAAAAGAAAACAATCACATTTGAAGGTACAAAACTCTTCCAAAGAAAGCGAACGGTCTCACTCATGACCATATAATGAGATGTATTAGGAACATTTGACCCGACGATAAAGAATGCTTATTGTCTACCATCGACTCCAGCACGAAGAGTAAAACATCCTCCTACACACAAAAATTGCGGTGAAAAATCACGGTAACGCAGAAACTTGGTATTGTAGCGCCTCAGAAATCACGATGGAGGAGGGGTAAATGTGTGTTTGAAGGTGCACGCACGCAATCAAACATACACTTAGTAACACAACAAGTACATTTCACTCAAAGGAGTTGATGTCAACATACAATTACAACATAACATACCATTACTACATAATTGATGCCTATTTTTCATCCTAGAGATAAACATGTATTTGGAGGTGCAGACGCACAACCAAATATACATTTAATATTAACAAATATACATCTTTATCTCTTATTACTACCAAGACAAGACAAGACAAGACTTGTAACAAACCATAATGGAGCCAATTTTGACAACCCTAACGCTTTAAAATGATGTGGGACCATGTGATAATAAAACATATTTGGGCGCCAACTCAAATAATAACAAGAATGAAACTTATTTGTTTAGGTAGAGTGCAATTTCTTATTTCCAATCTCTCTCACTTGAGTGTAGGGATGACGATTGATAGGGTATGCGTAGAGTACTAGTATATTATCACCTATCTCCATACCCGCAACTTAAAAAAAAAAACTGTATCCATCTCCTTACTCGCATGGGTAAAACCTTTGTACTCGTGCCCATATCCTATGGTACCTAAGTACCCATACTCGTCACCCGCACTTTTCTAAAAATAAATTGATCAGTTATAAAATATCATATCATTTTTATAAAATTAAAAAAATCAAAGATTTTAATGTTGACTTATGAAAATTACTATATAAACAAAATTATTACTAACTCCATGCTAAAGTTCATAGATTTATTAACACATTTACGTTGTGTTTACGGTATGTTATAATAAAGATTTTTATTAAAAATATTTAATAGTTTAACAGGGATTCAGATCTTCTCCTTCCGAAATCTCTACATCAGTCTCTCAACCTTCTATATATATTGTTAGATATATCTAATGGGTAATATAGAAATACAAGTGAAAACAAAACTGAAAATATAAAAATGGAAATAAAATAACACTTAAATCCACATCAATTCACTCATCAAATTTTTAAAATTCTATAACACCATTGATTTTTTTTTATTTATTTTCACAAGTAATGTATTATGCCCAAATATTAAAATACTAGTAGTCTTCTTTTATACTTTTTTTTAACATTTTTATTATGAAAAAACTACACTATTTATTACATTAATAATTTTTAATAATCATTCTCTTGTAATCATAAATTTTTAAAATAGAATAACCTAAAAAATAAAGTATCCGGTGTACTCAAATTATTAATATCCAAATAATCTAGTTTTTTCATAAATTTTTTGAACAATTTCGGGGGGGAAAAAATAGTGACTTTAATTTGATATTGAATATTTATTTTGGTTCTTGCAAAAAAGATGTAAACCAAAATAAAAAATTTGCAAAAAATATCAATAGTGTTATATGATTTTTATAAATTGGATGAATAAATTAATGTAAATTTAAGTTTTAGTTTATTTCCTTTTATATTTTTATTTTACTGCATTTATGGTTTTTCTATATCATCCATCGATATATTCAATGATACATATCGAACGTTGAGAGACTGATGTAGAGACTTCGAAAGTAGAGGATCTGTATTCAGTTTAACAGTGTTCTATTTTTTTTTTTTTAAATTGATACACATATATTATTATATAATAATATAAATACATAAATAAATATTATATGAATACGAGGCAGAGTAGGCACTAAGATTTCCATACCCGCACTCATATTACAAACGAATTTAATGCTTAAAAGATATAATACACATGTTTCGAGACAATATTCCTATATTTGTATTTTTAACATGCGCCTTAGGTGCACATGTTAACATTTACCTAATTAATTTTATAGTTTTTTTTTTTTTTTGAGCAATTAATTAATTTTATAGGTGATTACTGGTACTCTTGTCCGGATTCAAAATGCACATTTATGGATCAAATTCCTTTAAATCCTAATCTGCCAAAAATGCTATATTTAGGCCTCAAAATGAAGAGTGTTATTTGTACAACAAGTTTTGGGACAACATTTCGGACAACCTTTTTTTCCTTTCATCTTTTAGGACAAAAATAATAAAGAAATAGAGGAGAAGAGAGAGAGTAAAAATACTATGAGAGTATGAGAGAGAATGTTGTCTCCAATGTTGTCCAAAAGTGGTTGTACAAATATCATTCTCCCTCGAAATTGTGTGGACCCTCCTGCTAAGATTAATAAATCACATTAATTGCTTTTTCCTTACAAGACACGCTTAACATTTCAGATGCCAACAACTTTTCCTAGCAAAACAGTGCATTCATAGACTTGATGAATTCCAATGTGCATTCAAACTTTTGTTTCATATACTGTATTTCCAATGCTTTAATATACGTTTCAATGTTGCTTCATAGGCTAACTTACATTGATTTGACTCAACAGAGTGCACGCCTGCTCTTTCTTTCTTACTCCACAATTTATTTAAGAGTTTTTCTATCATGTGCAAATTTATTTAAGGGTTTTAAATAATAAATTTGTATTGAAACTTGTACATTTTATATTAAATGTATAATTTTTTAATAAAAAATTGTTGTTTTTCATTAAATATTTGCTACTTTTGATTACTTTAACATGTGCAATATTGCACATGTTAGACAAACCCTTTATTTATTTATTTAAAGTCTCTGTCTCATACACAATTTATTAGACCCATCAGAACTAGTTGTAGGTTTCTACTGTATAACGTCTCTTTGCTTCAGTTTATATAAAGTCTCTCGTACACAATTTATTTCACTCATCTTCTTTTCTTCTCTCTTTAATCACTTCAACAATTTCTTTTGCTTGAATCACTCATTTTATTTTGTTCCCTCTTTACAATATTCTTTAATATGCACATGGTAGATAGTATACACTCACGGAAAATTTGAATTGAGATGGAATATGGAAGGAGCAACAAAGGCATGCAGGGAAATACATTGATGGGTATGGTTATGAAATTTGTGTTTCTGCACACTCAATTTTGTAAACACTTATTTTTTTACTCTTGTTATTTTACCTTGAATTTTATTTATTCTGGAAAAAAAAACCAAACACAATTAATTTATTCATTCGTTTTTTTCTTACTTTTGTTTTCATGGACATTTGTAGAGCTCATGAAGAATGTCAAGATCATCATGTTATATCTTCATCAAGGGAATTTTATTTATCCTAAAGTCTTCTTGATGGGTTAAGAGGTAGGTCTTCAAACTGGCTATATGATATATAACTTATAATGAAATATTTTGCAATAAGTTAAATTGAATGATATGATCTAAAGTTTAACCTTAATGTTATCACTTATTTTAATTTCATAAACTTAAAAGTATTTTAAACTGGTTGTGCTTACTTTGTCTGAAGGATAGACAAGGCATCCTTTGATGGTTAATGATGATTACAATATGGTGACATTCTTAGGTACCATATTTTCATGAATGATTATACATATAATATTAATAATACAACATTTACCTTATAATAATTTGAATAAATCTATAGTACAACAACATTTAGGGTTTGTTTAGTTTTAGGGAAGTGTGAAGGAAGGAAAACACTACACCACACCTAATGAATGAATTTAGACTAAATTCTAGTCCAAGTTCATTAATTGGTTTTTGTGTTTTCATTTCTTCCTTCTTTCCTTCCCTAAAACCAAACACAGTGTTACACCGATGATGTCGATATATGTTTAATTTTTTTTCCAAAAATGAATAGGTTAAATCATGTGTATTAAGACCAAAAACACCCATTTTAAAAATAGATAACATAAAGTTTCAACTGCATTTAACAACCAAAATAGAGTACATAATAATTCATGGACAAAACACATACATAATCACCCATCATACGTCTAACATATCCCAAAAAAACAAAAAATTTCAATATACCCCCATTTTAAAAAAAATTCCACAATACCCCTCCTTTTTGGCAGAAATTCCTCTACAACAGGGCCCACACATGGCAACACTGAGTGTGTAGTCATGCATATGCAGGTGGCGACACTATTGACCTGCAACTTTTTTTCCTTTTTCTGCACATGAATAGTGCTTTGCAGGTGTAAGAATGGCGACACTGCCAGTGTAGTCATGCCTTGCAGGTGGACAGTGTAGCCATTGACAATGGCTTTTTTTTGTCTTACTTTCATTTTCCACTCACTAACTCCATCTTCATTTTATTTTTCACTCTCTTTATTTTATAAGTAATGACATCTTTCAATAACCATTTAACACCAACCCGTTTATTTTCGGTGAAATTTGATGACCGCGAAGAACATCTTAAATTAGATTGGCAGATTGAGTTCTCTTGTTACTTTAAAGAGCAAGATTCAAGACAAATACTTCTTCAAAAAAGCTGAACATATAAAAATCGAGCATTTTGCCTATTTAGATTCGTGCACGGACATCACGAATGACTCCCTCGAACCTACCATAATAAAATTTTGGTACAAATTGTTGGGCGATTGCGAAGTGCAATTCATGTTTGCATGTGTTAAAGATGAAAAACAACTGCATCGTTTGTTCGCGGTCTTAAAAAAAGTAGTTAAGTTGTTGTTGTGTGTGCTTTATTTTTTATATATTATGTAATTTTTTCATGGTTTGTGTTTGTGTAATTTTGTTTCATTAAAAATGTTGCAAGTCTTGAATTTACGTATTTTATTTTCTGATTTCTTATGAATGTGGACAATTATGTGTTATGATTTAAAATTTAAAATATAATATTATTATATGGTTATAGAAACGCGCACGAAAAAAAATTACATTATATACATTCCAAAACAATGAGTTCCCAGTGATTCAAAGTTATGGCAGCCGAGGTCAATATATGACATGTAGTTTCTTTGATATTCTCTTAGAAACTCGACCGAGTGACCTGAATTATCTACCGGATCTCCTCGTAGAACACGAAGGTGGCGATTATTCCAATGTTGGATTTCAACATGAAAGTGTCCGGGTCAATCATGAACACTTGATCGCATGGTTATCTGGTGGTATTCAGTCATGATTTGGTGGTTGTCGCTTCTGTCAGGCTAAAGTCCAAATTGTGGTCGAACTCTGTCGGTCTGATGGAACTCAACAATCTCAAAATTAATGAGATATGTTGTTGCCGACCAAGTCTCAACGTCCTCTGGATACACCGGGTCAATAACAACAAAATTGTAAGGAACCAAATTAAACTGGTAGTTAAAAAATAAAATTAGAGATTTGTTAGTGTATACATTTAGTTTAAAAATGTCAATTCAGAAGAGAGAATATATATATATATTACCTGATGTGGTTCTATATGGTCGATCATAGTATTAGCGGCCACTAAATTGTGGAATGGATCGCCGTTATAATTCGTCCCGGAGCCAACGAGCCTGAAATAATATGTTATTTTCCCAATTAATAGCATAATAAATATACATGTTCGTATTTATTATTAATAAATAGTATATACTCCCTCCGTCCCAAATTATAAGAGAAAAAACTCCATTTTTTTGTCTCAAATTATAAAGGAAAAACCATTTTGAAGAATATTTTTTTCCTTATTATCATAAAATTAAATGCAATAAACGACAATTTTCTCTCTCTCACCTTTTTTCAATAAACAACAACCAATAAAAATTGTTTTTACATCTTCCCATACACCTTATTCCAAAGAAAGCCCACAAATTTTTTTTTCAAATTTACATGTTTTACTTTTTCTTAATAAGTGTGTGTTTTGTTTTTTCCTTATAATTTGAGACGGAGGGAGTACTTACTTAAGTGTCAATGGTAGATCGAAGAGTGGCGGTAAAGTTCTACGACGTTTAAATATATGCATATGAGAACGTGCCCATGCCTAGAGAAGTATGACACTTCCGAAAATTGTAGTGACTTTTTTTGATGCAGTTGCCGCATCACACAAGCCTCTATACAACGAGGCCAAACAAGCCGAACCCCAACTATAGCTTCTAATAGTAGGTATATTTTCCAACAGGGGCAAATATCTAGTATGTACACGGTCGCCAGATTTGTCGGGTAGTAAAAATCTTCCAAGAAAATATAGAATGTTTGTCCGAAGGTATTGCATAAGTTGTTCCTCTGTAGGATTATCTGACATCCCTTCAAGATGGTCTTGTAAATGTTTTGTCCTAATAGCATATCCATGTTTTGTATCTAGATAATTGATTCCCAATAATCGTGGAAACTTCAACGCATATTCAACCACATCAAACCTCACAACCATTCACGCGCTCTCAGTAGTGGACTCCGTTTGACCAACAACAATACTCATATCATCACCAGTAACAATTGTCTCTTTATTTAAATTCACCACCCACTCAGTTGCAGCTGCAACCATGGTCGTACTCAAACACACCACTCCCTCAGTCGCAACCATATTGGTTCTCAAACACACCACTCCCCAATAATACCCACAACCATCAACTTCCACATATGCACCGACCTATAATGAACGTCCCGACGAAGTACCAAATTATGAAGAAGTTAGTTACCATAGTGAAAATGAAGAGGATAATATAGAACTATTATTTCAAAGCGACGACGCCAACGACGATGTTGATGAGAATGTAAGAAAAGCATACAATCTTCCGAGCTTTATGCGAAACTTAGACGACATAGTTTTTTATCACACTTGTGTTTTACTTGTCTCCAATCTTATAAGTTTCGCATAAAGCTCGGAGGATTGTATGCTTCTCTTACATTCTCATCAACATTGTCGTTGGCGTCGTCGCTTTGAAATAATAGTTCTATATTTTCCTCTCCATTTTCACTATGGTAACTAACTTCTTCTTCATAGTTTGGTACTTCGTTGGGACGTTCATTATGGGTCCGTGCATATGTGAAAGTTGACGGCTGTGATGGTTGTGGGTATGACTGTGGGAGTAGTGTGTTTGAGGACCAATATGGTTGCGACTGAGGGAGTGATGCGTTTGAGTATGACCATGGTTGCGACTGCAATTGAGTGGGTGATGAATTTAAATCAAGAGACAATTGTTACAATTGTTGGTAGTTATGATATGAGTTTTGTTGTTGGTCAAACGGAGTCCACTGCTGAGAGTGTGTGAATCGCTGTGATGTGGTTGAATATACGTTGAAGTTTCCACGATTATTGGGAATCAAGATCTAGATACAAAACATGGATATGCTATTAGGACAAAACATTTACAAGACCATCTTGAAGGGATGCCAGATAATCTTACAGGGGAACAACTTATGCAGTACTTTAGGATGAACATTCTATATTTTCTCGGAAGATTTTTACTACCCGACAGATTTGGCGACCACGTACATATTAGGTATCTACCCCTGTTGAAAGATATACCTACTATTAGAAATTATAGTTTGAGTTTAGCTTGTTTGACCTCCTTGTATAGAGGCTTGTGTGATGCGGCAACTACATTAAAAAAAAATCACTACAATTTCCGGATGTGTCGTACTTCTCCAGACATGGGCACGTTCTCGTATGCATATATTTGAACGAACTTCACCGCCACTCTTCGATCTACCATTGGCACTTACTTAAGTATACACTATTTATTAATAATAAATACGAACATGTATATTTATTATGCTATTAATCGTGAAAATCACATGTTATTTCAGGCTCGTTGGCTCCGGGACGAATTATAACGGCGATACATTCAACAATTTAGTGGTCGCTAATACCAGGATCGATCATATGGAGCCACATCAAGTAATATATATATATAACGGCGATCCTTTCTCTCTTATGAATTGATATTTTTAAACTAAATGCATACACTAACAAATCTATATTTTTTTTTAACTACCAGTTTAATTGGATTCCTCACAATTTTGCTGTTATTGACCCGGTGTATCCAGAGGACGTTGAGACTTGGTCGGCAACCACACATCTCATTAATTTTGAGATTTTTGAGTTCCATCAGATCGACAGAGTCTGACCAGAATTTGGACTTCAACCTGACGGAAGCGACAACCACCAAATCATGACCGAATACCACTAGATAACCATGCGATCGAGTGTTCATGATTGGCCAGGACACTTTCATGCTGAAATCCAACATTGGAATAATTGCCACCTTCGTGTTCTACGAGGAGATCCGGTAGATAATTCGGGCCACTCGACAAAGTTTCTAAGAAAATATCAAAGAATCTACATGCCATATGTGTCTGGCGATTATTATTTGAATGACCTACGTCCACGTCCCGATGTGAAACCACCACTATATACCAATATCCCACAATCGTACATCCAACAACATTCACCACATACATTCTTCCCACCATCATATACTCAAGAAACCCAACATACCTTTATCCCAGAATCATCATCATATACCCAACTACAACATACTCATATCTCAGAACCATCATCTTATACCCCACAACAACAACATACCTCTACCTCAAAACATGATCCATTTAACCAACAACAATCAATTCCATTTAGTGATTCTGACTTTGTGACTCCAATGCCATAAACTCAGAATTTCTTCGACTTTGATCTCGGCCACCATAACTTTGAATCATCGGGAACTCGGCGCTTCCATGAGAATTACGCTTACTATAATTCCGGTGAATCTACCCAACCCAACCAACAAATCCCCAAAAATTTCTCGTGGGCAGAATTTGCATTGAACGACTTTTTAAATTCAACGTGGGCTCATGGTCAATGTTCGTGGTCGGCTCCGGGTCAAGGCGCCTCTCCACGCACACAAGCTATAAATTTTCTTGGAGTGGATAAGACCGAAGAGCATGAGGAATTACTTGGATTTGGACATCGGCAAATTAATCAACCAGAATGTGGCACTGGAGGACATAAAAAAAATTTCACCGCTTGGGTAATATGATATATTTTGGAATGTATATAATGTAATTTTTTTCGTACGCGTTTCTATTATGTTATCCATATAAGAATATTATATTTTAAATTTTAAATCATAAAACATAATTGTCCACATTCATACGAAATCAGAAAATAAAATAAAATATGTAAGATCAAGACTTACAACATTTTTAATGAAACAAAATTACAAAACACAAACCATGAAAACATTACATAATATATAAAAAATAAAGCACACACAACAACAACTTAACTACTTTTTTTTAAGACTGCGAACAAACGATGTGATTGTTTTTCATCTTTAACACATGCAAACATGAATTGCACTTCGCAATCACCCAACAATTTGTACCAAAATTTTATTATGGTAGGTTCGAGGGAGTCATCCGTGATGTCCGTGCATGAATCTAAATATGTCAAATGCTCGATTTTTATATGTTCAACTTTTTTGAAGAAGTATTTGTCTTGAATCTTGTTCTTTAAAGCAACAAGAGAACTCAATCTGCCAATTTCAAATTTAAAATGTTCTTCGCGGACATCAAATTTCACCGAAAATAAACGGGTTGATGCTAAATGGTTATTGGAAGATGTCATTACTTATAAAAAAAGAAAGTGAAAAATAAAATGAAGAAGACGGAGTTAGTGAGTGGAAAATGAAAGTATGAAGTGCGATATTTATAGAATGAAATGAGTGAAAAACTATTAAACATTTTAAAAAAAAACCGAAAATATGTGTTCCCATGCAGAACACGTAAAAGACAAAAAAAAAGTCATGGTCGATGGCTACACTGCCAGTTTCGGCACCTGCATATGCATGACTACCAGGGGCGGCCCTAGGGAGGTGCAAACAGCTCTACAGAGCTGGGCCTCCAAATATTTGGGGCCTCAAATTTTTTTAATTTATTTTTTAGCTAGGGGTGCAAATAGTAAGTCAGTATAGTTTGGTGGGGTAAACAACAAGTCGTCAACTACTTCCACCAGCCCAGCCCACTCAATTAGAATGCTGACTTGCTGTTTACACCTTCTAAGCTACACTGACTTTCTGTTTGCACCCCCAAGTTAAATTATTTTTTCTATTTTTTACAATTTAAAAGAAAATTGATCTTTTATAACAATTTTTTTATTAAGGGTCCACTTTTACCTTGGAAGTTGGACCTCTAATTTAATTGGAACGGCTCTGCTAATTACTCGGTTTTTTCGATTTTTCTTCAATTCTAATTGCTAATTTATTCTTCTACTTTGCTAATTTGTGATTGTATTTGAGAATTGCTAATTAACTCTTAATTTTTTTTCCCGATTCAACTTCAACATTGTTTATCAATCCGTTTTAACTTTAATTATGATTATTATATTAGATTTTTTTATATATTTATTAGGGTTCACTTTTAACATTTAAGCCGGGCCTCCAAATAGTCGGGATTGGCCCTGATGACTACACTCCCAGTGTCGTCATGTTTTATCAGTGACGCTTGATCATCGCCATAGTTAATTGAACACGCTGGTGCTTAATCAATGAATTCTTTATAAAACTGATTTTCGCTTGTTAAATTAGTTCTATAATCCGCCGAAGCATAAACTTAATGAACATTCTTATGAGAATTTATGATAGATGACAAACAAAGTTTCCAAAACCGATGGATTGATTGCTTTCATATTAATTAAAAACCGAAACCCCCATAATTTACAATTTTTTTATCGATTCTAATATTTGCTTATTGATTGAGAATCATTGTGATCTGATACTCGAGTTGTCGTTACCGTGACTATACTTTCAAATTACTCGTTTTTGACCCGTGCGTGACAGCGGATCATTGTGCTTTCATATGTGTAGATTTTCCATGCAAGCACTACAAAATGGGTGGGGAGTGGAAGAGAATATTAGGTGCACAAAGATTGGATGTAACATGTAAGTGAAATTATTAGGGTTGGTGGTCACATTTATGGTAAGAATGAAGCTCTTTACTTTATTTTGGATGGTTGGTTTTTATTTTAATATTTCCATGATATATTAGACATATGATGAGTGATTATGTACGTGTTTTGCCATGGATTATTATGTACTCTATTTTGGTTGTTAAATGCAACTGTAACGTTGTGTTATCTATTTTTAAAATGAGTATCTTTGGTCTTAATACAAAGGCTTTTTTACCTAATTGTCACACTTTGAAATGGTATATACCAAACTGCCACACTTTGAAAATTTTTTCCAAAATGCCACACTTTTGACTTTTCAAATTTACTTCCGCCACCCCCTGTGGCGGAATTCTACACCCCCTGCTTTTTTTTTTTAATTTTTTTTTTCAAGCCACATGATGTGGCGGAATTCTAAAGTTTTTTTTTTCCATGCCACATCATGTGGCGGAATGCTTAAGGTTTTTTTTTCGTTTTTGTCTTATTATGTTTTTTTTCGTTTTTTTTTTTTTTTTTTTCGTTTTCTTAATCCTAAACCCTTCTTCTAACCCTAATACCCCAAACCCAAAAAATTCTAAAAAAATTATCTTAACACTAATTAATTTATATAATGATAAATGCTAGAAAAAAATTTCAAAAGAGGCAAAATTAGTAGTACAACACTTAATATTTAACTTATATAATTAAAATAGTACAAATATAAATTACTAATAATTTATATTTGAACAAACATAAAAAAAAAAAAAAGACATGAACAAACATAGAAAAAATTAGATAATACAATTTCAACAAAAAAAAAAGAAAATAACTAGTGTTGATTCGATGGACCCGCAACATTTGGACAGTTCTTACGATAATGACCGGGTGTTTTACATAACCCACAATTTCCTGGTTCTTTTGGAAAATCGTCCATTTCGGTCCTTATTCGAGTACTGTTTGGACGACCTTTTTTGGTTCTTCGCATCTTTTCATTTGCAAATAATTTTATGCCATGAAAAGGAGGTCAGAAATCTTCGTTGCGAACAACTCCAAAAGGTTCTTTGTAAACATTGAAAACAGTAGAAACGCTGTATTTTTCAGATATATAGATTTGATAGTTTTGACGAATGCTTGAGCATGCAGCTATGACATGTGAACAAGGTAGATGTAAAGCTTGAAATCTACCACAGTCACAACACTTGTTAAGCAAATCAACCATGAAATCTCCCATTGGTCGGCCCTCATTCTGGTTGACAGTTTCTTGAACGTAAAATGTTTGATCTTGTCGGTCAAAATATGTGACTCTGTGACTGTTGGACTTCTCCACTGCTTCATTAATCATCTTCATACATTTTTGTGTATATGCTTGACCAGAATTAAAAACAGCGTGCCACTGCTTTCCCCGTTGCACAAATAACTCCACCAACTTGAAGTAGGTTGACTTCACCAAAGCTGTAATAGGGAGGTTTCGAGTACCCTTTAACACGGAGTTCATTGACTCAGCGAAACCTCCCTATTACAGCTTTGGTGAAGTCAACCTACTTCAAGTTGGTGGAGTTATTTGTGCAACGGGGAAAGCAGTGGCACGCTGTTTTTAATTCTGGTCAAGCATATACACAAAAATGTATGAAGATGATTAATGAAGCAGTGGAGAAGTCCAACAGTCACAGAGTCACATATTTTGACCGACAAGATCAAACATTTTACGTTCAAGAAACTGTCAACCAGAATGAGGGCCGACCAATGGGAGATTTCATGGTTGATTTGCTTAACAAGTGTTGTGACTGTGGTAGATTTCAAGCTTTACATCTACCTTGTTCACATGTCATAGCTGCATGCTCAAGCATTCGTCAAAACTATCAAGTCTATATATCTGAAAAGTACAGCGTTTCTACTGTTTTCAATGTTTACAAAGAACCTTTTGGAGTTGTTCGCAACGAAGATTTCTGGCCTCCTTTTCATGGCATAAAATTATTTGCAAATGAAAAGATGCGAAGAACCAAAAAAGGTCATCCAAACAGTACTCGAATAAGGACCGAAATGGACGATTTTCCAAAAGAACCAAGAAATTGCGGGTTATGTAAAACACCCGGTCATTATCGTAAGAACTGTCCAAATGTTGCGGGTCCATCTAATCAACATTATTTTTTTTTTTGTTGAAATTGTATTATCTAATTTTTTCTATGTTCGTTCATGTCTTTTTTTTTTTTTTTTTTTTTTATGTTTGTTCAAATATAAATTATTAGTAATTTATATTTGTACTATTTTAATTATATAAGTTAAATATTAAGTGTTGTACTACTAATTTTGCCTCTTTTGAAATTTTTTTCTAGCATTTATCATTATATAAATTAATTAGTGTTAATATAATTTTTTTAGAATTTTTTGGGTTTGGGGTATTAGGGTTAGAAGGAGGGTTTAGGATTAAAAAAAAAAAAAAAAAAAACGAAAAAAAAACATAATAAGACAAAAACGAAAAAAAAAAATCCTTAAGCATTCCGCCACATGATGTGGCATGGAAAAAAAAAAACTTTAGAATTAAGCCACATCAT
The DNA here is from genome assembly GCA_951799995.1 of Trifolium subterraneum. NCBI lineage: Eukaryota > Viridiplantae > Streptophyta > Magnoliopsida > Fabales > Fabaceae > Trifolium > Trifolium subterraneum. The sequence goes on from OX637463.1 coordinate 52,638,067, forward strand.
GTAGCTTGAAAAAAAGGAAAAAAAGCAACGGGTGTAGAATTCCGCCACAGGGGGTGGCGGAAGTAAATTTGAAAAGTCAAAAGTGTGGAATTTTGAAATTTTTTTTTCAAAGTGTGGCAGTTTGGTATATACCATTTCAAAGTGTGGCAATTGGGTAAAAAAGCCTAATACAAACAATCTAAACTATTCGTTAATATCAACATTATTAGTGTTAATGTTGTCGCACTATAGATTTAAGTAGATTATTGTAAGGCACTCCATCCGATCTCAAATATAAGCAAATATTCATTTTCTAGGTTCATTGAATTATCAATGTATTTGGTCTATGTTTTAGTCCAAATATACATAAATGATTCAATGAACCTAGAAAATGAATCTTTGCTTATATTTAATACCAAAGAGAGTAATCATTATCTAAGTTTCTTGCAAGAAAATCTTTGTAAGGTTACCATTAATAATATTGTTTCTTGCAAGAATTGTTTATGTGCAAAACTTGTTATGATTACATTGCCCTCAGCGTAATTTGTAATCATCATATGGTTAGATTTAGATAATGTTGACATAAGCGTTTACATAAGTGTTAAAGGTAATTGTAGTCAGCGTAATCCGTAATCACAGTCTGATTAGATGATAAAGTTTTATATAAGATAATCTTTATGAATGTTTATTGCAAGAATTGTCTTTGTGATGTTATGTTAGTGCTGTCTTATCTAAATCTCAATCATCCAATCAAACTATGATTATGAATTATGCTAACAGATCAACATAATCTTATCTAAATATCAATTTTCTCATTCTTTGCATTAGAACCTTAATGTTTTCTCTTATTTACTAGTCTGTCCGGAAGTTGCCTGGATGTTTTGTCTAGATAAGATTCAGAAATATGTATGTCTTATAGATGCAAAGAAAAATGAGATTGAAGTAATGGTTGAGAAAAAATATTTATTTTGCGCATGGTTGGGTTGGGTTAAAGGATGTCTATAACATTAACACGTAAATCCTAGCCTTTTTGAGATGACCCTTGAAGATAGGTGGGGCTACACTCCTCCATTGAAAATGCATTTACTTCGAGTTTCGGATGAAGCTACCTCATCAACTATAAATGTAATTGGGATTAAATAGAAGTATGAAATTTTAGAGAGAAGTTAGAGAAATTTTAGAGTGAGAATGAAAGTGTAAAAATGAATTGAAGTTGGATTAACATATAGAGGAGAAAGGGGAGGGTAAGGGTAACTATTAGAATATTTCCATATTCGCGGCCCTAGGCCGTTGCAAAATTCAAACGGCTAGTCAATTATTGGTGGCCCCTAGCTGTTTCAATTTCTTTTCCAACTTCTTAGTTGTCAATAACTTATAGTCAAGTTTTTTTAAAATACAAACCGCTTATTGGCGGCCTAGGACCGCCAGCTTCCAACATATTTGTTAACAGATTTTGTAACTTATCGAGGGTTTAAAACCCCCAATAAGTTCGTTCAAAATATATAAAAAAACCCAATAAGTTTTGTTAACAAATTGAAGTTTTTTTTTTGTAGTGATTGCAGTCCGTTGGGAAGTTGCCTTGATGTTTCGTGCGGGACTTGGGAGATAAGATTTATAAATATGCATGTCTTATAGATCCAAAGAAAAATGAGTTTGAAGCAGTGATTAAGGAAAAAAGAATAAAGATTTATTTTACGCATGGTTGGGTTAAAAGATGTCTATAACATTAAGTTGGGTGCTTGGGTCACCTTAAGTATATGTAAATCTCTAACCCTTAAAGATAGATGGGGCTGGGAAATTAAGTATCCTACGTACACTCCATTGGAAATGCATTTGCTTGGAGGCTCGGATGAAGCTACCTCATCAATTATCCCTAACATTCCATTAGCTCCAACAACATTTCTTCATACAACAATGAAGAAATTGACTCGCCTCGCCGAGACCTGACTAAGTTTTGGACCTTATACTAATCATCTTTTATGACACTAGATGTTAGTGTATGTTGATTTTTGCAGAACACATAGGTTGGTTTGAATTTTTAGCCACTGAAGCCCTTGATAGTGAGGTTATTTATGTTAAGATTGTTGATGATTTATGGGGCATGGAAAGTTGTTATTTTTGGTCCAACCATGATTTGAATTGCTAGGAGTTGTGTTGTCTTCTTTGATTCACATGTATGTATGAATGAATGCATGGTTTATTATGTGACTTTTAATAGTAGTGCCATGTGAATGGTTAAGTTATGTACTTCTAATTTCTTTAATTAAGTTTTAGATTCACTTCTTATATATATATCCGTCTCATATAGTCACAAAGAGACTAATTTATTTCAATATATTGATAACCAAGCTATTGACTGCATCAGATGTTTGCATTTGTATATCTGATAATATATGTAAGTTTATTCTATAAAAAATTAATTCGTTGAATTTTATTCATATTTGGGTTAAAACAAGTATGATTTTTCTATTATACTATCACTTATACTGGAGTAGAATTGGCTATCATTACCGTAACAACAAATTTACATTAATTGATGATTCTAAACATGCTTGGATCATCAGACTGAACTTCAATCATGGTATTAATTAACAAAGTTTACTTAGGAGGAGAATGGAGATGCCTTTGAATTGCGCAAAAAACTTCATGATCGACAAAGAGTCATGATTAGGGCACCTAATTCGTAACATGTCGGCTTAATTTATATTTCAACAGTTTAAATATTTTCAGCGTTATCTATGCAATTTTGTTATTGTCTGTGTCAAATTGTAGTTCTATTTGTACAGGATACTTTCTGTCTCAATAACAATGTATTTTGACTTCAATCTATTTCTGTGACTTTTTATTTTAAATATATACGACGTTCTACAACTCCATTAAAAGGAGTTGACATCTACTATAAATATAATTAGGCTTAATTGCATTTTTTTTGACCTCTTTAGTTTTTTAATTTTGCAATTTTAACGCTTTAACTTCAAAGGAGCGATTGATTTGCCCCCCTTTTTTTTTTTTAATTTCATAGCCTCCAACTCATTTTGATGGAATGTCGACTCATTAGTGTTGAAATGACATTTTTAATTAACAAAAAGAAATTTCAAGGTCATGTGATATTTCAACCAAACGGCCAAACCCCTCCTTCCTGTTGCAGCAACTGTGCCTGGTGCCTCCATTGTAAAACCGCAAAGGCTCTGTTTGGTAAAAATAGCTTATAGCTGATAGCTTATAGTTGATAGCTTATAACTTATAGCTGATAAGCTAATTGAAGTGTTTGGTAAAATTAGTGGTTCAATAGCTTATAAATGTAAAATGACATAAAAAGACATAAAAATACATTATTAATTAATAATAAAATCGGATTTTAGTTAAAATAATAAAGTTAAAATTGGAAGAAAAAACAAAAAGCTATAAGCTATAAGTTAATTGAAATAACGTTTGAAAATCAGCTATAAGCTAGTCAAAATAAGCCATAAGCTCGTAACGAAAAGACCGTTACCAAACAGAAAGCTAAAAGCTATAAACTATAAACTCGTTTTGGAGCCTTACCAAACAGAGTCAAAGCTTCTCCAACGGAAACATGCAGAATAGCACACTACTAAAAGCATGGTGCTGCTAAAAAACTAAGTCAAAAAACAACACTAATGATCCGTTTGGTTCTAGGGAGAGAAACTGAGAGGAAAGAAAATTACGCAAACCAATCAATGAATTTGGACTACTATATAATTCAAGTTCATTTATCGTTCTCCGTAATTTTCTTTCCTCTCACTTTTTTTTCATCTTACCAAACAGACTCTTTAAAAATAATACACTTCTGCCTCTTAACAACGTAAACAAGCATAGCAGCAAAGAAAAACGATAACCAACTTTTTTTTTTTTAATATTATAAATATCACTCTAACCAACTTATTATTATCCAATAAAAACAAGACACATCAAACAAAAATTAAAAAGAGCCGCCGTCTGTGGGAATCGAACCCACGACCACACGGTTAAAAGCCGTGCGCTCTACCAGCTGAGCTAAGACGGCTCGCTGCTTCTTAATTTGTGTTATAACTTCATATTATCGCAAACTCCTTTCGAAAATCATATCCACTACTATTAATATCTATCGTTCCAATTGTTCTCAGTTTCAGTTGTGTAGCTTAAACCCAGATAGAACCCCAATACAAAAACAATTCAAATTTATTATTATTATTCTAATTGTTATGAACTGAAAATTGAGAAAAAATCAAATAAAAATAAACAAAAATGTTTGGCGCTTCAATCTTGTACCCGCTTCCCACGCAAACTTATCCTAAATTTTTTCATTCATATTTTCCAAATTTAACTTCCAGTTACCAACAACAGCATTTAAAGTTGAAGCAGAAGAAGCTAAAAGTGAAAAATAATCGATTAATAGTGTTAAGTAGCAGCAGCGATACGAGTTATGAAGTTGGCGGTGGATTTCCACTCGACGAACTTCTTAACCGAAATGAAGGGGAAATTAATTCGGAGGTTGATACATCTGCTCAACGTGAAGCACTTCTTAAAGGAGGAGACCAAGTTATCTCTGTTCTTCAAGAAATGATTACTCTTGTAAGTTCAATTTTTTTAATTTCTATTTTGTGTTTGAGAGCACCTTGAGCTGTTTGTTTGGATTGACTTATTTTGAACTTATGAATTAAGCACTTGTGAGACTATTTAAGCAAACTTATAGAAACAAACAACGTATCATGATAATTTCTATTTTGAGCTGTTGGGTTACACCATTGGAGGTGCTCTTAGTGTGTTACTATTTTAATGTTGTGATGAGAATTGATTAGTAATGATAGTCTCTTATGTTGTTTGTTTATTCTTCACATACTATCTATGAAGCACGTACTCTTGCACGGACACCTGACACTACACAGACACATCGACACTGCTAATATACAAACAAAACATAGGACACCGACATCGCTACATATTTATAAAAGATCTAAATTGAGAATCAAAATATATAAAAGTTTTAAAACTAGATACGATATTATTTGATCTTTAGTTATTCATTTACTATCGAAAAAGCTAAAAATATTTAGCCTTTAATCACTCGTTGATCAACATTGTTGTTTCGACACATCTTTAACCCTTGTTGATATGTTAGAAACAAAGAAAAAAAATCTTTTGGGACACTTGTCCGACACGTGTTGTTCGAGTATCTTACATGTGTTGGACACCGATCCAAGGAGTGTCAGAGTAAAGGAAAAAATATATTTTTTTGGACACCTGTTTGAGCTTGTTCGACACGTGTCGTACGAGTGTCATACAAGTGTCAGACACTGCGACACGCCTAATCATATAAGTGTCCGTGCTTCATTGCATACTATTGATTCAATATTTTAAAGGTACTATTAACACATTTTTTGTGCATTTTTAGTGGCTGAACATTTTCAAGTAGTATTAATGAGGCAAAGTTTTGTATGCTAAGTTGTTTAGCTCTAATGTGGTATGTTATTGTTATCCCCTATTAGATGTATAAATTTGTTATTGCTTCAGTTGAAAGATATGGATATGGATGAAGAATCTGAAAAAGTAGCTGTGGAGTTGGCTGCGCAAGGAGTTATTGGTAAGAGAGTTGATCAGATGGAATCTGATTTCATGATGGCCCTTGATTACATGATCCAGCTTGCTGAGAAGGACGAGGATGATAAGGTGTGATTTTCAGACTAAAGTTGCTGACTTGCTGCAATTTATTTGAACTCATATACAAGCACACAAAATTATCTGTCCTTCCTATGGTTGCTCTTCCACTTGTCGTCCCTTAATTTTTTATTTGAATGCCGTTAAGAAAGAAGTATCCTTTAAATGATGCCATTATGCCATACTTTTATATCTTGTTAAGCAAACATACTGTCATAAAGTTGTAGCTGGGAATTAACTGCGCACATATGTCCATGCAGCGCAAGTCACTGTTGGAAGTTATCAAAGAGACAGTATTATCGCATCTAACTAAAAAATGCCCACCCCAGGTAAGGAACTTCTTTGAGCCACTTCTTGAACACTTTTCTGATTGGTTCCAAGTTGTATACCAATGTGCACTTCTCGCTTCTTCTTTTAGGTTCAAGTAGTTGGTCTTCTGTGTAGAACTCCGAAAAAGGAAAGCAGATATGAATTGTTACGCCGAGTTGCAGCTGGTGGTGGTTCATTTAAAGGAGAGAATGACTTGAAGATTCATATCCCTGGGGCAAATCTAAATGACATAGCTAATCAAGCTGATGATTTATTAGAGGTATTGATAGAAATTTCATGTATTATATGAATTACTAGGTCCTTCACACAGTCGTTTAATCTTTAAAATGTCTTGTACTAGTTAATACTTCTTTCAAATTCTGTAGAGGTTCTCAATATTGGAGGGCTAACTCATATTTTTATTAATTTTTGCTTTCTATTTATTTCTTTTTCTGTGAAAATATATTTCCGTGTCCTTCAAGAGCAATATCTTTCTCGTTATGTTCATTCTATCAGAAGCTCTCTAAAATATCATTTTACTTTTTTATTCTTTCAATTGAGTGAAGTATTTACTCTATCTGAAATCTTGACCAAGGAAACCACATGAATTCTACTTTTTTATTCTTTCAATTGAGTGATAAGTATTTACTCTATCTGAAATCTTGACCAAGGAAACCACATGAATTCTAGACACTGTTTAGTTAATTGTTTGCAGACAATGGAAACTCGTTCTGTTGTGCCTGATCGGAAACTGCTTGCAAGACTTGTTTTGATTAGAGAAGAAGCCCGTGATATGATGGGAGGGGGGATTTTGGATGAAAGAAATGACCGTGGATTTTATACTCTGCCTCAGGCTGAGGTAAGTTGATGCCAAGTTTCCATATTTGATTTTCAGTTTCACACGACTTTATTGTATGTGTAATGTGTTAAAAGGGCTAGGAAGTTTCCAGTAGATATGTATAGATTTAAAACTATACTTGATGGCTATACATCGTCAAAAATATGCTTTTAGCATGATTAAAACTGTTGGGAGTGCAGGTGAACTTCTTAACTAAATTGGTGGCCTTAAAACCTGGGAAAGTTGTGCTGGATATGATAAGAAATGTGATGCTCGGAAAAGATGAAGGTGCAGACAGCTCTGGGAATGATGATGATGACGACACAGTTCCAATAGGAATTGCTGGAAGGGTGAGTTGAATTGGATGATGTGTATTATTTAACATGTGAACGAGTTTTACGTGCATTCAATTTATATTCAACAGCATATTTTTTTGAAGAAGCTAAATTAGCCCACATAAATTGATTCAACAGCATATTTAACTTGTCTGTCATGATTTCCAGGCAAGTGTGACAGGAAGGAAGCCACATCCAGTGCGCCCGGGCATGTTTCTCGAAACAGTCTCTAAGGTAATGCTATATCATTTTTTATTGTTGAATGGTTATCTTTGAAGCAATGTAGCCTGGGAATTACATGGAATTGCAAAATTCTTGGTTCAGTTGAAAATACTTTGATATTTTTTCCCATACTCAGTTCTTGATATACATTCTGATTATTGCTTTATTACACTGTAGATTTGAATGACCTTCTTTGCCCGTGTTTGCATTTTCAATTGATATTTTTCAATTTTGCCAGGTCTTGTCTGGTATATATGCTGGAGCTGACTCTGGTATCACTGCACAACATCTGGAATGGGTAAATTCTTTCTCACTTTACCAATTTCATAAACATTTCTATTTCCAAAATCATGTTCTGTCTGTACATTAGTCTGTTTGAAAGATACGTACAATTCTTTTTATCATAAATATCTATTTCTTATTATATGCATAAGCTTCTTTAAAGTTTAGCGTTTGAGCGTACACTCGCCGTATTTTAATGTTAGACCATGCCTAAAGAATAATTAAAATACTAAAGTATTGTTCCTAGAGATTTTGCTCTGCTATCAGTAATGATGGTGGCGCGGTGCCAATTTGTGCATAGCTTTGCAGATTGAATCATCTCCTAAAGTAACCAGTCATATATAATCTTTTCCATGATCTGCTGAATGACTTGTGTCTTTTGTTCCTTTACTTTGCTTGCAGGTTCATCAAAAGACACTTCAAGTCCTTCAAGAGATAGCATTTAACTAGTTCAATCTCTCTCTCTCTCTCTCTAATCCTATTTTTTTTTTATGGTGAAGAAGAATGGCTCACTGTTTGTACTGCATAAAAGACTTGGTAGGCTTTTTATAGGGATAGCTTTGCAGATACTGTCAAATTTTTTAACCTTTATAAAGTGAATAATGTAAATTTACTACATATGATGAAGAATAGATATGAAAATTTCTGGATTTTGCTACGAGGCTCCGTGCAGAGATGAGGGCGCAATTCTACATTTAATGGGGCTAGTACTTTATATGGCCATAACATGCGCGGATTGTGGGTTAAACAAGGTCATAGGGTCTTGAGAGCATCTCCAATGCAAGAAATTAAGAACGCTAAATAGAATGAATTTAAGTTGTATTATAAAAAGAATGAATTTAAAAGAAAATCATCTTGCCATATTAAATATTTAACAACATACACACAAACACAATGCAATTGTTAAATTCATAAAGTTATGGTAATGGTTTTCAGTTTCTAAGATCAATAAAATTGCAAAAGAACTATTTACACAAATTCACTCTCAAATGTTAAAATATTTTCACTTATTGTCCCATATGCCTTTTAATTTTTTAAATAAGATATAAATTCTTCTTTGACTAAGATCATTATGAACTACTCAAAAAAGGAGGAAAAAAAGATCTCTATGAACCATATACTAACTAATAATAGTCATAACAAGATTTAACTACACCTATTTCCTCTAAAAATCTGCAAGATTCTACTTATGTGCAGAGAAACTCATACACATTGGTGGATGAATCTTAAACCAAGCAAGAAGAGCTGAAGGAAGAACCCATATCCCATCTCCACAAATCAAACCAGAAGCAACAGCTGGAACCATTAAACCTGCTTCCTTTCTTTTCATCCAACTCCAAACAAAAACTACCAAACTCCCAACACACATATCAACTGCAAAGTAAGCACCAACAATAAAAGGTACAGCCATTGCCATTGGAAGTGGAACCCATTTCCCAATATTTTTTGGATTCAAATCTCTTAACAAGTTAGCCAACAGAGCAAATGCAAAAAACCCAAAACAGAATTGCAAGCAATGATTTGGAAGTGCTGAAAAGCCTTCAACACCAAGTATTGCCATGTTTCTGTATATGATAGCATAAGGTGCTTTGAATGGACCATTAGGGTCACCAACATTGTTTGTACTATAGAAAATAAAGAATGTGAGTGGTGCCACAACACAACCTATTGCTGTACCAATTGTTTGTGCTACAAGCATTGATCGCGGTGAAGTTAGAGTTAAATGGCTAGTTTTGAAATCTTGCATTAAATCAGATGAAGTTGAAGCAAGTGATTTTATTAGTCCACATGCTACAAGTCCAGCAACAACACCATTACTTTTTCCTCCTAAGGCTGCAAGAATGAAAAGTGCTACTTTTCCATAATTATAAGCCATGTTCTGGTCAGTTAAGCCAGAGCCATAAGCATTGCAGAAGCCGAGAATTGGTGCTAGGAGATAAGCTACCACCACAAAGTACCATTTCACTTGTGGGAATATGAGAGGGATAACAATGATTGAAATTATGGTGAGTACTGCATATCCTACACATGCTACCCATATTGGAATGCTTTCTTTTACAAAGAATTCATCGCGCGTAAGATCGTCTAGAGTCTGGTTCTGGTTATTATCTGTAAATGGAGCTGCGATGAAGAAAAATATATATTAGGTTCATTGTTGTCAAATAGTGGCTATAGTGTAGCAGAATATATAACAAATCACTGTTGTTGTCAAATAGTGGCAAAGCTTCTTACAAGCAGAGAGAAGCCATCTATTAAGACTGAAAATTGCAGAAAAAAAGGAAAGCAAATTATCATAATTCAGACCCGAATTCTCCGCAGTCGAAGAAAACATGTAGTTACGCAGTCAAGGAATCTCGACCGTTGGATGAAGACAAGACAGCTCATATTCTGACTGTACCAAATCAGCTTTAAAATATATCTCGGAATATAAGCCATCCAGACACCATCTATTGGTCGAGAGATTCGCTACAGCGTGACTGCGGAAATCTAAATTCCAACCACCCGAAACCTTTTCACGTAACTCATACTACTTTCATCGGAAATAAATCAATTACTTCCTTTATTGATATGGTAGTATCTTGTATTTACAACATAGGAATATAGGCTTATAGAGTGGTAATTAGTAACGCAAGTAAGCATATTAAAACTTAAACTTAGTGTTATCGATTACAGATAGCAGCAGAAAGCCAAAACACCGCCATAAAAACACCATGGCGCTACCATCATTCACAAATTGGCCATGATGGTCGTCAAAAAGTCTGTCACCGCAATCTGCCATGGCCGTTACTTGACAACATACATAGCCCATGAACTGCAAAAAAGTGATAAAAGGCCATTTATTTACCTGCATTGTGATTCCTCCTTTTCATGCAGGCCTTGAAATTTAAGGCACTAAAATATATGATTTTAATAAAATTGTAGAGTCCATCACCAAGGATTAATGAAATGGAAATAAAAACCTGCATCATGAAAATAAAGGAAAGGTAAGGCTTAAAATGGAAAAAGAATCAAAACTGAAATCATGTTAGTTCTAATAGTGTGTCATTCAATTTTTGTTCATTCAAAGACCTTATAACCAGTAAGACTCTTCATGCTACTCTCCGGTAAATTTTCAGGGAACCAATTTCCTTTTAGTACTCTGATCAATGGCCACATAATGCCCCATGAAATCACAGCACCGAAAAGCAATGATAAATTGACAAGATGAGAACAGATCATTCCTGCTCCAACATAAGTCATGCTGAAATCAAAGTAAAATCTGCAAAAATTCAAACATTCAATCAATTACAATTGACAAATGTTTCATGGTTCTAAGCAGTTGAAGTTAAAGGATGATTCAAACCCTGACAAAAGAGAAAATACTAACTGTCAAATAACCGATTCTCCCAAAAGCTTAAGCTGTTAGGAAAGGCTACATCAATGGTTTTATATTATTTCTAACACGCCCCCTCGCGCAAGAGCCCACTTGGGCTTGAAGCGTGGATAATGCATAGGTCCACCTACCATATGCTTAAATTCCACTTTTTAATTAGAAAGCGAGGGGAGCGGGGATCGAACTCTAGACCACTTAGTCATAGAGACTCTGATACCATGTCAGATAACCGATTATCCCAAAAGCTTAAGCTGTTAGGAAAGGCTACATCAATGGTTTTATATTATTTCTAACACTAACATAAAAAACTAATATACCACTGTTGTCAATTGCGGATAGCGGATTGTTAAAATTCCGCTATGCAATGGTGCTATAGCGCCACTATAGCGGTTATTTGACGACATTTTATATTAAATAGTGTGTGGTGGATCAATAGCGGTTTGTCCAAATTCCGCTACACTATAGCGGCTATTTAACAACATTGTAATATACTGCCTATTGAGAAAAGAGAAATAGAATCAAAGCACACACGTGTTTTTCCATGCTTTCAACCCGAAAGTAGGAAACTGACCAAATCCGCATTGGTCTCCACCAGCATAGAACCATTGGAAGAAAGACCAAAGCAAACTGAGGGAGAAGAATTGCGCGAAACCCTTAACCTGCTTCCTGTGAAAGATGCCAAACTAGTTTTATATGTTTTCATCTTGAAATTACAAATATAGAAGACAAATAACACAAACATAATCGGCATCGTAATCATACTTGGCCATAACATTTCCTTTAGGAGTATGGAATCCATTAATAAGAACACCTGTAGCAGTTCCACTTGGATAAGGTAATTTAGAGTCAATTATCATCATCTGTTAAATAACATAGCAAACAGCATTCAAGTTACTCTAAATCAAATTCATCTTAAGATAAACACTTCCATCACTTTTACATTACTATATTATTACTTAAACTAGTAATCTTCATGAATAACAAACATTTGAAATGTATTCAATTAATCAAGTGAATATCATATAAAGAAACTAATAAAGAAAATAGATTATACTGCAATCATTATATCAGTCAAAATATCCTGCAATCACTATATCAGTCACTGGATGGAGATTATACTGTTCATATTATGAGTTTGTGCTTTAAACCCGATTGGCTGAAGTCAAAATATATACGATTTAACTGTCATCCAACGGCTGAGATGCAGTAACTATAATTTTGATTGCAATATTGTCAATCACATCACAGATTGCGAAAACTAGCAGTTTGGCCAAATTCTGCTATGCTACACTGTCGTAAATTGTAATGCTGTTATAGCCGCTATTTGACAAACTTTGTACTAAATAGGGTATCGCAGAACAATAGCAATTTGTTCAAATTTCATTATCCTTTAGCGTCATAGAGCTGCTATAGCTTCTATTTGACAAAACGATTTGACCAACAAAATCCATATTCAATCATAAGCAATACCTTTCTAAAGGGAATTAATGCTGTTAGCCCAACAAAGTAAGTAACAAAGAGAAAGCCGGTCATCCAGCCAATGCCAGGCTCCTTGGTGTCAGGAGTATTCCCCGGTGTACTAGCCCCACCAACTCGCTCATATGTCGCCCTATTCAAACCCAACAGATGAGATCCGAAACCACCTATAAATAAACAAGTAAAATTTAGAAAACTACAAAATATAATCTTTCATCTCTTCGATTTTACATACTAAATGCAAAGTAAATAATGATCATTAAACAAGCGATTTGAATCAAGCAGTTAATGAACTTTACTGAAGGTTTAATCGATCGGTACTGAGTTCGAACCCTGACCGGGACAATCCTTAACCATACTTTACTTACCTCTTGGCCGAACTCCTGATTACTAGGGTCCGCCAATTTATTGTAAACTGTAAACAAATATATTGAATTAAAAACAAAACAAAAAACTCACCTCCAAAAGATGCACTGTAGCATGCAACAGCACAAGTCTGAATTATGGTATTTTCCTGTCTAGTGAAAGGTGTTGAAACAACATTCGCTTTCTCAAGAATCTTAGTCCAAAGTTTAATGAACACAAAGCCAAGAAGTGCAACTGAGACATTGAGATTAGGGACTAGACCAGTTGTGAGGTTCAGCTTCATAACAATGATACTATAAACTATGCCAAGAAGGATGCTAGCAATTAGTCCCCTAATTGTGATCTGTTTTGTCCATGGTGCTATTCCACTTGTATCTTCTACATCTACTCCAACTTTTTCTATGTCTTCTCTCTCCAAATTCTCAATCTCTTCAAGTTCTTGTTCTTCATTGCTTATATTACCCATTGGCATTATCTAATAAGTGAATCAATCTTCAAAGAAAGCAAAGTAAAGCATGGAAAACGACATTGTTAGTAGCAGTCTTATCATTTGCGGGTCATAAGTGCTATAGCGCCACTATAGCTGCTATTTGACAACAATTTAAGCTTATCTACTAACATAAGTTTTGTGAAACTGTTTGAGAGAACTTATTGAAACAACTTATGACAATTTTCATAAGTTTTTGTCAGCTTATTTTCGTAGCATATATAAAAACAATTGATCTTTTCTATAAAAATTGCTTATGTGAGCTTATACATAAGCGCTTATTATGATAAACGCTGATACTATAAGCAGCAAATAAGTTGTTCTTAAATAGTATATTGCGGAGTAATAGCGGTTTGTCAAAATATTATAACCATTGAAATCTCTATTGAGACAATTGTTAGTGTTTGATGATTGATGACTCCTCAAACATAATTCACTCCAATATATAGTAAGAGACTTGTGAAGAGTTGAGAATTTCTTTTGTTAAAAGATGAAATCCATCAAATATCATCACTTTTGAATTTTGATTATAAAGATGTCCACAATTAATGACTTGCATGTCTCAAATAAGATTGATTCCAATATCATGAGAAAAGTAGCTTATGAACATACAAAAAAATATTGAAAAATCAAACTAAAACCCATCAAAATTTTGATGTAGAGAGATGTTCACAATTAGTGTCACAAAACTTTCAAATAAAATTCACATTATAATAGGAGACATAAGAATAAGAAGGAAAAAAAAAATGTTAACATATGAAAAATTATTAAATTAAATACTAAATATCACCATACCTTAATTTGCAGCAATGAACAAGAGAAGAGATTGATGAATGGTACAAAAGAAACTCAAAGAAAGTGAGTGAGATAAGAACCTCAAAAACCCACCAAACTTTTATCAAATATATGAATCATCAATCTCAAATCAAAGATTTGTAGTACATTATTGGAAAAGGAAAAGAAAAAAAGAAGTACATTGCAAAATCCAACAACAACACATAGGTGCACTCTTGTCACTTTTACTTTTATTGTCAAATGTCGTACAGATAGATTGTAGTAATAGGTAGTTGTGTCGTACTACAAAAAGTGTAAAAAGGACAATTTATATATATAAGATTAAAATTAAATGCTTTTTTATTTATTATTTGTACTACACGTGCTTCAAAAGAAAATTGTACTGCACTACCAAACAAACAGATTTTTTTCTTAAAAAAAAAGAAGAAAATCTAACAAAATAATTTACAAATTTGAATGTACGTTTTCCTTTAGATTCGGAATTAGAAAACCTGTTTTTTTGACTATATGAAAGAGACAAATATATTTGGCATGTGTTTGTTTTGTTTCTCATGGGTTTAATCAGTAGAGATAGATGTAATAATCGTTACGTTAAATGTTATGTTAAATGACGACATTTTTTTTTAACAATGTTAGTTGTTGTGAGAGACTAATCTCTTTTACTAAATTAGGTGTTTGGTGTGTGGATTAAATATTGCAATTTTTTTTTTGAAAAATTGTAAATTTAGTATAAATGAGTAATGAATGTGCTCATGTGAATGGAGAGAGACTTGTTAACTAGTCATGGCTTTTTTACATCCTTCCACTAAAGTGAGACAAAACGATTCGGTGCCTTCTCCTCCAACACTGGTTTGAAACAATGGATGTCCTATATTTTCTACACAAGATTTGAACCCACATTGCATCTTTATTTTGGAGAAGCCTCTATCACGATTTTGCCAAGAGACTGACATTAACCATGTGTAAATCCCGAACTCCTAACTCCCCATCTTTCTTAAGAAGGCATACCGTCTCCCACTTTGCCCAATTAATCCTCTTCCTTCCAGCTACTCCTCCTCGCAAAAAAAATTCTATGGATTTTGACCACTTCATTTCACACCTTTACCGGCATTTTCATGAAGGATAAGAAGAAAATAGGAATAACACTCAAAATTGAATTCAACAATATCAATCTACCTCCAAGACTCAAATAACGATTCCGCCAAACATTAAGTCTTGCGTTCAACGAATCAAACAACGGTTGCCACTTTGACAAATGACGAGGATTAGCCCCTACTAGGAGGCTTGTATATTTAAAAGGGGCTTGTCCTATCGTGCAATTCAAAAAAAGTTAGCTCTTAAATTCAAAAATGTTTGAACTCTGGTATATCCATTTATTCTTCTTAAAACGTAAAATTCTAGCCATCATGTTACTAAAAAAAGAGGAAAATATAAAATAAAATAGTTAAGAATGTTATAATAAAATGACAAATAATTATATAAGAAATAATAAATTTATTAATTTTATATACATACTCCGTATGTAAACAAACTTAAATGACAATTAAAATCTCTCAGTCAAAAAAGTTAAAATCTCTCATCAAATAACAATGACATTAAAAATGAAGTGGGTTTCTATGCTTAGTGCCAGTACTTTTGGAGTAATATAATTATAAAAAATGTATTTTTGGAGTAATACAAATAGTCAAATATAATAAAGTGACTTAATCAAAGAAAGTAAAAGAAACTAGTACTTATAAATAAAGTAAAGAAAAAGACAAAATGATAATGAAAGGATAAAATTTTATGCACAATGGACAAACAATTGGTGCAGGGGTGCAATGTCAAAAAAGTCAGGGTGTGCAACTTCAATTTTCAATAGGATACTAAGAGTGTTTATCTAAAAGTCAGAGGGTGCATATGCACCCCCTCATTGCTATGTAGCTCCGCCCATGGGTCAGACTGACGAGAGAGACATTCTTACTGAGAGGAAATGACCAAGTTGTTTTAGGTGAACTGAACTTAGCCGACGCTAGGTGAAATATCTCCGCTCAATGGAGAGAAATGCAAAATAAACTAATCAATTATTTATTCTGCAATGGCACGAATGCTTTTCTTATAAGTTACTATCTGACAAGTGAATGCTCCTTTAATACCAAGCTTTTGAACTGTGTGGGTACTTAAATCACACATGGCTAGTTCTTCATCTTCTTTTGCAAAGAATATATTGTTGTTCTTCCCTACACCAATAGGATGCCCAAGACAAGGTAATGACCAAGCCATTTCTGCATCTTTAGATACTAGAGCAATGGACTCATTTAACAACATTAAATGAATATCCTCCGATTTGTCCATAAGCGAAGGTATGGATGTTAGAGAGAAAACTTCATTATCCAAATGAAAGGACACCAAATATGAATTACCAATATTTTTCCTTTCGCATAACCAATGACACATCCCCTTTGTGTACACTTGCTCTAGAACACCTCCACGACTCTGATTATACGTTGGCATATCTAAATCAAGTTTCTTCTAAGAATTGCTTTTGAGGCTATATATCTCCCACAAAGGATCGCCGCATAACATCTTTGAAAGTGGCCTTGAAAGTGACACATTTAACTGAGCATCTAACAAACAATGTAGATTTGGATAAAATTCTACATATCGAATCAACTTATAGTCGTCTCCATTGTAATCATAACCAAATCCATGAAGTTGAGACTCAACCCTTACATGAGGTGGTACAAACACATATATGTTTGGAGGAATGACCTTGAATTCCTTAATACTTGGGTTCCATACTACAACTTTTGAATTATCATTGACGGCATAGAGACAAAGATTACCATTAATTTCAGAACCTAGAATATTAATATCACGGTCATCCTCTTGAAATGGAAGCGGCCAATCTAATATGACCGTATTGGTAAACCCCTCGCCAGAAAATAAATACAATAAAGAATGTTGTTCGAAACCTAGAAGAGTTTGCTTTAAGAGGAGACATGTATCATTATAATAGGAATTGTTAGAGATGAAACTTTTGGATACATGTTCATGAAATAAGAGTTTTCAAAAATTAGAGCCCATGATTTGCGTACACATTTAAATCGATTCAAAGATTTTAGAGGCAATTTTGACATAATAGAGAACATTATATCATTAGGTATACAATTACTAACCTTCTCATTTGAATGAGCCATTGATTTCTAAGTCTTCTCAAACGCGGCACTCTCACTCCAAACGAGGTTTGCTTGCAATTCTAGGGTTCAAGGTGGTAATGAGATTTATACAACAGGAAAAACAAAATCCACCAAGACTTTCAATAGTTAAAAATAGAAACCTAGATTCGTTACAAAACGAGTTTCGACTTTTGCTTTATATAAATAAAAATATATATATTTACTTAATTTAGTTAAACTGAAGTAAATTTAAAAATGACTCTAACTAGTGTGATAAAATGATTAAGGCCCAAGACTAACCCATATTAAGGCCCAAAGATGGATCAAAACCAAAAGAGAACAGAGACACTCTGCTTTAGAACACACACTTTGATTACTAATGCTTGAATGATTCAAGTACATTGAGAACTCCTATTTATATGAAAAGAACAACTACACCGTTTACATGCATGAAGACAACTGTCAAAAGAAATACATGCAACATGACAAGTATTAAAGGGATTACGTGCAACAATATGATACATGTAACAAGCCAAATGCATCTCATGCACAATGTAAGATGTTAATGGATGAATCATAATATAGATGAGCTTGAACCATAATGTATGGGTTATGCTCTTGGGTCTTAATAAGAGCTATGTTTTTGGGCCTTAATCATCATTTATCATATTGTCATTCAAATTTCAATGACTCCTCATAGTACCTCTACAAATTTCTTATTAAAATACTTAGAGTTCTTTTTGCACCTCCCGGGTCTTTCATGCGCCCAGACCTTTCAATTCTACCCCCCTCGCAACGTAGAATGCGAGTGTGTAAATAACAAAAACTGATAAAGAAAAATAGTTCGCGTCCTAGGATGCGAATCTTACTGGATTGGATCAACACTTTGACACCACACCTAGGATGCGAACCTTACTGGATTGGATCAACACTTTAACACCACACTTAACACATTGGGTTTATGGGGCTTAACTCATTCTTTGTAGTATATAGCATTCAATGGTCATGTGCACAAATTTGTAATAGATGTGAACTAAAAATGAAGTTGGGTCAAGGTATACATATTTTTAAAAATAAATGACTAATTTAACATAGAAAAATATTTGTTTGAAACTTTAAAACTTATTAGTCATTCAACCCATGAATACAAGATTACTTTAAATTTCCTTGAATGCATACTTCCATCACCTACAAATTACATGGCAGTTGTGCAAATAAAAGAGAATAAGTTTTATGTGTATTTGGTAGAAATCATGGGTTGAATGACTAATGAAGAATTTCTAAAAAGTTATTTGTATAAAACACAGGAATACATACATACATCACAGTTATATTCTTGTGTTTTGTTTTCAATTTCCTTGCTAACAAATAGCATTGCTCTTGTCATAAAACATAACAAAATGATAAACAAACTTTTAGAAACTGATATCTTCATCTACCTTTCGAGAAACAAGCATCCTAGTTAAGCGATGACTGATTCAAAAGGAAAAATGAATGACATAAAATTAGCAGAGCTAAACTGGAAAATACCCTGTTTTAGAGAAGACATTCTCATAATTTAACATTTTCTACGCCACCGCACCCTCTTCCCAGAAGGTGCTCCAGAGTCCTTGGACTGGTGTCTGAAATCAAAATTCATGAAAGGAAAAAGAGCTAAAGAAAATAAATAGAATGACGTCTATATTTGGGAGTAATAAGCAATAATCCGTGCAGCGCAACTCCGGTGCTTATTTTAAATGCAGAAGAGAATCTGCAAGTCTGAAATATAAGAAATTTTGTACACTAAAAATTATAAACTACATTTGCTTAGTGCATTGATCAGAATCGTGTCTCTATTTTGTCATGAAGAGCGACCACTAAGTTATGTGCATCATCTAGCAATTTCAAAACATCAAGCTGTCCTGACATGCTATTGCATTCCCTAATGATCTCCTCCATGCTGCTATACGATTCAATGATCAATTTCCTCCTCTGTAATACCGAAGCGGCTATTGCATAAAGCAACAGATCATCTGTTGGTGGTGCACGCTTTCTGACTTTGTTCCATGCTGAAATCCCACCAATACCTGCTCTGATTGCAGCTTGATCTGCCCACATTACTTCCCAAAGGCAAAGAGTCTGTTCAAATGTCAATTCCCTTCGAAACAATACCACCACCATCCTATACACAAAAAAGCAATCTTCAGCCTGAAGTTTCTCCAAATGCTTAAATAGATGGGCATCCTTATACTTGATTATTTTTGCAACTAACTCTAGTTGCCTCTTTATACCCACCTCATCAAGCCTAAAATTTTGCCGTGCCTTCTTCATGAATCCAACGAAACACCAGAAAGCCTCATGATCATCTGATATAATACTAATTATAGGAGATAGCAGGTCGCTCATACCCTGGCAGTAGCCGATTTCAGAGTCATATAGTGCATATGCTTCAAGTATGGCAACTAGTCGGGCAGCATGAAAGATTCTGCCAGCCTCTAGGTGACCATAATCCTCCAAGCCGACATCCTCAGCAGTACGACGTGCTATATTGTCTGATATGGCAGCTTGAGAGGGGTAGTGTTCCATCCATTCTGCATTGGCACGTATTGCATCAAGTCGGATAATTCGTTGCCAGGTGGAGAAGTCTTCATTAGTTGGTAGCTTTGGTGGAACTTTTTCTTTTAAGGGAGACGAGACCTCCTTGGCAGTTTTCACGGGGTTGTTATCTTCTGGAACATCATCAGGAGGAGCAGTTTGAATTACTTCAGAACCTTCAGCAGAATCCTTGGTAGTTTTAATGGGGTTATCTTCCTGAACATCATCAGGAGGAACTGTTTGAATTACTTCAGGAGCTTCAGTGGAATCTGTATCTAGTAGAGATGCATCAGCATTGTCAACATTAACATAATCATCTTCCAATGAGACAATGGATGGATAATCTGAACATTCAGTGTCTGGAGTTATGTCCTGACTAGAAAGGAAATCCCTGGCATCATCAGAACTAGAAGAACCAGAATCTTGAAGACTCCCATCACCTCCTTCATAGCTGATTTCACCAAGTTCATTTAACTTACTTTTTTCACTGCTTTGCTTGATAAGTTTCCTGCATTTTCTACGGAGCCCTTCATACTTCTTTCTGTGTATAATAAAAATTTGCCACAAGATCAACCTGATGTTAACACCTCATCCCTCTCACAAAATAAATAAAAAAAATTAAAAGTATAAAGAATATAAATTTAAATTATTGATCATGCACAAAGATATATAATAAATTTGGAAATGAAACTTGTATGCCAACCTATTTTGAGTTCTTACAGCATCTCTTTCATCTTTGGTGCTGTTAAAGTCATACCTGTCTAAGTCATACAAGTGTAATCAGTAACTGTATAAAAGAAAAAGGTAAAACACAGTATAACAATCTAATATAAAGAAAGGACAAGGTAATCCATATCCTTCCTAATGCATACTTGTATATTAACTAAAAAATAACTAAGATAAGATTCATTGTAATTATGCAACAGTGAAGTGGCTATCTAAAAATGGAATAAAAAGAATGGCATACTTACACTCCAAGTAGGAAGGGCCAAACTTCATCCCTTATTCTAGGATGAACACCCTGCATCAGATATTTATAATGCACTCAATTCCATAAAGAAACGAAAGATACACAAATTTAAAGTACAGGTGAATGAACTGGTATACTCACTCCACTGCGCACTCTTTTCAGGAGTTTAATTCCACCATCACGGATTCTACCATCTTCTGTAAACAAGCTTTTCCAATACTGAGGTGAAAGGGCGTGTTTTCTTTTCCTGCATGATCGCAGCGATTTAAGTTGACCAATAAAAAATGAGGAAAAAATATTTGCTACTGCTTTTAAAAAGTAAGCAACAGTTCTCAGTGACTATTTTAAGTTGAACAATAATTATTTTATGGTTTTCCCCCATTGAAAAAGTCTTATCATATACATTTTATTCTACTAGTGTTTGTAATTTTTTAGCGAGACACTTCATACAAAACTTTCCAAAAAATTTAACAGTTATTGTTGTGTTAGAGACATAGAGCTATCTGCTTCTGTTTATCTAACTAACTATTTTAAGAACAGTCGCATGATATTAACATGTGACGGCATTTTACAGCTATGTTTCCAGCCATTCCCTCTCAAATCCTTACAATCTTACACGGGGTCTTTACTAGTCTAAATTTATGATTGGAGCTCCTGCCAGTTGTGCACTTTTCAGCACACCATAAGGACAAACCGCTGTATTTCTCCAAAAAAAGTACTAACCTCAACATGATACATTAGCAGCTCTATTTACTACTACAGTTAAGTCACTTTTTCCATAAGTTGGATCCTCTCCTTCACTTTTCTCTACATCTCTCTCCTTCCTCTCTATCTCTCTCTTAATCTCACTCTCATTTGAGATTAAGAGAGAGATAGAGAGGAAGGAGAGAGATGTAGAGATAAGTGAAGGAGAGGATCCAAATCCCTTTTTCCATTCCAAGAGTGGAAAGAACCTATGTTCTCCAAGTAAAACTTTTATAAGGATGTTAACATCAAGAGGAAAATAATATATGTTTAATACTATAATTCAGCATTTCTTAGTTATTTACAAAATCAATAGTTTTAAGGAAATAACTTACATGTTGTTCTTTAGATCTAGTTTTGTCTGTTCCTCATTGAAAATATAGTAAAATCCTTATTGTATCTTTTCATGAAACTAACTGTTTTTTGTAATAGGAACCGTCGGAACAGTGTCTATAGCATTGCAGGTAGGTTTTGTCCTAAATTTTATCAAGCCCGGAGAATATCATTCTTAACTCCTACGTGCCCAAATAACTTAAAGCAAGCTCAAAATATATACCAGCACAAATCTTTCTTTTCAAGGTCTAAATATATTATTAGAAGAAAAAAAGGCGGGGGGCTCAATTTTTTTTCCTGGGAGGAACAGTGTCTACAGCATTGCAGTGTTCTGTTTTTTTTTTTTTCTTTTTATTGAAGACCCATTATCCGGCTCAAGAACTGACTAATCCGAGGGACACCAAACCACTTGTCCAATAGCGGGGGGCACAATTTTTTTTCCCTGAGAGGAACAGTGTCTATAGTGTTGTAGTGTTCCTTTTTTCTTTTTCCTGCAGACCAGGTATCCGGCACAAGAACTGACTAATGTGAGGGGCACCAAACCACTGTCCACTAGCGGGGGGGCTCAATTGAAGCCCAAACTTTGCTTTGTACGGATCGGTCCAACACAACAAGTGACACCAGGAGGATTCGACCCTGAGACTTTAAGAGGAACACACTCCAAGGTCCCTAGCCAATCCATCCAATGGAAACACTATAACTACATATATTTGGATATGAATCTGGATCATTATCATGGAATAAAACATGATCAATCAACAAATGCATTTCTACAAAGACGTAATTTCCCGGCATGCAATTGATTTAAATCAGAGATACAGTTAAAACTTACAATAGAAGTTAAAGGAACTTCAACAATAAAAACAACAATAACAATCAAGATCTTATCCACAACTTCATCTTTGATATGAATCACATGAAGAATAAAGCGATTAAAGTAGAAAAATAGAGATCTAGCTGAAATCAATGAATCGATGAAAAAGTGTTGTTAGGGTTTTAATTATAATTACCTACTGGCACCGTAGAAAATGACAGCGACAATAGCAACACCGGCGAGAGCGGTGAAAACAACGGCGGGAGTAGTGTTGGCTTGAGCGGCGGCCATGAGAGAGAATCTTCCCTTGCGGCCGGTTTTGGTACCGGCGGCAACAGAGAGAATGTCAGTTGTGTCGGTGTTCAAGTGAGAGGATGTATTCATCTCATCGCATGGATGAGGAATTAAAGTTACGATAATGCCCTTTTGTATGATACGTTATGGGGTACCATTTGATTCACCTTCGAAGGTATTTCTATATTTTGTTGTTCGTGTATTGGAATTGAAAGAAGAAGGGTTCGTTCGTTCGTGATGATTACGCATAGAAGAAAGAAGTTAGGTTTTTTTGTTAAGATTCATAGTTTTTTCTGTTTATTATTGTTATTATTGAGGATTTGTTTGTTCCACTTGCGAGAGGGACATAACTTACTTATCCAATTTGTTGCAATATGAAAATACCCATTCATCTTATCTAATAATCTATATTAACATCAACAAATACAAATAATATTGTTTGTTAAAAAAAACAAAAAATACTTGTCCACAAATAGTAAAATAGTAGTTTATCGATGACAAAAAAATGTCCAATATGCTTAACGCTATCAACAAAGTTTGAATTTTTGCTCATTCACTTTTGATGTGTGAATTTTTAATGGTTATGGTTATTTTGTCTATCTATCCAAAAAAACGAGTATAGTCGCTTAACTTAATGTCTAGCGATTTTTTACTGGCAAAAGAGGTATCATCTCTACAAAGTTAAATTAGAAACCACGAGGAAAGCTAGTACAAGGACCGTCAACCCAAAAAGCCAAATAAATAAAACTAGAAACCGAGTTTTCAAAAAAATAAAATAAAATAAAACTAGAAACAACATTAAAAATCTTAAAATCAACATTAAGGGGCAATCCATGTTTCACCATGAGGAATGTTCTCTACAAGAGTGCGATAAGGATGCGTAAGGGGACATCCATCTTTGAGTAACTTGATCCCTACCAAAGAATCAACCGAAGAATCAGAATAAATTATAATCTTGTGAAATCTTCTCTCCTAAACCAACTTAAGGCCAGGTAATGGTCCCCACAGTTGTGCTTCAAGAACCGAGACATGCCGTAATTTTGCTATAAACGCAACGAAAAAACAACTATTACTATCTCGCAATTATTATTTCATACCATTTTTGTCCATTTTAATCCTTCATTCATGTTTGCATACAAATTTTAGGAGGGGTATAACATATATTTATGACAAAGAGCGCATTGAGGAAGAAAAAAACAATCATAGAGTTGAAACTTGAAATCCATATCAAAACATGAAAACATTATTAAAGTGTTGTGAAAAAAAATAAAGGACTAAATCATAGCTAAAATTAAGTTAAGAAATTACAAGAGTAATTTTTACCTTATTTTTCTTGACAAAGTATTAAGAATGGTTAAAAACTAAATATTTATAGCATTTAGCTGCACTATAAGATAAATAAAATATAAGTCATGCTTCCTAGTATCTCCCGGACACAGGAAATATATGGATTTGGATTCTATGCAGTTGACTGCATGCAGTCAGTAAATCTAGACCGTCTAATCTTGATCAGACGACTCAGATTTTAAGATCAGATTTTATTAAAATCTGAGCCGTCTAATCTTGATCAGACGGTCTACAAGTGACCGACTGCATTACAGTCAGCATATTTGTGACTGCACTGAACCCCTATCCGAAGTATATTCAGTTATCTAGTATCCTTGGCAGAGTCTTAAGAAAAAAGTTATCACTAGCAGTGTGATTTCAATTTAATGAATTTACACATGAAAATATGGAGGTCATCATTGTATGTATATTCTTCAGTAGTTAATGTAACTCATCTTCTGAAATATGTAATGTATATTTTCTTACAAAGTCTACTACTATTAATATTGTACAACTCTTTGCTCATGTTATAAATGATTTATGTTCTTTTATTCTAATAAACTTAGTCAAATTATCCAGCATATAATATATTTCCTCTGCTCTTTGGTGAGTTTTATCACTAGCAAGAAAAACATGAACCCGATCTTTATCTTCTATCCAACTGCATCCTGGACTCTTTTGCATTCCCCTATAATTCATCAACTCTCTAGTTTTAGCAAGATCGTGCCATCTCCCTGCAGAAGCATACAAGTTTGCTAACATAACATAGTTTCCGGTGTTATCCGGCTCCAATTCTATGAGCTTTTCTGCTGCAATTTCACCTAAGGAAACTTCCTTATGAATAAAACAACCTCCAAGCAAAGCACTCCATGTCACTGAATCAGCTTCCATTGGCATGTTTTTGATAAGTTTATATGCTTCATCGAGCTTCCCTGCGCGACTCAAGAGGTCGACCATACATGTATAATGTTTTAATGTGGGTGTAACGTTGAATTTTTCCA
Organism: Trifolium subterraneum; assembly: GCA_951799995.1. Lineage (NCBI taxonomy): Eukaryota > Viridiplantae > Streptophyta > Magnoliopsida > Fabales > Fabaceae > Trifolium > Trifolium subterraneum. Next base: position 52,663,398 of record OX637463.1, read on the forward strand.
TCAAATAAAAGCATTCATAACCTATCTCAATTGATCCCACATGAACACATGAAGAGAGCACTGATAGGAAAGTTACATGGTCCGGTCTAACTTTGCTGGCCAACATTCTACGGAAGATAGCAATTCCTTCTTCCCCGTGTCCGTGCATGGCATAAGCAGTGAGCATAGCATTGTGACACACCAAATTAGGATTTGATATCTTGTTATAAACTTGATAGCAGTGTTTAATACCACCACATTTTGCATACATGTCTACTAAGGCGGCTCCAATATGAACATCAGAGTCGTACCCCACTCTTACGGAATATGCATGGACCTGCCTTCCTCGGTGAATTGTTGCCAACTTGGAGCATGCTGCTAAGATTATTCCAACTGTGTATATGTCAGGCCTCAAATTTGAAACCTGCATTTCATTGAACAATTGCATTGCAGGATCATATTGTTTATTTTCCACAAGGCCAGCTAAAATACTATTCCATGTATACGCATTTGGCTCAAAACCATCCCTTTTCATTCTGTCAAGAAGTTCTCCAATCTTTTCAGTTTGATTTGACCGAGCATATCCAGATATCAATGCATTCCATGTTGATGTATCTCTTTCGCTTATTTCATCAAATGCCATTTTAGCAGCTATAATGTCATTGCATTTACAATACATTTTTACCAAAGCTCCGCCAACAAAACTATTACACTGCAAACCTTTGACAATTGCAATGGAATGTATCTCTTTCCCTCGTCGAATAGAAGCCATATCAGCACAGCAAGTAAGGACACTTCCAAGTGTGAAGGAATCAGGTTCAATTCCTTCCATTAGTAAATCCCGAAACAACATGAGAGCTTCATCAAGCATGAAATTATCCATATACCCTGATATCATACAATTCCATGATATTCTATCCCTCTCCACGCCTTCTTGCTCCATCTGATCAAACAATTCCTTTGCCTTCATGATATTCCCATTTTCCGAATAACCACCTATCATTGTATTGTAAGACGCCGCACATTTCCTCACATATTTGGAAAACATTTCGAAGGCACTTTTCATATCACCACACCTTCTATACATATCCACTAATGCATTCACAACAAAACCATTAGAGAACAACTCATGTCTAACAACATAGCCATGCAATTCTTTCCCAAGGCAAAGCCTTTTCATCCTAGCACAAGCAGGTAGAACACTCGCCAGCGTCTGAGCATTTGGCGCCACCCCTGCTCCCACCATTTTAGCAAACAATTTAACCGACTCAACATCATAACCATTACTCGAGAATCCTCCGATAACCGCAGTCCAAGTAACAACATTGGGTTCCAACTCACTCATCAACATGTTTTGCAAGAGATCCAACGCCTCATGCACCATCCCATTAGAAGCACACGCAGTTATAATAGAATTCCAAGAGACACAATCCTTTTGCGGCATTCCTTCTAAAACTTTCTTAGCCTCACCCAAACTCCCACATTTACCATACATATCAATCAAAGCATTCCCCACATAAACATTACTAACAAACCCATGTTTCAAAATCATCCCATGAAGTTGTCTACCTAGTTCCAAATCACCAAGACCACAACAAACGTTCAAAACAACAGGAAACACAAAAAAATCCAATTTTTCTCCCACCCCATCATCACATAACAATTGTTCAAAAAGCATAAAACCTTTTTCAAACAACCCCATGTTAAGGTAAAGACGTATAAGTGCAATCCAAGAATGCAAGTTTTTAACAGGCATTATGTCGAACATGTAGCATGCATCTTGGAAAGAGGAGTTAATTGAATACATTTGAAGTAACTTGGTTTGAACAAAGTGGTGTTTGTGAAAGCCAGTTTTGATGGAGTGGGCATGAAGTTGTTTTCCTAAAGTGAGGGAGTTGGAAGATTGGAGAATGGTAGCGTAGGTGGTGGTAGTAAGTGGGTGGTTGTGAAGAAGAGATAAATTGGGCGGTTTTGTTTGGTTTTTGGGAATTGGTGGATTTGGTTTTGATGGAAGTGTGAGGGGTTCTGAAAGTAGGGTATGCATGTTGTTAAGATGATAGTAGAGTTTAAAAACACAATACAAAAGGAATAGGGAAGCAACTGCAAAAGGAGTTAAGATTTTGTTTTGGATGAGAAATGTAAGCATAGAGAGTTAAGAATTAATTGCTTCTTTTAAAAAATATAAAACAAATTTGCTGCCACGGATTAATCTTCGAATGCTACTTTGGTAATTCATTTTGGAAGTTACTGATACACAATGCTTCCTTAGGTTTAACGGTGGGTGAGCTAGTCCAAAAATTGGGGGTGGACCGCTACAAATATAAATCGAATATGCAAAAGAAATACTAAAAAAAAAAACGTATCATATTGAAAACATATTTAATATGGATATCTCAAAAAATAGTCAAAAGGTAGACAATTACCAATAAACAAATATTAAAAATAATTTTATATCAATATGTGTAAACTTCATACTTTTTAATTAGTTCTTGTACTTATGTTTATAATATTATGTGAATCTCTTTAGCAAAAATTTAAATTTTTTAACAAAAGATTGATCAAACATGAATTTATATACACAAACTCTATTTTAAATAAAAATTTGAGTACTTTTTCCGGAAAAAAAAATACTTGAATACTTTGATAAAATAAATTACACATTTTAAAACATGTATAAATTATTAAACAACAAAACATTAGAAGGGATGCTTCAAAAATAAATTAAGAAGTATGTTTGAATTATTAAGAGAATTCTAGGTGTCCAAATAGAGGGAGTTTGAAACCCCACAAACTGTTAAAGATTTTTGTGTCGTCCAACTAAAGGGGGTTTGAAACCCCCGCAAAATCAAAAATAACAAACTACACTGACTATTTAGCGGGGGTTTATAACCGCCGCTAAATAGTATACATATGAAAAAAATATTAAAAATTCTGGGGCGGGCCATGGCCAGCCCACAAAGGGCTCCGCCCCTGGGCTTTAACGTATCTTAGTCTAAAAGATTAAATATATTAGTTATTCATTGTATCTAAAAAGTGACATTTGCTTATAAGTAAGGCCGGATGGGATTATACCAAAAGATTTTGCTACATTTTGTGTCACTTTTGGAATTGCTTGATGAAGTGGTTTCACGCAAGGCTTGTACTTTATTCCTTTGGTGCATATTGGTCGTTTAGTTAGGTTGTTTCACTTGTTTGGCATGCAATGTTCTATTAGAGACTGAAGACTTGTTTGGTGGCTCATTGACATGTTTGAAGCATATGGTTTGAAGCTCCAAAGCATAGCATGGGTACTTCTAAAACGATGAATTACCTGTACCGGGTACACGTATGGTCTCGTGGTACTCAATTTTTGCTCATTATTGTATAGTGATTGAAATGCATGGCATTCTCTTATACATTAATATAATATTATTTGTGCATTTGAGTTTTTTTGTTACGATAATCAACTCTAAATTATAACTTTTTGAATTTCTATTGTGATTTTTTGTTGTGAATCGAAGAATTTAACTCTTTCATGTAATATTCTATAACAAAACTTATAATTTTATTGACGTACACGTACTTTACTTTTTCTAAAATTTCCGTATTCTCGTACTGGTACCTGTATCGTATCGGGTACCGTACTCATACCTATGCAACATAGGTTTGAAGACATCGAAATATTTGGTTACAGCTCACTGTATGAGTATTGTTCAAGTCAAATGTTCGATGTTTTAGTTCTTTACATTTTGCTATAGAATCATTATGCTTGTAGTCTATGGTTCTCCACACCAAAAATTGGTGTTCTACATCTTTGTTGCCTTGTTGGCGATGAGCCTTATTGGCTTCTTATGAGCTTTTGTCCATGGTGGTTAAGACTTCGTATGAGCTTCTTCCATGGATGGTTAGCATTGGTGTTTGCTTATGTCTAGAGTGTTTTGTACTCTTAATGATTAAGTGTTGCTTTGATTGGCCTTGTTGTTAGCTTCTGTCGTATGGTGGTTAAACTTTATGTCCTTTGTTGACGTTAGCTTCTGCCATATATGGTGGTTAAACTTTTTTGCTTCTATTAAGTGGTTAAGTGTTTTGTTTATGGCTTTGATTTCTGCCGATGTATTTTTGCCATCTCTCATTGTATTTCCTTCCCATTCTGATGTATTTTATACTAGTCTTCCCAAACAGGAAGTATTGTGATCACCTTTCAACTTGCAGAAGGTTAGAGATATAATTAGTTGTTATAGTTACTAAATTGGTTAGTTAGCCTATAAATAGGTTTTGCTTTGGTTATTTGTAATGTTCTATTTTGATTAATACAATGAGTTTTTCTAGTTTTCTCTCAACTTCTTTCTTTGATGTCTTGTTTCTTAACAGTTTGAAAAATGACCCTCTCAAGCAGAAGAAAAACTTAAGAAAATAATATGAACATTTAGACCATTACATTATAAATATAGAATAATATTTAAACTCGAAAGAAATAAGAAAAAAGTTTATTAAGAATCGAAATGTGAAAATCAAAAAATTTGAAGAGAAAAAATTGAGAGATTCATTCACTTGAAAAAAGATGCGCCAATCTAACAAGTATCAACAACTACGTTGCTTAGGTACGGATACGGTACCGGTACCACATACGGGTACTGGTACGGGGTACGACATTTTTAGAAAATCTATGGTACTGGTACGTTAATATTAAATATTATAAATATTATTTTTTAAATGAGTTACTATTATAATCTTTGGAGTTTTTTTTTTGTCTATGTCTCCACTATTTTCATCAACAGTGAGAGAAATAATTGAAATATAATAAAGAATCAAAATATTTTGAGAGTTTTTTTATTGTCAATACGTTTTTGTTGTATCACATCCCAAATCAACCAAATAGAAATGAGCGCGGATCGATACATACCATACAAGTACCATACGCGTAGCCGGTACTGGTACGTACCCGGTACTGGTACGTACCCGATACGGGTACTTCTCCATTTTAGGAGTGTCCGTACTTCATAGATCAACAATGAATTGAATTGGTTCCGGTACAAGTGTTGAGTCCCGTTACACAGGTGGCCAGAGATCCAATTTTTAGCTTCTACATATAAAAAAATTCTATTGAAAAGAAGACCTTATATGGACCCGTTTGATTAAACTTTAAAAAAATAGATTTTTTTGAAAAAAATCTAGAGATTTTTTTGTATAGATTTTGAAGAAAATCTAAAGCTATTTTGCATTTGTTTACAATCATAAAAATCTATTTTTAAGAAAATGGTTTTCAAAAAATAGATTTTGAAGAAAGCTATTGAAAATAGCTTTTCATTTTAAAGAAAAAATAGATTTTTTTATTAAAATGATTTTTGAAAAAATCTGAAATAAACACCACTAAAATAAAAAAAAAGTGATTTTTTTTTAAAAAAGTCTCAAACAAACGGGCCATATATCTCACAACGGATAAAATAGAAATATTTGTTTGTTCGTAGGGGCAAAAGGTTAAATGTAGGGGTAGAAAAAAAAATTTCTCTCAAACGATATAAAACTATCGGTAACAAAAAAAAAAACAAAAACATGAACGAAATGAGCGTAACAAAAGTGTAGTAAGGTAGCCGAAACAAAACCACAACATCATACTCTCAACTCAATCTTGCGTTCGCTGCCATTGCTGTAATGATCCAATGCAAAAGAAATTCCTCGTTCATTGCAGTTTCTAGAATCTTCCGCACACTCTACCAATCCGCAACTCCACATTCCGACTTATCAGACGATACCACCAACAACAAATGGAACAACAACAACAACATCTCACATTACATCATAGACGACAAAAACCTCCTTCGTCCAAGTCTCATCTCAAACTCCAGTCTTCATGTTCTAGACCTCATCGACAACGGTTCACTCGAACCCAACCGAACCATTTACAACAACCTGTTAAAAAGATGCACAATGTTAGGGAAACTCAAACAAGGAAAATTAGTGCATACCCATATACTTAATTCTCAGTTTAAGAATGATTTAGTCATTCAAAATTCGATTTTGTTTATGTATGCGAAATGTGGTAACTTAGAATTTGCCCGCCAAGTGTTCGATGAAATGGGTGTGAAAGATATGGTGACTTGGACTTCCATGATTACTGGGTATTCGCAGAATGAGTGTCCTAGTAGTGCGCTTGTTTTGTTTCCTGAGATGATCCGTGATGGGGCGAGACCGAATGAGTTTACGTTGTCGAGTTTGGTTAAGTGTTGTGGGTTTTTAGGGAGTTATGTTGATGGGAAGCAAATTCATGGCTGTTGTTGGAAGTATGGGTTTCAATCGAATGTGTTTGTGGGGAGTGCGCTTGTCGATATGTATGCAAAGTGTGGATACTTAAGGGAAGCGCGATTGGCTTTTGATGAGCTTGAGAGTAAGAATGAGGTTTCTTGGAATGCTTTGATATCTGGTTATGCAAGGAAAGGGGATGGAGAGGAGGCTTTGGCTTTATTTGTGAAGATGCAAAGGGAGGATTATGGAGCAACAGAGTTTACTTATTCGGCTGTTTTGTGTTCCGCTGCGAGCACGGGGTCTTTGGAGCAAGGGAAATGGCTCCATGCACATATGATGAAATCGGGAAGGAAGTTAGTTGGTTACGTGGGGAATACACTTCTTCACATGTATGCAAAGTCGGGGAACATTTGGGATGCGAAGAAGGTTTTCGATCGGTTGGTTAAGGTTGATGTTGTTGCTTGCAATTCCATGTTGATAGGGTATGCTCAACATGGGTTTGGAAAGGAAGCTGTGGACCTTTTTGAAGAGATGATCTTGCGGGATGGGATTAAACCCAATGATATATCATTCCTTTCTGTTCTTACGGCTTGTAGCCATGCCGGACTTTTGGATGAGGGTAAATATTATTTTGACTTGATGAAGAAGTATGGCCTCGAACCAAAAGTCTCGCACTACACAACGGTTGTTGATCTTCTTGGTCGAGCTGGTCTTCTTGATCAGGCTAAGAGTTTCATAGAAGAAATACCAATTGAACCAACTGCAACTATCTGGGGAGCTTTGCTTGGTGCGTCTAAAATGCATAAAAACATGGAAATGGGTGCTTACGCCGCTCAAAAGGTTTTAGAGCTTGACCCTTTTTATTCAGGAACACTTACATTGCTTTCTAATATTTATGCCTCTGCTGGTCAGTGGAAAGATGTTGCCAAAGTGAGAAAGATGATGAAGGATAGCGGGTTGAAGAAGGAACCGGCTTGTAGTTGGGTTGAGATTGAGAATTCTGTCCATGTATTCGTGGCAAATGACTTTTCTCATCCACAGAAAGACAAGGTTTATGAAATGTGGGAGAATCTAAACCAGAAAATTAAAGAGATTGGTTATGTTCCTGATACAAGTCATGTGCATCTCTATGTAGATCAACAAGAGAAGGAATTGAATTTGCAGTATCATAGTGAGAAGTTGGCTCTTGCTTTTGCACTTCTAAATACTTCACCAGGATCCACTATACGCATAATGAAGAATATCAGAGTTTGTGGTGATTGCCACTCTGCAATAAAATATGTGTCTTTGGTTGTGAAGAGGGAAATCATTGTTAGAGACACCAACCGGTTCCATCATTTCCGCGATGGCTCGTGCTCTTGTAGGGACTACTGGTAGTGCCAATTTTTATCAACTAATTGGTTGATTTTGCAGAATTCTCTTCTTATTATGTGATCTTACAATATCCATCTGCATGAAGGTAAATTAAATCATCCTCGAAGGTTTATGTAAATATAAGTCATGATAGTGGCGACGGTTTAAGTCAACTCAAACAAATGCATGAGCTATTGAGATGTACCTAACATATTATTTGAGGCAAAAGGTCTTAAGTTATTTTTTAGATATACGTGTTATATGTTAGATACATTATTGTGCAGTGCACACATACATGGAATTATTTTAGTTTTCCTTTTCTTTTTCAGCTATAAATTTCCCCTATTCTTTCGGTGTTTGTTGCCATCTGCTGAAATATTGCAGATATTATATATAAAAGTCTCTTCATTGTTTTATTTGATCTGCATGATTATGGATGAGTAGAAAACAAGCAGATAGCCGAGAAAAAATTTCCCCATTTGGCTTACACCCGAAAATGAGTGGGAGAAAAAACATTGGATCTTTGAGTGCAGAAATTGTATCTTTTGCAGGAAAATGCAAAGGAAGAAAAAAAGAAGATAAGGCAAACACTTTTTGTTCATGCCTTAGAGCATCTCCATTGGAGATTCTTAACCCTTTATAGTGTACCTACTATGCCACATCAAATTTAAGAGCACTGCTGCTAACTCTATTCCAACTATGAAACCAGTAATGGGTTATGATGTTTAATCTTGAAAATAGTGGCAATGTATAATCATTCTTAGTGTTTCCATGAACTTGATTATAGAAAATCTGTGATAATGAGAAAAATTGTTTTCAAGAAAATTTGTTTCTATAAAAAGATACTTTTAAATTGTAAACAAAAAAATAAAATAAATAAGAGAAGTATTTTTTTCTTGGAAGAGCAATGAAAAGTTTGTTTTTGGTGAAAATGCATACTTTGAAAAGTCCATATTTGTGAAGTGATCCTTTTAAAAGTAAACATTTAGATAATTAGATCAACAATGAATTGATCCAAGTGATAAAGAATTTGAAATCCTTAAACAATAGTTAGGGGTTCGATCTTTAGTTCATGTGTATTTAACATGTTCTTCGACATAAATTAGTCACCGATGAACAAGAATATGAAAGCTTAAGCCACTAGGTTTGGTCTAGTGGTGAGAGGTTTGGGTAATATGTCTGAAGTCCTGGGTTCGATCCTCTGCTATGACATAAACTCGTTTTGAAAATCTAAATAGAAAAGATTGGAGGTGGTTTCATCACTTTCATGGCTAACGTAGACTGAAGGAATGCAATTGTTGTTGAATTAGTTGTCCAATTTTGAGTCAAAATAACAGCTCTATATTTAAATACAGGCATGAACTTTAATTCGTTATCACCAAACTATACTCTCAAAATTTCTTGAACAATATTTAAAATAATCCAGCATCATATATCAATTTATGTTATTACATAGTGTATAACTTTACATCAAAATTCCTCCAATTACTCGCACAGAAGGAATGCTTGAAAATATTGGGCGAACATACCATGTTTGTTAGCTTTTATCTCAGAAGCTCGACTTTCTCCAAACACAATCCTGCTAATGCATTTGTCATTTGAACTATCATGTATTATAATTCACTCAATGTACACTTTATCTCAAATTTTCTTTTGAAAGTTGCTCTTGCCTACGACCCAAAAAGAAAGCTGTGACTATCCACAACAAACAAACCTGGTATAAAGCAATAAAAAGATGCATACCATTAGCATTGAACATACAATGTACTAAAAAAGTGTGGAAAATTATTATTTAGTGTAAAGCAGCAATGTACCAGGAAAGCCAAAATATGAGGAATAACTATGACTATATGAGCTAATAATTATACTAGTTTTTTATGATATACTAACACTCCACTTCTTTTTTTTCTACATTTCTTTTCTTTTATTAACCAACACTGCTATTTGAGAGGGAGATGGATAGAATAAGTTCACACGTACGGGAAGGCCATAAAGGGCAGAAGTTGATGGACTGCCGTTTTGGGTGCCAAAAAGCATTTTATACATTCCAGCTGCTGCAGCATCTCCAAGTCTTTGAACTAGTACATCTATGCATATCTGCATCAGCATTTATGTTCGTTTAATGTACTTACGATAAAATTCGCTAAAAATATAGCATATTAAAATGTTATGGCAGTGAAGTCATTGGTTGGCTCCAAAATAATAAAATGGGACATAGCTGTATGAGTAAATCAACATTTTTAGTCATCGAAGTTGTGAGAGTCAGACAATTCAGTCCCTTAAATTTGCAAAATAGCAATTTAGTCTCTTAAATTATCAAACATCAGTCAATTTAGTATCTTCACCTAGGAAACACTAATCAAAACCAATGAAAGAACTACATATTGCCTTGAGTAGTAGTTTCTTGCTTCATCAAGACAAACATAGAACTTTAAATTGTGTTTGGCAAATTCGGAAAAGGGACTAAATTCACTAATGTTCTTTAATTTAAGGAACTAAATTGTCATTTTGAAATTCATTTGTGGCCATGTCTATATGCTTCTACAATCCCAAGATCTACAACCACTACTACATTTAACCTTTAGGACGGAAAGAAAGCTCAAAGAAAATGATGGTCATACTTTAGCTTTATACTTTTCATCCTCTGAAACAACAACAAATAAAAGTTCTCTTCCAGGCCTTGTGACGACATATGTAACAACCTGCAACATTTTAGAACATGAATATGATTACACACAAAATATACACAATAGTTAATTTAATCAACAACGTGCTGTCTTATAACACACGGGGTCAGAGTTATTAATATCTTCAAAAGGTGAAGATAATCAATCAGAAAACTGTTCAAAGCCAGGAAAGAGAAACATATTCTGAAAAATGAACGCAAGAACATAATATTTATAACTACAAATACAAATTCCTAAATCATTACTATATATCATACAACAAACCTGTATAGTAATATGCTTTTTGATATTTCCCTTCAAGCTAAGGCATTTAGACCAAGACCAAGCTTATTACAATTATAACTTGTTAGAATCTTATATTGGGCCTAACTCATCCTTACAAAACCGGCTTGTAAGGTGAGGGTTGCCCAAACTATATAAACGCTACACAGGCCATATCTCTAAGCAATGTGGGACTAAATCCACCCCTTCACACCCAACAAAATGAAGGTGTTGGAGGCTGCAATGAAGGCAACCCAAATGCCGCAATTAGGCGGATGGGGGCAGACCGCAATGAAGGCGGAATTTCCAACACACCCCCTCACGCTCGGGCCCATTGGCCTGAAGCGTGGACGATGCGGGAAGCCCAACAATAGATCTAGGATAGGCTCTGATACCATGTCAGATTTTTAGATTGGGCTTAACTCATCCTTACAATGGTATCAGAGCCTATCCACGATTCGCTGGGCCACTTCGTCGGGCCGCCTGCAATCAGGTTTCTGATCGGGCCCTCCACCATTTATATCCGCGCAACAAGCCCAACAGTGTTGAGCGAGAGGGGTTGTGTTAAAGAAGTCCCACATCGCTTGCAAGATGGCCTGGACAAGTGTTTATAAAGAAGAGGCAACCCTCACCTTACAAGCCTTTTTGTAAGGATGAGTTAGGCCCAATATAAAATTCTGACATAACTTATCCGAGATACTCAAAAAGACCCTTTTCTGATGATTCAACCATTGGAGTAACCAGCTGTTGTATTATGGGGAATTATTTGTAAAGATTTTAACTACTTAATTTTAGGATAGCCATTAATAGAATTTAAAATCCTTAGTCTAACATTGTAGCCTTTTGGCATTGTACATTTGAGAATAGAGAATAAAATGTTCAGTTTTCTCTATTTTCAATTCCAGTCTTGGGATATTCAGCCATGAGAAACTAAACACATGTCTGAAAAACAGAAAAGCAGAGAAGCTAAATCAAACCCAAAGGCTTTGTTTGTGAGTTTGGAGGGGAGGGCTTGAGGGGGGGTGGAGTAGAGGGACAAATAGAGAAATCTTCCACATTTTTTCAGAGTGTTTTTGTAGAGAATGATAAATGAATGCTTATGATTAATATATTTTTAATTTTAAGAATATTATAACAACATAGATTAAATTTGAAGAATTCATAAAACCCTCCAAAATCCTCCAATACAATTTTTGAGTGTCTCTAATTTAGGAGGTTTTGTATTATGAAGAAAAATGAACCCCGTAAAGCCTTTTCCTCCACACCTAAACTCCAAAACAGACCCGAAACAGATCAATTAGGTAACAACACATCCAGGCAAACACCTGCAGGCTGTAACAATCAAACTGAGGCAAAGCAGAACCAAGGAATGCTGACAACCAGGTTTACACCAGCGGCGAGGTCTTGCAGTGACAGGAAAGCAGTCTGTGAACCAAGTTCTGGCAACAATACATGAAGGGGAAGGCAGTTGGTGGGTTTTGAGATGGATGGAAGTGTCGCCTCTGACACTAGATGACTACTCACAATGGGCCAGTGATCATAGGAGCTGAAGCAAAATAAAGGGAGGGATCGACCAGAGAGCTCTAATAACAAAGAATTGACCAAATATCTATAAACGGGAATAGCAACAACCAAGCCTTATCCCACTAAGTGGGGTCAGCTATATGGATCAAACGGCACCATAATGTTCTATCATATCATATCTCTATGCAACAAATATCTATAAAGGGGAAGAAGTATCTAAAGAAGCAAATATCTATATATATTATTGATATTACATATTTCTAATATATGAAGCATTTGTAATTATTGTATATTTCTATTAAAGAAGCAAGAAATGTTAGCAAGTCATAGAGGACAACCTTTCTCAGTGTCTCACAAATAGCCACCACCATCCAATCTGGCCAAACAGCTAGAGCGGCTAAATTTAAGAAGCCAACGAAAGGAGCTGAGCATATAGCTGTAGTCACCCCAGCAACAGTAAGAATGCGCCCCTGCACTAGATAAATAAAAATTAATGAAAAGATATATGAAGTGATTACATTGGAAATTTGGAATTATGCAACAACAATACTAACAGCAAATAAGAAAAACTACCGCAAGGATATATTTCATTACTATTATTGCTGAGATTGAGAATATTACTTTACTTCTGGAAATGATTAATATAGCATTTGAAATTAAAAAGGGTTTGGGGGCAGTCCATTTATGCAAAAATCCAGTTATCATTTACATCCTTATTATAGCAGTCCATTTACGCAAAATAAAAGCCAATTATCAAATTGTGTAATTATTGTAGTAGTCTATTCACCCAAAACTCTTGGTAAACTTTAGTTCCTATAAATCATGTTAGCACAATCTGAGTATAAAAGCAAATTCAAACCAATATCAAATTTTTTTACTTTTTCAAGTGTTATATCTAAGGACGAAACACAACTCTAAAAGAATGTTCAATTCCAAGCAGAAAAAGTCATTTTTTGAAACGCTTACCGTTAAGGAAAGTTGTCCAATAAGAATAAAAACAGCAATAAAGCTATTTATCTCGGCAAACAGTTTTCTCCTACCAATAGAGCTAGTAACTGTGCTGGCGATAACACTCACCTTCTGCAATCAGACTGGAAAACTTCAGAAGAAATACCATTTAGAGATGTATACAGGTTCAAAAAGTCATATTAACACACATAGAATGGCAATAAAGACCACTTCAGAGATTAATCATCGAAAGACAAACAGAGAATATTTCATTTTAAAAAGAGTATGAAAAAATCGTATGCATTGGCTGCACATTATTATTCCTATTTATAGAAATAAATCAAAGGATGTAATCAAAGGGTTAATTACCAAGCAATAAACCAGGCCAAATGGTAAACCCAACTAAACACTGCCTATCCTAGCCTAACCATCAAACCAAGCAATCGATACAGGAATAAGACCAATTGATTACAAACCACAGCAACCAGCCACAAAACATAGCAAACACAGCAAAACAGAAGCAGATCCAAAGGCAAATGGCCAGCCAAACCACTCTAGTGGAAAACGTTGAAAATTAAAAACTAAAAGATAAGTACAAGTTCAAAAGGTTTTCAGCCCCTCTACACTTCTGAAACGGGGAATCCCACTAAAAAATCAAAACTTTGAATACTAAAAAGGAAATGAAACCGTGAATCAGAATTTTTTTTTTTTAAAAAGGCTAAAATTATATTAGAAAAATCAAGTACAAGATGTACTTTTATACAAGATAAACAAAGACAACCACTATCTAGGCACCCACAAGACTACAATAACAACACAAGACTACCGTGAATAATAATTGCTATTCATTAGTTCAGTATGTACTAATAGTGGCCTATGTATAGACAGATCATAAGCAGAATTAAGTTGTGCAGGACAAGACGGAATAAAAAAGAAAATTATGGGGAGATTCCAATCAATGATAAAAGTAATCTGGATTAGACTGGGAATCATAGGAAGAGCAAATCTGATGGTAGATTTTGAGGAAGCAATAGAGCTTTGTGTAAATACATAATTTTCTATATGATATATTATTTTCTAAGAACAGAAATGCGGATAATGAAAACCAAAGATGTATTGGAGGACAGAAGATTACCTAACCTGGAAATAGAAGAATGAAGAGACAACTGCGCTCAGCCAGATGAACAATGATATATGCAACAGGTAAGTTGATGACAATATAAGCCAGAGTCCTTCCAGTATGGGCCAAACTTTATGCTTCACTAAAGAAGTGGATGACTTTGGGGAACCGATTAAAGTGTGTTCAGTTCTCTCAATCTCACCATCCTCATTCTTGTGGTTGGAATCAGATTCTCTAAATTCAAAATAAATAAATAATTATGATCATATCCTATTGTGTTGCACAATAGATTTTCTGAATTTTTTTAACAAACAGTTAAATGAGATGCATGCAGTCCATGATGCCCATAATTAACAATTCTGTGCCCTCCCTCCCTCTCTTCAGTTAGTTAAAAACTTGTAGTGTGGGATAGTTAGATATGTACGATGTGACGCCTAGTTCTACATGCGGTAAGTTCTCCTTAATGGTTAAATTTTGCCTCTGAATGAAAAATGAGTTATGTACCATCTCAAATGCATCTCAATTTTCTTTCATATAACTATGGAGATAAAAAATATAGGAATAACCTAATGGGAGACAATTCTTCTTCAACATGAGATGTATCACAATTTATCCCTCTTGATGTCTGAGCCGCAAGTTCCATCAACAAAGCAGCAAACAGAAGTAAGACTGCAAAAGACATGATTTTGATGTTAAACAAAGTGAAACCAAGCAAAAAAGGACAGTATAGGGATATGCAAACTTACATGGACCAACAAAAGCCATTCCTGTGGCAAACAGTGATCCACAAAGTTGTCCAAGGGTGGCACCAGCACCAATAAACCCAAATAATCTTGAACCTGACTGAACCCAAAGCATGTTAAGTGGGCCGCGGACAATCCAAATCAAATCAAAAACTATGTACTTGTGTATCAGTAAACAAACCTCATTGTCCATTACGTCAATAACCCTTGCCCAAGTTGAAGAAATTGTAATTAGATTAAGCAAAGCAACCTTGGTACAAAAAAAAAACAAAATATATCACAAAAGTATCTTTGGAAGCAAGCTAGCAGGAGAATGAAATCAAATTTATTAATACATTAAAACCAAAAAGGTGGAGAACAAAATCATTATAAGCCATACCCAAAGAAACAATCCTATACGGACAGAGATATAAAACCATCCATGGTTATCCCAGCTAGACGACGACGCAAGACTACCTTGATCACTAAGTTTCCCTTCTTTCGAGGTCAAAGCTGTGGACCCCTAGGAGTAGGAACAGAAAACCCAATTTAATACGATCTTAACACAAATAATATACTGAGCTGAATATCTAGACTGCAACAAACAACCTCCAGTTATATTATTGTCTTACCATCACATTGGACGTCGAAGATCCAGCTGATGAGTAGTGCCATAAAATAAAGAACACTATGAGTGATACACTGAAGAACCTGTGTATGAAAACCAAAGCCTGGAATTTCAAAGGGCTTTATTACAGTATGACATGCAAGTAAACATTAACTAATAACCATTATATATCATTTTCAAATTCATTTTTCATGACAAAACTGACTAAATAGTTAAATATGAATGCATCTTAACATAATTTGATTTTATCTTATTAAAACAATATATTATTACAATGATTCAAATCCTAGCTCAAAATATTACATCCAAAGGGTTGCTTTTTGAAAAGCCTGGTATTTTGATTCTTATTTTTTGATGTTTTTAAATTTTTTCTGCAACAAATACAAAGTACTTAAAATAGGTATGGTCTTTCCTTACAGCTCCTTTACCAGCTCTTATGATGTATATGATTGTACATCGATATCCTCCACAAAGTGAATTAAGGAATTGACTTAGCACTCTGACTATAAATGAGATGTCTAATCGAGTAACTACAATATAGTTTAAGTTTCCAATTAATTACCTGTATCTTTTAGGTCCAAAAGTAACTCCCCTAAATTTATAAGAATTTAGCAGTTGATCCCTAGTGTTAAAAAACCTTGCAGTGTACATACTAGTACCCTTATTAATGTCTTTGTGTAAAGTGGACTAAGTTGTGTCCAATAACATTAGACGCCGCAATCGATCTTCAAAATACTCCCTCCGGTCTCATATATAAGAAACAAAAAAAAAATTTACAAAGTCTTAAATATAAGAAAAAGTTACTACAATCATTACATTTATTTTGAATATTTCAATTTTACCCTTTGTTTTACTTTTCCCCATAATAAATAATAATTTAATTTAAACAAAAAGTAAGGGTAAAAGTGGAAATGACATGTTTTTCCTAATCATTTACTCCACTTTCTTAAGGGGTGTGCCTTTTTTTTTTGTTTCTTATATATGAGACCGGAGGGAGTATATGGCAGTTGATCGAGTAGATACTAAAGCAAAGTATGCAGCATGAATGGATTTAGCTGTTAGCTCAAATTCAACTCTTTTTTTTTTTAATAAAAGTTCATGTGATATGCACTAGACACTTCAAATTAAAGGCATGTCTAGTATGGAATTGGATTCGGTGCAATCACACTGCATGCAGTCAATAAATTTGGACCATCCGATCAAATTAAGACAGTCTACTTCTATATTTTAAAGTCAGATTTTAATTATTTACTATAAATATAAATTTCGGACTTTAAATTTAGCCCGTCTAATCTTGAGACGGTGTTTATATGGCAGACTGCACTGCAGTCACTATTTTCTGACTGCACAAATTCCAATCGTGTTATGTCTCACAAATGTACGGTGTCCAATACTGATACATATGATTGCATTCAATCACTATTCACTTCAAATTCTCAATTTTCATTTTCTCAAATTATTATCGGTGTTTACGTGTTAGTGTTAGTGTTAGCGTCTGGTATTCTTATATGAATTTCAATGATGAAAATTGAATTGAATAAAAAATAAAGAATTATGATAAAAGAGAACTGAACCTTGTTTTTAGAGAGATTAGGGAGAGAGAAGACGAGTGATGAAAACGGTGCAGCAACGACGGTGAGCAACAATGAACCTATAAATAAACCAGGTAGATTTGATAGTCCCAATGAAATTGCACCTTCATCACGCAAAGGTAAAACTACAAAATACGCACTCAAAATCTGCAACAACAAAAAAAAAAATTGAAAAAATTAATTAATAGTTAAACGGAAGAAGAAGAACATTGTGAAAATGACATTGAGATAAGAAACTAACGAAGAAGAAGCAGAAGAATGAGTGAAGAAGAGCAGAGGATTCGTGCGGGTGCACCGTAACGAAAACGGAGACAAACGCATCAAATCGGTTCCTCCCCATCGTGCGTTTCTGTTTTCCGATCGGAGACGAGAGGAAGAACAACAATTTTTTATTTTTTCTTAGCATAGCTTCCCAAAGTCAAAGACTAATGCCACGTCATTATATACAACATGTATAACTAGTAACTAGCGATAAAATGATAAATCACTAAATTATGTTTTTTTTATAGAAATGTGTAAAGTTATTGAAAATTATTTAATTTTTTGAATATTTTTTTTTATAAATAAAATGCTTAAAAAATATTTGGGATATTTGCCGGCAAGACCCAATAAATTTGTCTCTATAATTAGTCATTTATATTAATTTCGTCTCGAACTTTATCTATTTATTTATTGTCGATTTAGTTTATGTAACATAACATTTCATATTATTTTAAGCGTCTTCACAAACAATAATTATAACTATGAATTTCTTAGTACAAAGGTTAGATTCTATCCAGACCAATAAAATCTTACACATTATATTTCAAACATAATATTTAGTGTCTTAAATTTCATCGGTCAAACATATAATATTCATGTTATTTAAAGAGGTGTTGATGTTAATATCTTATTCCGACGTGAATTTAGAATATTAACATCAACACCTCATAGTTATTTATGTGTTGCTTTATCTAAATATTGTTAGGAGTCGCTCATTATAGATTTTTGGCTTAATTAGTCTAATGGACCCTTAAAGACATTTTAGGTTTCACAATGGTCCCTTAAAGAAAAAAAGGTCCGGATTGATCCCTTAAAGACACCTCTGTTAGTCATTTTGGTCCCTTCCGTTAGTTTTTGGCAAAAAACGTTAAATGATGAACAAATATCACTGTTCATCATCTTCATCATTCTTCATCTCTCTTGGGCCCCAAAAATTGTAGAAAAAAATACAAAAACTTCATCTTCTTCCTCCATTATTCTTCATCTTTTTCATAAACATCATACAAAATAAACTCAAATCTTCAATCAACCTTCAAATAAATCCAAAAAATTCATCTTCTTCCTCAATTTGTTTCTTCAATTCCATTTTTTGTCTTTTTGACGTAACCAACCACTCATACCCCATCACCATCATCAATAAGTTAAAGTTTTTATTGGGTTTGATGAGATTAAATTTGGAAAGTAAATATGAAATTCAAGGTTGGGTTTGTTGGGGATTTGACATTTGAGATTTAGAGTTTTTGTTTGGAGATTTGAAATTTTGATAAAAGTTAAGAGTTTTACAATTTTGGAATTTATTTATTTTTGAATTTGTTTTGAAATTTTGGGTTTGAATGATGAAATTATGAAAAAAATGATGAAGGAATGGAGGAAGAAGATGAAACAAAAAGTTGTTGGTGATGGTGCACTTTTAGATCTAGTGAACATGCAAAATCTAATGGTATTTTTTCTATCAAAAAGATCCAATGGTTGAGATTAAAAAAAATATTGTGGTATATGGTGGACCACCTTCAATGTTGGTCCACCTAATATATTTATGGTTGATAAACTAACGGTAGGGACCAAAATGACTAACGGAAATGTATTTAAGGGACCAATCCGGACCTTTTTTTCTTTAAGGGACAATTGTGAAACCTAAAATATCTTTAAGGGACCATTAGACTAATTAAACCTAAATTTTTTATATCGGCGGACAGTCTTAGTGCTCGTCAAAAACTACATAAGATGTGCATGTAGTTTCGTTTGATTCATCTCTAAACCACATGGTATCAGAATACTGTGTGCTCTCACAAATGAGTCAGTTTCAAACTCCAATCACAATGTCCAACCTCACAATTTTGATATTTTTCTCACTTGAATTTTTACTTATTTATTACGAGACTAGATAGAGTAAATGCTCAAGGAATGATTAATCAATTGAACGACTCAGATCTCTCCACGTAAGACTGCGAGCACACTGTAACGTAAACCTTTCCCTTTCAGCAACGACACAAAAGTCTTAAAAAACGACGATGACAACCATTTTCTCAAGTTCTCGTTTTCTACTAAATACCGTGAAACTCACTTCGCGTTCAAACGCCGTTAATCTGAGAAGAAGTTTCCGTCCATCAGAAATGAACACTTCAGCTAGGGTTTCCAGTAACGGTGACGGCGGCGTAGCTCGTTTCCCAATATCTTCATCGAATGCTTTGATCATTCAGAAAGGAGATATCACAAAATGGTCCATCGATGGTTCCACTGACGCAATCGTATGTAAAATTTACTCTATTGTTTCATATTTTTCTTACAATGTACTAGTATATAGAAAAAAATTCTAAAATTTTATTTATTTATGTGTATAATTATTGTATATGAACGTGAACACATGCAGGTAAATCCTGCAAACGAGAGAATGCTTGGAGGTGGTGGTGCAGATGGAGGTAAATCATTTCTAATTTCTATATATAATTGAAATGTTGTGAGTTAATAGTCATATGTGTAGTCCGGTGAGCTTAGCTCAATTGGCAGGACAATGCATTATATATGGAGGGGCCGGGGTTTGAACCCCGGTCATCCCACTTATCCACCTTAAGGGTGCAATTTCTAGTCACTAGAGTATTTGACCAAAAAAAAAGTCATATGTGTCGGTGTCGGACAAGTGAAGCTATCCGACACCTACACAACTACATTGAACTATTTAATTTTCTCAAATTATTGTCGGTGTTGTTTGCCGGTGTCTGTGTCGTGTTTGGTGTATGTGTCTGTGGTTGTGCTTCACAGGTTCCCACATTATTAACATTTCAAAATTTGCTATCAAATATATGCTTCACAGGTTCCCACTCAATTTATGTTTTTATATCTCAGAGATCATTTTGGAATATTGATAATGTGTGAAATTAAGTTGATACAGTTCTATTATTTTAGAGATCAAATTGGGTATTTGCTCGTTTGTTCTTAATTTAAGTAGCAAAAAATTATAAATAGTACACTGTGTTATATAGTTAGTGTGGTAGTGAAAATGATCTTTTGAGTGATGGCCTTTTATGTTGATTTCAGCTATACATAGGGCTGCTGGTCCAGATCTTGTTAGAGCATGCCGGAATGTACCAGAAGTCAGGCCTGGAGTTCGCTGCCCAACGGGGGAAGCAAGGATTACACCGTGAGTTTGTGTAATTTTACATATAGGAACTTTTTTAATGTGCGTGTTTTATGCTTATCTTTCAGTTGGATAGGCACTTCGATGAAAAGTGAATCACCAGATTAGTCTCTAAACTCTAAGGTTGTGGGGTTCGGGAAACTTGTTTGCAAAATGAAAGTATTTGATTGCATTAGTCCTTTTTGTGTGCTTAATCCAGTCCTAAAATTGTCTTGAAGAGACTAATGTTGTCGGAGATTTTCAATTTCATGAATCATTATGAAATTTGTTAATTTAAGCTCCTTTACAATTTCAGGGGATAAATTATGTAATTCGCGTAAAATATAGGGCCCGTTTGTTTTGGATTTTTTTGAAAATAGATTTTGTATAAAAAAAATTCACAAAGAAATTTTTTATAAAAGCTTCAAATGAAAATTTTGTTTGAATAGTTATTCTTAAAATGTTATTTTAGGTATTTCATCATTTTATTGAAAAAAAATTTGGATATCAAAATTTCAAAAAATCACTTAATTTTGAAGCTATTTCAAATAGATTTTCACAAAAATCATTTTTGAAATACAACTTTTTGAAAAAATTGTGATTTTGACTATGTTTTGAACTTCAATAATGTACATTTATGTTGTATGATATCAAAATTAGTGTTTCAATTTAGAAAAAACGAATACAAAAAAACTTGTAATATTTTGAAAAACGGTTTTACAAAATCTATTTTAAAAAATACAAAGAAAAATTCTATTTTTTTAAAGCTGAAACAAACGGGCCCATAATCATCGTGGATAAGCTTATTGAATATAAGCTGTTTTGGTGTTATTTTCTTGTCTTATATAGACTTTTTACTTTTTTTATGTACAGAGGTTTTTTGCTGCCTGCTTCTCATGTTATTCATACTGTTGGCCCAATCTATGATGTTGACAGTAATCCTGCTGCTTCTCTAGCAAGTGCTTACAGGTAGCTTTTTTAAAAACACTGCTTGAGAAGCTATCTTCACATCTTTGAATCAGTAAAAATTTATTCCATTTTGTACTTTGGTTCACTGTCATTATTACTCTTGACCAAGACATTTTGTATTATCAAATTGATTTTTCAGAAATAGTTTGAGAGTTGCAAAAGAGAACAACATTCAGTACATAGCATTTCCAGCCATATCATGTGGTATCTATGGGTAAGTTTACGCTAACAAATTCTTCTATTCATTTCCTGTGTTCAGTTCATCGGTACTGAATAATGATCACATACTCACATGGTTATACTGCTGTGAAACTTTAGGTTAGTCCCATGGCTTGAGATGTAATTCTCTTTCACATTTCCCTAGGGGTAAACATATGGTTGGGCTTCTATTTTGCTTGCCTTTTGAGAGAATTATATTAAGGATCTGCCCAAAAGACGGTGACAATTTATGATTAATGAAAACACCACTCTAACTATTCAAATCATTAGGGGGAAACACAGTTAAAAAAATTATAATGCAATAGCGTACCATTGAAGATGTTGTGTGTCATAACTAATTATCTCAAAAGTGTTAAGTTAGATGAAAGAACATAAATGCTATTTATGTCTAACACACCCTGATGCAATGGACAATGAACATGCCTACTCAACCTTATGTGGAACTTTAGCTATTATTATGAAGAATAGGGTTAGCTACAAGTATTGAACTCTAGACCATTTGATCATAGAGGCCAATTATCCGAAAAGCTTAAGCTGTTAGGTGAACATGATTTTTATATCTACCAATATATAGCCATTGTTATGACCAATTTGTTCCAAAACCTAACAAATTCTGTCTCCAGGCTTGCAAATCTAGTTTTCTCTTTGATTTGTTATGATAATAACTAGTCTCTCTTCACAAATGTTTAATACTGCATTTTGCAGATACCCTTACGACGAAGCTGCTGCTGTAGCAATTTCTACCATCAAAGAGTTCCAAAATGACTTTAAGGAGGTAGTATTACATTCCATTTACTACATTTTCTTTATTTGAATAGTATATAATTTGGATTTGGATTTGGCTCCTTTAAACTTTAGAAGTTAGACATCCTAATCATTGTTAGTGCAAAGATCAAAGGTTCATAAATCATGAATTTGTTAAAAGTCCAATTTATTGATTTTTAATTAAAGTTGAGACACATTACACACTTTAAAGGAGTCAAATCTATTCAATTTATACTTTTCACGAACGCTATTTTGCCATTGGGTTTCTTTTCTTTTGACTTTCAAATATTTGCTCGATTTGGAAAATGTCAAAAATGGTTTAATTGATTGATGATTGTTTTTTATGAGTTGCAAATATTTCATTAGGCCTAATTTGACTGAATATTCGATGAAAGAAATTATGGGGAGTAAAAATGTCCTTTCATTGAATAACAAATTAAAGCTAAATTTATATTAATTTCGTTTGACATCAAAATTCAAAAAAGGTCACGAAATAAAAAAGAGAAACCCGACCGTATAAAAATGAGAGTACAACATGGGTAATTTTGCTTCCTAGAGTGATGACTCAAATTGTTTTATTAAGGATTTGATAGAATTGATGAGGTATGTACCTAATAAGACTATCTTTCTTGAAGTTTATAGAATACTTAATTACATTTATATATTTGTTTCAGGTTCACTTTGTTCTCTTAGCATCTGATATTTATGACATTTGGTTAAACAAGTCAGATGAATTGTTGAAAGATTAGTGTCCCCTTAGAAATCAGTCCACAAAATTGAGGACATGAGTCATTTAGACTCGTGCAAAAAATTAATTGGAACAATTGTAAGGGAAAATGTAAGCTACGTTTCTGTTGAATGTTAGAGTGATTTACTATTTTGTGCTATAAATATGAGATTGGAATTATAAATGAAATATATCTACATCTTGCATAAACCTTTGGTACTCTTGTTGCTTCGATCTAAAATCATAATCATAGATCATAACAGTGTTATCACCTTCTTTGTGGCTTTTTATTAAAATGAATTACGTGTAATTGAAGCATTATACGGCAATGACAATTATTTTTGCAATTTTTGAAGTTATTCTCTATATCGGCAATCTTACAAGTGGATCTATATAGACTCAGCCAAATATGTGTTGTTGTCCGTCCATCAAAAAATGGTGGCAGGAATAATACTACATCTCATGTGAATTATTATGATACATTCTTTTTTTTCCTTGGTTTACAATAGAGTCAGTGTAATCTCTTATCTCTTATATTATAAGCTTGTTCCGTTTTGCTATCCTTAACCCTAATTTTTTTTCCCGCTCTTTTTCCCTCTCATTTTACCCTAAAATATTAAAATAAAATGTTTAAAAAACGCCTCACCGAGAATCGAACCCGCAACATTTAAGATCTATTTTGTATTTTTTGCCACTACACTTCATCAATCAAGTTGTTATTATTTTGCAATCAACATCTAATAAATATGGAATCTCTCACCATGTTAAATATTTATTATTATTATTATTATTATTATTATTATGTTATTATTTTGCAACCAGCATCTAATAAATATGGAATCTCTCACCATGTTAAATATTTATTTATTATTATTATTATTAGCTTTCTACAAATATTATTAGATTAACTTTCTGCTATTATTATTATATATTATATTATATATTATTATTATTATTATTATTATATATTATTATTATATAATACTTGAATACGGGTAATATGTCTAATGTCTACGAAAAAAAAAACTTTAAATATATCCCATATATTATATTATATATATATACAACATAACAAACTCTCAAAAATTTACGATCACTTATTTGATATACATACGCAACATAACCAACTCTTTTGAAATATATCCTATATTATTATATTATATATACAACATAACAAACTCTCAAAAATTTATGATCACTTATTTGATATACATACACAACATAACCAACTATTTTGAAATATATTCCATATTATTATATTATATATACACCATAACAAACTCTCAAAAATTTATGATCACTTATTTGATATACATACACGTTGATGATTCACGTTGTTTTTTTTAGAATTCAAACAATGTTTGTTTGAGAGAAAGTTCAGTTTTTTATCTTTGAAAGTGTCTATGAATTAGTTTATTTACAAATAAAGTTTCCTAAGTGTCTATGTTTGTTTGAAAGTTTTTTTTATATTTGTATTTTTATATATGTCAATGCAGATTTTTAACGGTATATTTCACAGGTTTGCAATTGTAGTTGTTTGCAGTCTAACCGGCTTCTTTGTTGTTTCCTCACAAATTTCATCTATTATCTCCTTCATCCCTCAAACTCACATCTATTATTTTGGTTCTGTGGACAGGTTCTCTTTCACTGCTACAATAAAAATGGTTAATCTTAATCCTTTTACTAATATTTCTCTAAATTTATTGAGAGGATTGAAAATATTTTTATAAGTGTTAGTTGTTTATCTTTATAATTACATTTTTATATTTTTCCTTACTTTTTGTTATTCCTACAATAATAGGTCCTTTAAATCATAATCCTGCAACGGATCGAGAGAAGTTGATCGATGCTGTTTAGCTGCTAATGTTACTTCTGGCATGTTGGTATCATTTGTATATTGATGTTTTTTTGTATACTCATGTTTAATTTTATTTGTTTTGTTGTAAAAAGTTCCAATTTTTTTGTATACAGAAGTTGATCAATGTTTTTCAGGTGCTGATGTAGATCCTGGGAGATGAAAGAGATGTTCCTTTTTACATGACGGAACCATACTTCATTCCTAATACTTAAACTTTATGGTTAATGTTGTTCTTTTGAGTTAGGAACCTTATAAAAATTTTATTTTTTTTTAGTTTTTGTATTTTAACTTTTCAATTAATCTGATTATTATAATGAAAAATAAGATTTTCAAGAAATACAAAAGTTTCCAGCCATTTGAAATCCATTGTCTCTTATGTTGACTTGAATATATTTATTGTTTTTATGCTTTCTTATATTTAGGATAACAAATTTCAAATAAATTAATATATTCGATCAACAAATAGAACATTGGTTATTCTTATAAAAAAATTGAACATATTGATTATCAATTCTGATATTTTACTTTTATTCAATAAAATTGCGTCCAACTAAAAATATAAAATCTTGCCTTGGCAAAAAAAAAATCTTGCATTACAAATACAAATAGAACCGGTTGTTATGACTTATATGATAATTATTCAACATTTTTTATTTTTCGATTTGCTTTTCGTTTTTAAATATATCCCACTTTATTAACAACAAATATTCTGTCTCGCAAAAATAAATCATAACAAATAAAATATAAAAGTTGCCTTAAATATATCCAATTTTTTCGATTGTTATTTTATTTTATATTCTTAGACTATTTTATGTGATTTCTATATGTGATTTTTTTATAATCTTAGACTAATTTAAATCGTATAACTGACACTCCACAAAATCCGTGCAACGCACGGGTTGAAGTCTAGTATTATAAGCTTGTTCCGTTTTGCTATTCTTAACCCTAATTTTTTTCCCGCTCTTTTTTCCTCTCATTTTACCTTAAAATATTAAAATAAAATGTTTAAACAAGGTCTCACCGAGAATCGAACCCGCAACATTTAAGATCTATTTTGTGTTTTTTGTCACTACACTACATCAATCAAGTTGTTATTATTTTGCAATCAACATCTAATAAATATGGAATCTCTCACTATGTTAAATATTTATTTATTATTATTATTATATTAACTTTCTACTATTATTATTATATATTATATTATATATTATTATTATTATAATATATTATTATTATATAATACTTGAATACGGGTAATATGTCAAATGTCTACAGAAAAAAAAACTTTAAATATATCCCATATATTATTATTAATATATTATATTATATATATATATATATATATACAACATAAAAAATTCTCAAAAATTTATGATCACTTATTTGATATACATACGCAACATAACAAACTCTTTTGAAATATATCCCATATTATTATATTATATATACAACATAACAAACTCTCAAAAATTTATGATCACTTATTTGATATACATACACAACATAACCAACTCTTTTGAAATATATCTCATATTATTATATTATATATACACCATAACAAACTCTCAAAAATTTATGATCACTTATTTGATATACATACACAACATAACCAACTCTTTTGAAATATATCTCATATTATTATATTATATATACACCATAACAAATTCTCAAAAATTTATGATCACTTATTTGATATACATACACGTTGATTTCACGTTGATGATTCACGTTGATTTTTTTTAGAAGTGAAACAATGTTTGTTTGAGAGAAAGTTCAGCTTTTTATCTTTGAAAGTGTCTATGAATTGGTTTATTTACAAATAAAGTTTCTTAAGTGTCTATGTTTGTTTGAAAGTTTTTTTATATTTGTATTTTTATGTATGTCAATGCCGGTTTTTAACGGTATATTTCACAGGTTTGCAATTGTCGTTGTTTGCAGTCTAACCGGCTCCTTTGTTGTTTCCTCACAAATTTCATCTATTATCTCCTTCATCCCTCAAACTCACATCTATTATTTTGGTTCTGTGGACAGGTTCTCCTTCAATGCTACAATAAAAATGGTTAATCTTAATCCTTTTACTAATCTTTCTCTAAATTTATTGAGAGGTTTGAAAATATTTTTATAAGTGTTAGTTGTTTATCTTTATAATTACATTTTTATATTTTTCCTTACTTTTTTTATTCATACAATAATAGGTCCTTTAAATCATAATCCTGCAACGGATCGAGAGAAGTTGATCGATGTTTTTTAGCTGCTGATGTTACTTCTGGCATGTTGGTATCATTTGTATATTGATGTTTTTTGTATACAGATGTTTAATTTTATTTTTTTATTGTTTTTTTGTATTTTTTGTATACAGAAGTTGATCAATGTTTTTCAAGTGCTGATGTAAATCCTGGGAGATGGAAGAGATGAAAGAGATAATCCTTTTTACATGACGGAATCATACTTCATTCCTAATACTTAAACTTTATGGTTAATGTTGTTCTTTTGAGTTGGGAACCTTATCAATTTTTTTTATTTTTTTAGTTTTTGTATTTTAACTTTTCAATTAATCTGATTATTATAATGAAAAATATGATTTTGAAGAAATGCAAAAGTTTCCAGCCATTTGAAATCCATTGTCTTCTTATGTTGACTTGAATATATTTATTGTTCTTATGCTTTCTTATATTTAGGATAACAAATTTCAAATAAATTAATATATTCGATCAACAAATAGAACATTGGTTATTCTTATAAAAAACTGAACATATTGGTTATCAATTCTGATATTTTACTTTTATTCAACAAAATTACGTCCAACTAAAAATATAAAATCTTGCCTTACAAATACAAATAGAACGCGTTGTTATGGCTTATATGATAATTATGCAACATTTTTTATTTTTCGATTTACTTTTCGTTTTTAAATATATCCCGCTTTGTCACAACAAATATTCTGTCTCGCAAAAATAAATCATAACAAATAAAATATAAAAGTTGCCTTAAATATATCCCATTTTTTCGATTGTTATCTCTTATATTATAAGTTTGTTCCGTTTTGCTATTCTTAACCCTAATTTTTTTCCCGCTCTTTTTCCCTCTCATTTTACCCTAAAATATTAAAATAAAATGTTTAAAAAAAGCCTCACCAAGAATCGAACCCACAACATTTAAGATCTATTTTGTGTTTTTTGCCACTACACTACATCAATCAAGTTGTTATTATTTTGCAATCAACATCTTATAAATATAGAATCTCTCACCATGTTAAATATTTATTATTATTATTATTATTATTATTATTATTATTATGTTATTATTTTGCAATCAACATCTAATAAATATGGAATCTCTCACCATGTTAAATATTTATTTATTATTATTATCATTATTATTAGCTTTCTACAAATATTATTATATTAACTTTCTACTATTATTATTATATAATACTTGAATACGGGTAATATGTCTAATATCTACGGAAAAAAAAACTTTAAATATATCCCATATATTATTATTAATATATTATATTATATATATATATAACATAACAAACTCTCAAAAATTTACGATCACTTATTTGATATACATACGCAACATAACCAACTCTTTTGAAATATATCTCATATTATTATATTATATATACAACATAACAAACTTTCAAAAATTTATGATCACTTATTTGATATACATACACAACATAACCAACTCTTTTGAAATATATCCCATATTATTATATTATATATACACCATAACAAACTCTCAAAAATTTATGATCACTTATTTGATATACATACACGTTGATGATTCACGTTGATTTTTTTAGAAGTCAAACAATGTTTGTTTGAGAGAAAGTTCAGTTTTTTGTCTTTGAAAGTGTCTATGAATTGGTTTATTTACAAATAAAGTTTCCTAAGTGTCTATGTTTGTTTGAAAGTTTTTTTATATTTGTATTTTTATATATGTCAATGCTGGTTTTTAACGGTATATTTCACAGGTTTGCAATTGTCGTTGTTTGCCGTCTAACCGGCTCCTTTATTGTTTCCTCACAAATTTCATCTATTATCTCCTTCATCCCTCAAACTCACATCTATTATTTTGGTTCTGTGGACAGGTTCTCCTTCACTGCTACAATAAAAATGGTTAATCTTAATCCTTTTACTAATATTTCTCTAAATTTATTGAGAGGTTTGAAAATATTTTTATAAGTGTTAGTTGTTTATCTTTATAATTACATTTTTATATTTTTCCTTACTTTTTTTTATTCATACAATAATAGGTCCTTTAAATCATAATCCTGCAACGGGTCGAGAGAATTGATCGATGCTTTTTAGCTGCTGATGTTACTTCTGGCATGTTGGTATCATTTGTATATTGATGTTTTTTGTATACTGATGTTTAATTTTATTTGTTTTTGTTGTAAAAAGTTCCAATTTTTTTGTATACAGAAGTTGATCAATGTTTTTCAGGTGCTGATGTAAATCCTGGGAGATGGAAGAGATGAAAGAGATGTTCCTTTTTACATGACAGAACCATACTTCATTCCTAATACTTAAACTTTATGGTTAATGTTGTTCTTTTGAGTTGGGAACCTTATCAATTTTTATTTTTTTTTAGTTTTTGTATTTTAATTTTTCAATTAATCTGATTATTATAATGAAAAATATGATTTTGAAGAAATGCAAAAGCTTCTAGCCATTTGAAATCCATTGTCTCTTATGTTGACTTGAATATATTTATTGTTTTTATGCTTTCTTATATTTAGGATAACAAATTTCAAATAAATTAATATATTCGATCAACAAATTGGTTATCAATTCTGATATTTTACTTTTATTCAACAAAATTGCGTCCAACTAAAAATATAAAATCTTGCCTTGGCAAAAAAAAAAAAAAAAAAAATTGCCTTACATATACAAATAGAACCCGTTGTTATGGCTTATATCATAATTATGCAACATTTTTTATTTTTCGATTTACTTTTCGTTTTTAAATATATCCCACTTTATCAACAACAAATATTCTGTCTCGCAAAAATAAATCATAACAAATAAAATATAAAAGTTACCTTAAATATATCCCATTTTTTCGATTGTTATTTTATTTTATAATCTTAGACTATTTTATGTGATTTCTATATGTGATTTTTTTATAATCTTAAACTAATTTAAATCGTATAACTGACACTCCACAAAACCCGTGCAACGCACGGGTTGGACTCTAGTTTTATTTTATAATCTTAGACTATTTTATGTGATTTCTATATGTGATTTTTTTATAATCTTAGACTAATTTAAATCATATAACTGACACTCCACAAAACCCGTGCAACGCACGGGTTGCAGTCTAGTCGAATATAGAATGTGTAATCGAATATAGAATCTCATGTATATTACTTGAATATTTTACTACTAGATTAAATTCAGTGGCTACAAAAAATATTTATTTTAAATTGGCATAAATATATCGACTACAATTTATCTTTATTTAAATTTCTTTATAATGTTGCATAATTTTATTTTTATCATAATTTTTTTAATTTCTTACTTTTTAATATTTTTTGAATTTTTAATATATTTTATTCATTACTTTTTATATAACATAAATATATCAACAAACAAAATATATTATATCTTATCTGTAAAACCAAAATTTTAAAATATCTTAAATTATTTGTTACTTCCATTTTTACATATATATTTAGAAAAAAAAACTATTTTTTTTTTATAAAAAAAAACCTTTAAAGATATTGTATGCATTTGTTACCAAAAAAAAATTATCAAGCAGTTTAGTGACTATAAATTCCACATTTAAGATGGATAAGTGAGAAGACCGAAATTTGAATTTCATCCCCTGCATATACATGAAATGTCTCTGCCAACTGAGCTAGAAGTAGCTTCTCAAATAATAATTTTTTTATACGAGAGAGAAAACAAATGTTAAATGATGAATGTTATTTTGTAATTAAGAAAAAGGGTTAAATGGTGTTTACCCCCTGCAAAGTAGGCGAGTTCTGGATTACCCCTGAAAAAAATTTCGTTTAGATTCCCCCCTCAAATGACACAGTGGCAGACGGAATCTCCACGTGGCAGACAGAATCTCCACGTGGCGCTGCCACGTAGGAAATTTTTAATTAAAAAAAAAAATTGCCACGTCATTTTTTATTTATTTATTTATTTTTGTACTCAAATTTTTTTTTTTTTTTTTTACTCAAATTTTTTTTTTTTTTTTAACTCAAATTTTTTTTTTTTAACTCAATATTTTTTTTTTTTTTACTCAATTTTTTTTTTTTTATCCCCTTTAAAAAAAATTAACGCATTTTAAAATATTAAAATTTGAGTTAAAATTTTGTAAGATTATACTATAGATAAAAAATAAATGTTGAATACTATATATAATATATAAGTGACTCATAAAATAATGACTTCAAATTGCACCAACACTAATTGCATATGAGTATTTGTTAACATTGTAAATTCACTTTTAGATGATATTTTATGCACCCACATTCTTTAAAACAAATAAATTTTCACGCACCATTGTCAACCAACATTTTCTTCTTTTTTATTGGATGTCTCACGCTGATTCTCTTCTTTAACATGGCCGTGTTGTTTACTCTATAAAAAAGAAGAAAGTGTTGGTTGACAATGGTGCGTGAAAATTTATTTGTTTTAAAGAATGTGGGTGCATAAAATATCATCTAAAAGTGAATTTACAATGTTAACAAATACTCATATGCAATTAGTGTTGGTGCAATTTGAAGTCATTATTTTATGAGTCACTTATATATTATATATAGTATTCAACATTTATTTTTTATCTATAGTATAATGTTACAAAACTTTAACTCATATTTTAAAATGCGCTAATTTTTTTAAAAGGGGATAAAAAAAAAAATTGAGTTAAAAAAAAAAAACAAAATTTGAGTTAAAAAAAAAAAATTGAATTAAAAAAAAATAATAATAAAAAATGACGTGGCATTTTTTTTTTTAATTAAAAATTTCCTACGTGGCAGCGCCACGTGGAGATTCCGTCTGCCACTGTGTCATTTGAGGGGGGAATCCATATTTTATTAAAAAAAGTGATTTTTATTACAATAAACAAACACAAAATAAATTCTACTTTCTATAAAATATCTAAAAATTAATCTTTAAACTATTGAATATCGAAATTAGAATTTTTCGAATCTGTAATAAGCGGACCCCAAAATCTGTAAGCGTCATATTCAAAAAAATAATAAAAACATAAGTATAGTGACAAAAAAATAAAAATAACTCAAATATTGCTCAAGTCAAGAGAATTTAAATGTTGCAAATTTTAATTAAAAAAATGAAAAAAAACACATATAATATACCATATAACATTTTACTTATTTTTTTGAAAATACATAAATAACACACAATTTGTTTTCCCTCATTTTCATGTGTTAAATTACTCTTGAAGTCATACCTATCAATCACTAAGGCTCCGTTTGGCCTGACTTTTTTTAGCTTTAAATTCTCTTTTTAATCAAAAGTTGGGCCAAACACATTTTTAATAAAGCTATTAACCGTAAAAAGCATATTTTTGTTTTTGTGCAAAATTGGATTAAATGAGCTTTTGGGAAAAGAGGTTGAAACCTACTTTTGAAAAAAAATCCGAGCTTTTTTTGCAATGATCCCGCTTCGAATCCTGCTGAAAACTCTTTTTATTATTTTTTTCATTTAAATATTATTAGTTGTTATTATCTTTTTTTAATTGTTTTTGTACAAATAATTTTTTTTAAAAATATATTTTACCAAACTACTTTTGATCTTTTTTGGAAGCTCTTATTTTCACTTTTAGATTTCAGATAGTTTCTAAGAGCTAAAAAAGCTAGGTCAAACGGACCCTAAGAATACTACCAAACAATTACATATATCATATACAAAATTCCCTTATTTTCATATATTATATATGACTTTTGAAGTCTTGCATATCAATCATCAAAAACACCCACAATCAATTATTAAATGCATAACACCATAAATATATGAGAATTCATTTTCTCCTTAATTTTTCATGATGCTTCATGCATCATTATTTTTTTATCTCTTATTTCTTTTCATATTTCTTTCTTTTCTTTAATTTTTTTCGTACATCCATAAAAATAAAACACAATTGACTTACGGAGCACATATAACTCTAATTCAAAGATTTAACAATCATATATATATATATATATATATATATATGTGTTTAATTAATTAAAGAAAATAATTAATTGAATGGGAAAGTCATACGCCTTTCAAGCAACTTCCTCTGTCCGATGAATCAAGTGTTCTATGTTCAGCCATGTGTCCATTTTTAAAATAAAGTGGGTGTAAATTAGCAAAGTGAGTGCAAATTAAGAAAAAATTTAAATGAAAGTTACAAAATTATCCCTCAAATGACTATTTTTAAATAATAAATATGAATGGTTTTTTTATCCAAAGTGAAAAGTTTCACCTTATTAACTTAGACCTTATGTTTTTACGTGGGTTTAAATTAGCAAACTTCATATATATTCATAGTATCATCCATATATAACTTTGAAATGGTAATTTTAAGCATCTATGTTATAATTGTGACTCGTACACCTAGTAGATGCCTAAGCGCCTGACTACGTAGACAAGTTACAATTTAATAAATATATAATTTTATAGTTAATTTTCTCTCATATGTCTAATACGTATTCTTAAAAATAAAGTGATACATATAAAAATTTCAAAACCGATTTTAATTGATATGTGGCAAAATGCCTTCGTTAATAACAATGCCAACAACGCTGCCAATATTCTGCTCTACAGAACCCCGTGCTTAGCTTGAAGAACCAATTTGCTAAGCTTTAAGCATAAATACACGCTCTTCAACAACAATTTCAAGTTGTGCCACCATCAAATGCAAAAATTCCGGTGTTTATGTAGGTGTAAGTTGCGCCACCACCGTACATTCTTACTCAGATTTGGAACTTGTTGAAAAACACTTTAGCTATTTTTTTCAACAATTTCTTCCTTTTATTGTAATGAATTGAGTTGTTTTATAAATTCAATATGAAATTTTTTCCTCTGATTTTGCTGGTTATTGGTTTATAAGCTTTTGACAATTTTTAGGTTTTGTAGTACATTTTGCAATTTTTTGGTTTGGATACAATGTCTTTAAGAATTGATGTTGTTGTGACTTGTGCTCCTATTTGGTTTACATTAGTAATATGATCTTCATAAATGCTCATATTAATAATGCAAATTGCAATGCGATCTTCGTAAATGCTCGTATTTCTTTCTATCGAGAATCATATTACCAATGCAAATAGCAAATTGCAATGTAATCTTCATAAATACTTCATATCGAATATGTTCCATTTGTGATATTTAACTTTAATTTTGCAGACCTATTGTTTTGTAGAATTAGTTTTCATATTGCGGCTCTATCATCCAATTGGTAGACTATACTAAAAGACAAAAAGGTGTGTAGTGCAACTTTTAGAATGTATAATAATGTCTACGTTGGAATATTTGAAAATTTGGGTTAATCTGTTAAAATTCTGGACGTTAGTGTTTTGAGTTTTTCCTGCATTTGAAATTACAGGATAATGAAATTTAGCCAGAAGTTGCTAATATTGGATTGAAAGTAAAGAGTAATGACTAACTAAAACAATAGTCAAGATCTATAGAGTTTTGTTTTGGGTTCAGTTTTTGGTCATTGGTACAAAAGTGAAACCATGGTCATTGTATACGTATAGTCTAGCTCCATGGAAGGAGAAAAAAAAAAAGAAAAAAAAGGTAAGAATTTTTTGTGTAACCTTGATATTCACGTGTTTTTGCTTCCATGGGTAGATATTAAATTGAATAGTTGCTATAACAACAAAATAGGATGACATTCTTTTTTCTTCAAAAATACATTTAATCATTATAACTAAAATAACATAATAAATACATAACTCTATAACCCTTTCTCAAGTGTCACTATCAGAGCGGAGCATCCCAAACTTGAACTTTAAGCAACCTGTATTTACTGCAATTTTACAAACGGGGCAAGCCAGTCAAACACAAACAACGAAGGGGTGAATTTCGAAAACATGTAATTATATAAAATAAATTAGAAAAATACACAATCTATTAACTCGTATCATATCAAAACACATTTAGCAAAATTCCTCAACTCCAAACATCAAGATAATTCAAAACATCAGTTTATGAACAATATCTCTAATTAGAATCATCTTTAACAAAATTATTGAATTGTCTTTAATAAAAATATCACAAAAAAAAATCACCACAACCAACCAGTCAAATCACAATTTGAGAATGATATGCAAGCTTTTAGACTCTAAACTCCTCTTCTTTCCTTGATACCATTCTACCCTAAATAATGCTCTCTTCGATAGTGCACTAAGAATTCATAATTTAAACATGGGTGTGCTTCTCTCAAGTGATATTGCCCTGTATATTACTTCTCTCTAGCGATATTGCACTACACCCCAAGATACAAATACAAGTGTACTCTCCAGTGATACTGCATTGTGTAGTACTTATCTCAAGTGATATTGTGCTACACCTCGTGTGATACAAATGTGCGTGTACTTCTCTATAGTGATACTGCACCATGTAGTCACTTCTCTCAAGTAATATTGGACCACATTTGGCATGGTACCTCTCTCAAGTGATACTGCATCATACTAAACCTATAAATCAAATAATTCACTTTCAAACTTCTAACACCTAGTCCCTCCCCTTCGTTGGCCTAGGATATCTATTCATCCCATTCAAAAAGTAACATCAATACTCATTCCTCTCAAGTTAATAATATCATATCATTAAAACTTCTCACATCAAGCAATTCATTAAGTTATATATATAAAATAATCTCATATTCATATAAACAAACATAATCGAATACAATGACATACATAATTCATATTGCATTCATCTCAAAACAACAAAGAATCAAACCAATCAAGTAATCCCTACAATTCATTATAGCACAACAACTAATTCACAACATCAATTTCACACAATCTACATAATTTAATTCAATCCAGAACTTAATAATGTTTCTAATTCTTATTTTAACTTCTCACTTCCTGATTTTCATATTAATTCAATTTAATTACCACTCAGAAGGCTACAACTATTCGCAGCGAGCCTCAAATGAACTTGTGGGAAAATATGATTTTTCCCGTTCATCTCACTTATTTTAAAATCATGATCCAAACTCACTCTTACCCCATACCTTATTTTGGCGCTTTCGCAGGATGCAACAATCATAAGAAGTAACATCAACAAGTGACAAATTGGCAGCACAAATCGGACATGTCTGAAATCATCAATAGGTCCACACAAGTATATCATAATACGACAATGTGTCAGACGGCCGATAAGGTCCGACATCAACTTTGCCAAAAAAATACAAATGGGTGGTGTTTTCTGAAGGTTTCGGCGTGAGGAATCCAAAAATGAAGTTGAGGAGGCAAATGAGAAAGATGAGGAGGTCATGGAGGTGGCTGCCCCTGACTGGTCCACCAACACAATTGATGCTGCGTTGAAGGGAAGAAGGAAAGGAGTGGAGGAGGCAAAAGAGAAAGACAAAGAGGCCAATGAGGAGGTCGAAAAGTATGACCCCGTTACGAAACTATCCCGACAGAGGTCGTAAAGTACTACGTCATTTACAAAATATGCCGAAGGATGATGAAAGTGATGAACCTTTTATGGCCAATGTGAATGAAAGGAGTCAAGACTCAAGAGCACGTGATGAAGCTGTTGGAAAAATTCAAAAAAACTTCAAGAAGATTGAAGAAATGAAGAAAACTCTTTCATAAATATGCAGTCTTATGTTCATGATTGTAGTTCTTCGTTGATTGAAGGTGTTGTTTACAATTTGAGTTTTTCAAAAATCAAAATACCTTCACATGGATATGTGATTGTTTAGGAACTAAATTGATGGGTTAATATAGCTGAGAGTGCAATTATAATTACAGTTGTAGATGATAGTTTATTTCAATATTTATTGAGTGATATGTTACTGTTTTGGCTTAAAAAATATCATATGAAATTATAATAGAGAGGATTTGCCTATAGGTAAAGAAGTTCTGATATATATATTACAAATTTTGTCTTGTTACTATTTACTTCATTTAAATTTGGCTCGTACTTTGTTCTATCAAGATTATATCAGTTTCTTTTTAGTGGCCATCAACAACAAATTAGAGAGCTGGAGAAGAGAGCTGCAAAGCTACATAGGATGGTAGTAGTGAAAGAAATAAGGGTAAGATATTAACTTGAAGTTTTCACCTTGTCTATAACTACTGTAATTACAATGAAATCTTTTGTAACCAAAAGCTAACAATGGCTATGTGACATTTTCTCCAATTAGAGAACAAATTAACCAAAATGCATTTATATGACATTTATGATTCAGACAGATTTTCTACACTACGAACAGAATACATTCAGTGTCATTTTTTACGAATTCCCGCTGTGGTATAAAGCACGTCCATTGAAATTAAATAGTTCAGTCATCAGTAGATTATACAACAACAAGAGTTGAGAGAAGGTGTGATAGCCAACTAATTTTACATGGATCAATTGCAAAATTACATTCAACCGCAGACGACATTTTTCTTCAAAGAAAATGTATCCAATGTCACCATTACTCAAGTGCACATGCTCAAGAAAGTTTAAATTAATCACTCAACTTGCAAATATCAACGAACTTCTGTACTGCATTATGGTACTGGGTTCCCTGGAGGCACAACATGTTCAATTAAGGAAGCTTATTTGAATTTATTTTATGACATAAACACTTAGATAAATGATAAGGCAATGATAAATAGCAACTTGCAAACAAATTGAACTTGTAAGCACTACCTCCCAATAAAGTTGGTGACAGTCCATACACTGCCAAAACTCTAAATTCTTGTTAAATAAGCAATTTGGTATTTTTTGGAAACCCTTTGCAGCTTCAATAGCTTCTTCAGTTGAGAGTGGCTTCTGAATAAACCTTCCATTGCATTTTGTGCATCTTGACATTAGCTGATCCTCATTAATATTTAGTTGAAAGGTTTCAATAATCTGAAAAACACCTCAATTATCAGTTTCTCAAGCGACATATGGTTAACAAATTTTCTATTCACTATGCAAACATTGAACAAAGGAGGAACACAACTTTTTTACTTGAAATCTAAGAAATATACTGTCCCAACTCAGCAAAGACAAACATTCCAGGTTAAATATGGATTTAACTTCAAAATCCATGAGCTCAACTCTAACCCTTTATGAGCAGTGAGCACATTCACATTATCCATAAAAGTTCGCATTCTAAAACTACTAGACAAGAGTTCCTTAAAAGATAGAGATAATTTCTGAATTCGCCCTCCTCTTGTTACCTGAAGCGCGCTTCCGGTAGTGTATTTTGACGTATTTGAGCAATATAGATTAGCGGATTGATAAATTATCATAGTTAGATAGACATGTTATACTATTTAATTTTAATTTCATAGATATGTATATTAAGTATTAACAATTTCTTTTTGGTCCAAATATCTAACGATCTATCTAATTTCTATGTAGATAACTAAAGCAACCATACCTCAAGTAGCTGTTCATTTTTTAAAAGACTCTTGACTTTATATATCTGATAGTCATGTCTTAGCAACTTTGCATCCCGTGTCAAAAGCACTCTTTTCTCTTTTTGTGCTTGTGTTATTAACTCCCTGAAATAATGAAAATAATTTCAACAGACAGGAAAAGGAAAATATAATAAAATCAGCTGCCGCACAAATAATAATGATACTTATACAAGAATAAACGGTTAGAAAATAATAAGAACAGAAGCACACTCTATTACCTTGGTTCAGGCTTCTTTGAATTGGGAACTGCAGCATCTATCCCAACACAACGTAAATGTTTTGCCAAGCCTTCAACCTGAGTAAATTCATTACTCGATTCATACGCATGTTTTAATTTTATATATCCACAAACTATTCAAATCGTTCATTACAATAAAATCCTTTTCTTTTTGGATAACACATTTCAATAAATATTCATAAAAACACAAGTCAAAATATTGTCACTGATAATAATAAAAATGGCCTCATATATTATGTGCTCAAGACTGATTGGAATTTAACTACATCTGCTATAAACCTGTTGCTTAACCTCCAAATATTAATGAAAGGGTAAATCAGATGTTCATAAAAATTGAAGAAAGGAGACAACATATATTCATAATTAAATTGAGATGCTTACCATGACATCACAGAGGAACTTTGGATATCCATCTCCCCCAACTAATGGATCCCAAGGTGCGGTACCTTGCCACTCATCGAAGTTCTCTAAATTTTTTTCTCTAGGAATCCCATTAATTGGCAACTGCTTCTTCCGTTTCTTTTTTGAGGTCTTGGGCGCTCTGTCCGATTCCTTTAGCAAAATCCTATCACCATGTTTTTTGACAATTTTCAACAAAAACTCATCCATTGGCTTAGAAACCCAACATGATGACTTTTTAATCACTCCCGCCGCTGAAGGTGTCACCTGAACAACATCAGAACAGGTAGTGGCTTGGACAATTGCTAAAGCTTCACAAAATTGTGTACTAAGTACTTTATCACTCATATCGTGCTTCCTGAAGAGCTCTTTCAAACCAAGATTTGCACTAGGAATGGACAATTCATTGAGAACCAACTCTCCTGCAGTTAAGAAAATTAATAAAATCCAATTACCAAAAAATTCTATGTATACATCCCAAGTGAATGGATAGAGAAAATATCAATTTTTAATTTGAAACAATATAGATAGGGAATGAATGAATACACAAAGCGGTCTGAAAGTAAGATTATATACATGCATGCTAACATTCAAGTGTGAAATGTTGAGGATGATGAAAGCTGAACAATGAAAACCGCTGAATGGAGTTGAGGGATTCATTAGAAGTTTAGAACTACATGAGTTAAATCATATTATGAAGATTGATCTACATTTTGAATACATTATCTTTACAAGTGATGCAAAATACTAAGATGTATAGTTGGCAAACTATCTCGCAAGAAATCAATTTACATTTTTTCTTAGGTGTATTTCTTCACCATTTTATTTTAGCAAACAGTTTTTTTTTCCTTTCAAATATACAAACTTCAATAAGGTTAATGATTAATCAAGCAAGCCACAAACGGAAAATGGAAAATTCCAAGGATGCTACAGTACTTAGGAACACTTGGGTAATTAATCAGATACAGGAGGTTCAGTTAGATAAATAGGGAAAACAAGGGCGGAAAGCATGGATTTGGGAAACTATATTTTGCATGAACCACATGAAATTTTGTTCGAACCAAGAAAGTGTTAACTTGTTGTTATGATGTAAGGAGGCTAAAATTGGCAAATAGCCACTTTTTTGGACATGGAGCATAAGTGGACAGTCATGTAGCAAAACACTTAAGTTCAGGTAATAAAAAATTAAATATGTACTGTATCTTTTCTGCATCATAGTAAGTTGATATTGTTGTCTTTTCCCAGTGCCATGATGGCATATATCTTCTGAGGGGTTTATGATCAGTGACCAGTTAAACTTAAATTGATCCAACATGAATAATAGAATGCTGAAAATGCTGTGACCAAAACTCGGTATACAGTATACCAACAACTTATTTCTAGAGGGAAAAAATCTGATCAAGCAATGCAACAAAATTCAAAATGTTGAAAAGAAATATAACACAATGAGAGGTTTATAGTTTGTCCATAGATTGTGGTATGAAACTTTAAGTAAAAACCTTCTTCGGCAACCTTTGCCTGAAAGACCTTAAATATTCCGAGCAAGCAATGAGCATCCATAGCTGCATATGTTATCTGCTC
The DNA here is from genome assembly GCA_951799995.1 of Trifolium subterraneum. Taxonomy (NCBI): domain Eukaryota; kingdom Viridiplantae; phylum Streptophyta; class Magnoliopsida; order Fabales; family Fabaceae; genus Trifolium; species Trifolium subterraneum. Next base: position 52,704,175 of record OX637463.1, read on the forward strand.
TTCTGTAAGAGGACGTTGTGACCAATCACTACATTGGAGCTCCTAAAGCAAATATAAGTTCAGTTAACACCTTATAGTAACTGAAAATGCCAATTGGCTGTGTCTTTGGAAACTGAAATTCCAAGGGAGCAAAACACATCCTTGAGCGTATAAGAGGTTCCCCTTTATGTCCTATTATAGACATTCCGTTTCTAACTTTCTATTAACATACAATAATATAAACAGCCCTAATATTTCCGCTATATTCAGCTCAATCCTGTTTTTCCTTTTTTAAACACAACAATCTGTAACTAGCAATATCTGGTTCATGATCAAACAAATATTTTCAAAATCACTTTGCAAAGCTAAGATATTCTAATTGATATAATCCTGCACGCAAATATGACAAAACATGTTTTTAAAGCATATAAATGACAATCTAAAAGCATATTTTATGATGAACCTATCACTTCTAAGTTCTAACCGAAGACATCCTCCAAAAGATAAAGTTCTCATAGAATTTTAACCAGTCCACATATTGGTAACATAAATGCTCTTATGTTCACACATTGATGATGATAATTGAAGAGCCTAACTGCATTTAACACAACGTCAAATTTATTTAGTTTTGGTTACCATTTAATAAATAAGAAGTTTCCACCGTCGTTTAGACGATTAAACGCAAAATGGGTTCTCCCCCAACCGGATTTTCTCCATACACAGGAGTCAGGGATCGAATCCTTGACCGCTAGCTTAAGGAGCTCGTGTCTCTTACCACTTGGACCATCCTCCATATGCAGGAGTCAGGGATCGAACCCTTGATTGCTAGCTTAAGGAGCTCGTGTCCTTTACCACTTGGACCAATCATTGTTGGTACACAACATGTGATGTTGTGTACCAACAATGGATTGGTCCAATAAGGGACGTGAGCTCCGTAGAGAAACCTATATGCACACAAAATGGGTTCTCACCCCAATCGGATTTCTCCATACGCATGAGTCAGGGATTGAACCCTCGACCACTAGCTTAAGGAGCTCATGTTTCTTACCACTTGGACCAATCCATTGTTGGTACACAACATCAAAATTTATTACTCTACAAAAATTCCCCAAATCCAAATGCTAATAGAAAACTCATTTGATTAACAAAAGATAATTTCATACAATGATTCATCTAAATTAATCACAAATATTTAAACAAAGTATACACACGTTGAATTAAATAGCTAATTAAACAAACAAACCTTAGATAATGAAATTCCCAACATTTCTCCACATATAGTTGACAAACTCTTATTTTGCTTCGAAACATTCCTTCCATTTTTCTTATACTGAAGATGATTGTAGACACTCGTAATATCTAAATACGGTTCAACCTATCCATAATTCACCATAATCATAAATCATCACAAACAAATCAAATAAAATTGAATCGAATTGAATTCTGACCTTATCGAAACCGGGATTGCATCCCTGAGAACAGAAAGTTGAAGACAGGTAAACCAAATCTTGCTTGAATCTGAATCCGAGCTTCAAGATATCGGGAGAAATCAGCATTTCTTTGAGCGGTTCCCATAGTGAAGAGAGAGGAATGGATAGAAGATCGAGAAGGAAAACGACTGAGTCGTTACCGAGTTGGCAGGCGATTTGGAGTAATGAAACGGTAGGGAATGAGGTTTGGTGAGTTCGGACTGGTTTCCACTCGGCGTCGAGTCCGACGAGGGAGGTTTGAGTTAGGGAATGAGTTAGGTGAGTGAACTCGGGTGAGTCGGTGGTGGTGACTAGGTGGATTTCAAGAGGTTTTTGGTTCGGTTGATCCATGTCGAAGCGAAAAGAGAAGAATGAAGGTTTTGGTGGTTAACTACGGGAAAAGAGATGGAAATTGCTATTTTGCCCCCAAATATTTACTTGTTTACTTGTAAATTGTAAGTATTCCCATTCATTTTTAATTGCACTGTTTGGGTTATGTGTGAGCTTTCACATTTGTCATTTGTAAAACACCTTCATTTTCGAATTATGTGATACTTTTAAGTGTTCCAAAAGAGTTGTCTCTCGTTTCAGGGGAAGGAGCGAAAGAGTGTGTATCGTTTGTTCTCTCCTAATATTAATGTTTCGTTCCATCCCATATTGAGCTTTGTGTTTGAGGGACTGTGTACTGTAATGAATTCAAATATGTCATGGTTTAGGCCCAAATCACAACAGATTGGGTCATGTACCAAAATTATCAAGTTTTTCTAGGTTACTTTTGAAAGAGGTGTGCTATTTGCCTACAACAATGTGGTGTCAAGAGAAAGTTGACACATGTATTCCACTATTTATGTCACATTTATTATTTAACTTTGTAGATTTATTGTATCATTAATTAATATATCTGGTTAATAGCATTGTACCTTTTGGCGAGTCATCGCAATTTTGTACTTTATAAAAGACATCTCACTAAGTTAACAAGTACATGTATTGTATATAAACTACTTTTAGTTTTGATTCTTAATTGATGTGATACTTTTAAGTGTTCCAAAATAGTTGTTTCTCGTTTAAGGAAGAAGGGTTAAAGGGTATGTGTAATGTTCAATGGCGGATCCAGGACCCTGAGTCAGTGGGTGCAAACTTTTTATTCAAATTTTTTTAAAAAAAAATCATATAAAATCGTACATTTCAATTCATCAGAATATCTCCGTTTACACAAATGGTCGCTACTATTAAATTAATGTTATTACAACTTTTAAAAAATGGGATGAGCTAAGCTAAGGGATAAAAATGTTAAGGTGTAAAAAATCCAAGTTCAAGTCCTGGCATAAGAGAAATACTAACATTAATAACTAATTACTGACTTTACCCATTTCAAAAACAACTTTTAAATTTTTTAAAATGTTTTTTTAACCATATCTACATTATAAAAAGTAATATCATCAATATAAGCTAATGATTTAAAGACTAAAACATTATCTAATCAAGTTAAGTTAATGTATATCATTTGAAATTTAAAAAAACAATATGATCAATCAATATATAGATAATAGTCATAGACATATAATAGTGTCTAAAGAAAGAGATAGAAAAGGGGGGAAAATATAATAATATACTTATTAAAGAAGAGAAAGAGACAGAAAAGAAAATCAATTAATTTGAAGTTGTATTACTACTGCATACAATTTAAATAATTATCAAATGGCCCTGCGGTGGAAACATTTAACCACAGGTTATGATCCTGAGTTGCTTTTTAAAACTTTATGCATGGTATTACTAAAATGGAAAATTAAATAAAATAATAATAATTACATACTCCGGTACACAACACAACAAAGACTATTGCGTCAGAAAGAGTCAATTCTCTATGCAAAAAGTTGAGGCAAACTAGTTTTGGTGTGATACTATTTGGGGCTAGCTGTAAAATCTTTAGACTTAAGGTGCAAAATCAAAAATTCAGTGTGGTCAAAATGTAATAAAGTAAGGATATTAGTGATATTTTTTGAAATTCAGAGTGTGCAGGTGCACACCCTCAGACAAGCTGAATCAGCCCTTGGTAATGTTTGTCCCCTTCTTCAGCGTCAATGTTTCATTCCACCCTATATTAAGCTATGTGCTTGGAAGTTGTGTGTCATGACAAACTCGCCTCTCGCAAGCAATTCACCGTAAATTGAGCTTTGTGCTCGAGGGAGTGTGTATTGAAATGGAGTTGAATATGTAATGGTTTGGGCCCAACTCAAAATAGATTGGACCGTGTACCATAAGAAAATTGCTTTTCTCACCCCCCCCCCCCCCCCCCCCATTTCTTCTATACCCCCAAACTGACGCTTTTGCCCATGGGGGGTATCAAAAAAATTTGCCAAGAACTCTCGGTTCGTAGAAACCGAACTACCACTTCGGTTTTTAAAAACCGCGCTACATCTTTATATACAACAACCACCAGTCACTTCTTATTTTCTGCAAAACTTTTAAAATTCCCCTCCCCAAATCAAAACCTAATTGGTGCTCATTCAAGGCTTGGATTCAACATCAAAGGTTGCTCTAAAGGTTCCAACACTCATTAAAGCGTGAAATTAAGGTAATCACCGATTTAATTTTTGTTTAAATGTGGCTGTCATAGGTCTAGTTTGGTAGGGTGTCTGACAGGAATCGCTTGGTTAATAGAAACCGAAACAGGGTTCAGTTTTTACGAACCGAACTAGGCCTGTGTTTTGGAAAAAAAACTGGCAGCTTCTGACTTGTTTAAATTTTTGATATAATTGGTTACTAATGACTTATAAATTGTAGTACAAATTGCTTATTAGTATTGTAGGTGTGTACTTAGTATTCTATTAGGATTGTAACAATTAAAGGTGGCTAATTTAATTATTTGCATTTGATTGGTTTGTAGTCATGGAAGATCAACCGCCACAACCACTTGACATTGTTCCGGTTCCACTTCAACCGCCACCAATATCAATTGACACCGGACATCATTTTGCGACTGCGGCTAAAGAGGATTCCAAAGATGCTTTGATAAAATGGGCTAAAAATGTAGCACAAAAATTGAAGTTTATCATTATAGTTAGGAGATCGGACAACGGCGGGGATAAGAGTAGGAAGCCGTTTTTTGTGTGGAGTGCGAAAGAAGCGGCAAGTACGTGCCACCTAAAAAGAAGTTGAAAGCCGAATCTACGGGAACTAGGAAGTGCGGATGTCCATTCCGACTTCGTGGTTATTATGCAAAAGAAACAAAGTTATGGCATATGACAGTGGTGAATGACATACACAACCACGAGTTGGACACGGAGCTTGAGGGGCATCTTGTGGCGGGTCGGTTGAAGCCGGAAGAGACGCTATTGGTGAATGAAATGACCAAGAATTTGGTTCCACCAAGAAATATCATCTCGACATTGAAAGAAAGAGATCCCGAGAACACGATGTCATCAAAGCAATGTTGCAACGCCCGGTATAGGTATAAAGCTAAAATGAGGGCGTCCATGAGTGAAATGCAACACATGTTCAAACATCTGAGCGACAACAAATATTTTTTCAAGTATCGGTCGTTTGTTGATGAAGGAGGTGAATATCTTCAAGATATTTTCTTTGCACATCCTAGATCCTTGAGCTTGTTCAACTCTTTTCCCACTGTATTGGTGATGGACTCGACGTACAAAACCAACAAGTACAACATGCCTTTATTTGAGATAGTCGGGTTCACTTCAACCGAGAGGACGTATAATGTTGGTTTTGCTTGGCTTACAAACGAGAAAGAAGATAATTTCATTTGGGCTCTACAACAATTGCGGTCACTTGTAAGGAATGAAGGTAGTTTGCCTAAGGTGATTTTGACCGACAGAGATACCGCACTGATGAATGCTGTTGGCCAAGTATTTCCTACATCGGCTGCCATGGTTTGTCGGGTTCATGTTGAGAAAAATGTGGGGTCCAAGATAAAGGAGACAGTGAAAGTAAGACAAGGAGAAGAGGTCAAGCAGGAAATTGTGTGGGAGAATTTGGAAAAAGCCTTCATGCATTTGTTATACTCGGATACAATCGACGTGTATGGTGATCGCTTAATGGAGTTTAGGGAGCTATGTAAGAAGTGGCCAAGATTGTTGCGCTATATTGAAGAAACCGTTTTGGACACGGACAAAGAGAAGGTTGTATGCGCTTGGGTAGACAAGCATATGCACATGGGCAACTATACCACAAATAGAGTTGAAAGTGCCCATGGTGTCTTGAAAAAATCCTTGACGGACAGTTCTGGTGATTTGGTGAAGGGATGGGAAGCGATACATCACATGTTGGGACTTCAATTCACCGAAGTTGAAACTCGATTTGGTCAGAGTATGTCTGTAGAGGAACACAGATACCAAGATGTTAGACTGTACTCTTTGTTACCTTTCAAAGTTTCTAGAGCGGCATTGGATTACATCTACCAAGAAGCAAAAAGAGTCGACAATGTTGGTATGGATAGCAAAAAGTGGATGTTTGATGAGAGTTAATTATGGGTTGCCATGTGCATGTTTGATTGCTAAGAAGTTAAGACACAACCAACATATTAGACTCGATGAGGTGTACATTCACTGGAAGAGGATGTGTTTCAATGTTGAAGAAGGCGGTGGGGACGTCCAGGACGATTATTCATGCACGGCAGAGTGGGAAGCAATTAAGGTTCGCATATCATAATTGTACATATTTGTTTGCGTAACGATATAATTATTTGTTTGCTTAATGACATATTTCTATGAATATTTGTAGGAAAGGTTGAAAACATCGGATGAAGGTATGAAAAATGAAATCAAAAATCAACTCCGTCTAATTGCATATCCTGAATCTACCTCTCTCAAGCCTACGGTTCAAGATGCCAAATCAAAAGGGGCTAAAAAGAAAAAGGCGGCGGTTCGTGGCAAAAAAAATACCACAACTAGAGATAAGTCCTGGTGGGAGCATGTTAATGCATACTTTGCGGAGACACAAGCATCTCAATCTAATCCGTCAAAGTCATCTGAGTCGAATGCGTCATTATCACAAGCTTCATCATCTACTGTGTCCAAAGCTCCGGTCATTGGTAACTTTACTCCGACTCTATCTCAAATTTTTGAGCTTGACCACATGGCGAAGTGTATGCATCCTTTTATTGAAGATATAGTTGATGTGGAAGGTGACGGTTATTGTGGATTCCGCGCGATTGCATTGGCTACAAAAAACAATGAAGCGAATTTTGAGTTGGTACGGCTTAGCATGCAAAGGGAGATGATTTTGCATAAGAGTATGTATGTTAGCATGTTTGATGGTGAGGACCGTTGGAAATATATTTATGAGGAACTATTCCGAGCTCCGAGACAGAGAACCTCTCTTAGGAAGACAGTTGCACCACAAGATAAATGGTTCACATTCCCGGATATGGGACATATCGTAGCTACTGTCTTTGAGAGAGTAGTGGTGCAGCTCTCAAAACATGGAGTGGGAGTATGTGAAACCTTTTTCCCATTGCGTGGCTATCCACCACCAAACCCGTCTTCAAAGGTTATTTGCCTTGGCGCATCACCTAATCACTTCGTTTTAGTGAAGTTAAAAGAAGGTTGTCTGATACCTAAAACAAATGCTTAGTGGAAGCGACATGCTGCTGAACACACTAAGGATTGGGTAACTTATTTTATGGATAGGCAGAAGGAGTTTGAGGAACTCATGAGCATCGAGAGAGGAGACGTTTCAACTGTTGGTGTTGGTAGTAAAGACAATCCAATGACAATTGAATGAACTTTGATGTAATCACATAGGGTAGTATATATAATGACATAGCATGCGATGTATTTTGATATGTAATGAAATATAAACTATTACGTACTTTGATGTATTTTGAAGTAATTAAAATAGTACTTTGATCTAATGAAAATAGTATTTTGATTTAGTAAAACTGTTTGGTTTGAAATCATGATGTTATGATGTGTAAAAAACAGGTTCGGACCTCATTTGTATTGAGGTGGTAATGGAAAACAGAAGCAGGCTCTTCTGGTTTTTTTCTGGTGTGGTTCGGTTTTTAAAAACCCTATATGCACATAATTTCTCGGTTTGTATTAACCGAACTGTCCCTCGGTTTTTACGAACCGAACTGTTGTATGGGGGGTACAAAAGAGATCAAGGGGCTAAAAAAAGAAGCACTATTAATATATAACTAAATCCATTTTTTTTAATAAAAATATTGACATTAGACCGACACTTTTTGTGGTCGAAATTGCACCGACACTTTTTGTGGTCGAAATGTAATCGACAATTTTTGTGGATGTAATCAGACAACAAATTATATAAATATATGGATGCGTATTCAGATAAATCACAACTCAGTTTCAATTTATTTACTAGTTTTTTCAATTCTTAACTATGTCATCCTCACGTGGTTCTCGTGGTTCTGCAGTTCGCAATCCGGTAGAAACATATCAGTTTTCTGTCCAGTTTCAGGGTAACAAAGAGGTGTTCACCCTTGCATGCTAAGCCGTACCAGTTTAACAACCGTTGAATCAATCAAAAATAGAATTGAAATCATGTATCATTATGCACAAGGCAAACAAATCAAAATTGTGAAACTTGGGTATGCAGAAATGTGGGTCGATCTGGCAGCTGACTGTTGAAGCAATTCATTTGAAGATGCACCAAAGAAATACGGGTGGAAACAATTGAAATATGGTGATGATGTGCGCTCCATGTTTAATCAAATTCCAATTGATCCAAAAGGGGGACGTTTGTATGCTGTGTTAAATTAACCTAATTTTATGTCTTTAATTTATGTTATGTCTTTAATTTCATTGTAATGTGTTTAATTTTCAATGTTCTGTGGAAGTTGTTGAACTCTATGTATTTAATTTATGAAATATCCAGTTTATTATGTTTTATTATTTGTATGGATTAATTGAACATTTTTTATGTTTCATTCTAATGCAAGATTGTTAGAATAAGTTTAGTTAATAATGCAAAATTGTTCATGTTCATAAGTCTGGTTTTTTGGTTTTTCAAACAATCCAAGTCTGGTTTTTCATTCTGGTTTTAACCAGTTCAGGTTCGGTTCGTAAAAACCGAATTGACCTATGGTTTTTACTAACCGAAGTGTGTTTCGGTTAATATAAACCGAACCAGAACTGGTAAAAACCAGAAGCTTCAGTTTCTGGTTCTGTTACCACCTCAATATGTTTTGAGGTCCAAACCTGTTTTTTTGCACAAAATTCATTAAGTTTCATCCAACACACAAAAACAACAATTAATTATAAAACAAAAAATCAATAATACATAAAGTTCCAACATTAAAACACCAAAGTACATACTACAAATAAGGTTCCAAAAGGTTCATACTAATCAAAAAGTTCCATCATAGGCGAAAGTACCAACATAGGCGAAAGTACATACTACAACATAAAGTTCCGAAATACATATTACAACGCCAAAGTACATAAGTTACAACATTAAAACAAATAACTAAACAAATAACTATCAACGCCGTCCACCTCTTCTCCCCTGACTTAGTCGTTTATACGTTAAACACGGGTTAAGCATGTTGAGAATCGGACGCAAAGTACCATGAACTGGAGTTCCTGGCTCAGCCTCACCAGCATCAAGTGCCCTCTCAACCTCATCCCTGACACTTCGGCATATACCCAATGGATTAGGGTCTCGTCTTTCTTGCGACTCCTCGAGCAACACCTCTAACTCAGGTGGTCTTGGTTGATCCTCTGGAGCTTCTAATGGACGCATTTTGGGATGCGACACTTTGTAAAATCACAAAACATATCCAGGTTCGCAATCCCATGCATTAACCACAGGTTGACCCCTCATGTTTTCATCAATCAACCGCATATCCATCTCTTCAGCCCACACACGATCAATCTCAAATATATTCATGTTTGGCGTACTTATATCGGGGTCTCTTGGAATGCCCTAAACGTACTTAAATTGTCTCAGCACACGTTCAGGCAAATGCTTAGCTTTCAAATTGCCACACCTTAACCATCCAGAAAACCAACATACATCGATCAAATGGCGAACATGTCGGCGGTTATCATAAGGACTGAACACAACGTCCGACACTTGAATATTATCGATACTCTGTCTATAGCCACGTGAATCCTTATGTCCTTGTCCAGGAGCAAACTTCACATTTAGTGGCATATTTTCAGTAAAATTAGTCTCTAACTGCCACATGCTAAGTGTCGGAAAGTGTGTAATTATCCATCCCCGAAAGATTCACATACAATCTTCATTATAGGCAAACATACTTATGTAAAATATATCAATGTCAAAAATAAGTTATACACATATAACATAATATATAATTGAAGGATCGTATATTTTTACCTTGAATAATGACATGTAGCCAGCCAACTGGGACGATCCTGCTTGAGATGTGCAGTCCAAATAATTTTGTAAATGAACAAGGGCAGCAGAACCCCAATTCCATTCATGGACACTTGACAAGTCCGCAAAGTACTGTATATAAACAACGTCGAGGTAGTACGAACTTTTGTTGCTGAATATGGTACAACCAACAACAAATAGCAAAAAAGCCCGTACGCATCTCTCCCTATACATCCTAACCTCATGCATCGGTGCATTATTTGCGAAAGTTGTTTCAACAGTATCTAAATAATCCTTAACAAGGCCTTTAACGTATGAATGCGTCAAATATGGCCCTTTTAAGGTGGCGAACATATCAAGGGCATCGCCTTCGTCAATTCCAAGATATGTGCTAAGCATTTGAGCTCCGTCTGGTCTTGAAATCTTCACATGGTTAAGAAATTTCCCCTAGATAGAAATATGCAACAAACATTGGACATCGTCCAATGTGATGCCCATCTCACCTATTGGAAGGTGGAATGTACTTGTTTCCGGATGTCATCACTCAGCAAAAGCCCACAGAACCCCATAGTCAAGTACGTTAAAATTTCTCCTTACCAGCGGCTCCAACCCCGATGCTATAATATATTCCCAAAACCAATCTTGTGTAGGTTTCTCGATTTTTATAACCTTATTGGCACTGGCAATGCAACGTAATGACTTGTTTAAAATATGCAAATTCCAACAACGCAAGACATTATTAAAATTCGCACCTTAACGAAATTACAATATTGAACAAAGTTAAATCATTCATAAAATAATCGACATATTTCTTAGATTTTTACCGGGTCTTTAGGTTGTGCATCCCAAATCGGAATTGCCCGATGCTTATGGTAATTCTTTAGCAAGGACAAATCACGCGGTCCTCCTGGATAAGACTCTTCTTGTACATTTGGTTCCTCATCCTCATTATTAGGTTGTGGTTATGGTTGTGGTTGTGGTTCTTCAACATTTGGTTGCTCATCCTCATCATAATCAACAAGTTCATTTAAATATTGACCGGCATCAAACTCGTCATCATCATGCACCGGTTGACGTGCGCGTGAACGAGAACCACCCGAACCACCCGCTTCGGCATCATGTATTCCTCGCACCGGCGGTCCTTGCCTACCACGACGCCCTCTTTTCGGTGGAGGAGCATTTGCAACAAGCTCTTTACGAGCAGACGAATGTGCTCTGCTCGCCCTTCCTTGTCTAGTTCTACCAACATTGTCTTCCATATCTAAACATAGAAAAAAAATTCAAAATCAATACAAACTTTTAATATATGACAAATTCAAACTTACAAGTCAATCAAACATTTAATACTTACAACAATGGAAACATAATTCATATGGAAAAAATACTTGATTTCACTCAGACATTTTGTCAAACACTTAGAGTACAATATACTAAACTTAACCTCATACTCACATTTAACTTTATATTCAACATACATTCATTCTAATATCTAATCAAACTAACAATTAACCAATAAGCAACAAATCAAACACCATAATCACGTTTGAAACACAAACTCATAATTTGAAATTTATGGAGAGATGAACAAAAAATGCATATGATTGATAATAATGAGGATGAACATATAGAATTATCAAAGATGAATGAAACTTACTTGATTAAGTATGATTTGAAGTTGAATGTTGATGTACGGTTGAAAGTGGCGTTTTGGAGAAGAAGAGATGAACTTGGGGTTTTTTTTAAAAAATTTCGTAAATGATAACATAAGCTGCAACTTCTGTTTGTATATAAGGGTAGCGCGGTTAATATTAACCGAGATATTCAAAGGGGGTCTCGGTTAATATTAACCGAAGTCATTCTAGGGGGTGTCTCGGTTAATATTAACCGAAGTAATTCAATGGGGGTCTCGGTTTTTACGAACCGAGAATTCGTGGCACAAATTTTTGAACCCCCATGGAGAAAAACGTCAGTTTGGGAAGTAAAGAAGAAATTGGGGTCAGAAAAGCAATTTTCGTACCATAATGGTCAAGGAGAAGCTCATGACTTACCCACAAGTGAAACATGGGAGAAATGAGCTATCTCACTACCTCCTCCACTATCTTCCACCACACTTACGATCCATCTATTGGAGACATTCATTTTTTACCAATACTAAAATAACTCTGATAGTATACGTTTTGAATATATAATTCACATAACAATAATAATAATTTAAATATTTTCTCCGTCCCAAAATATAAGCAAAAGTGAGTTAAAGAAATTTGATGTATTTAGTTAAAGATTTAAATAAAATACATTCACTTTTGTTGACCAACTTTTACTTATATTTTGGGACGGAGGGAGTATATAATTTCTACAAATAGTTATACGTTTTGAATCATTTTTAAACATATATTTTTTCATGCAAAATAACTCTTTTCCTTTTATTATTTTTTTCTAGATGTATTTTTTGACATGCAAAATAACTTTTTTCCTTTTATTTTTTTTATAGATGTAGATGTATTGACTATTAAAAAATTCTACATATTTTTTATTTTATGTATGATCCCTCCAAAATGCATGATTTTTTTAGTAAATAATAATTACTAACATTGACTTGAATAATTGTTAAATAAAACACTGACTTCAATAATATAGCACCAACACCCAAAAAAAGACAATACCACTAAACAAAAAGAAAAGAAGAGAAAACAAATGGCGCCACACGAAAACAGTTCCCGCGAAACCAAACCAAAAAAAAACCCGCGAAAATGCGTCATCATCAATTCCAATTAATAATTAATAAATAATAAATAAATTATAAATAATAACCCTTCTTATTCTTCATCTTCTCATTTCTCAAATCTCAAATCTCATTTTCATGGCTTCACCAACAACAACACTAAGTCGTAGAAGAACACAAGCTCCAATTCCAGCTCCTGACTTCGACGACGTCGTTTGCCAAAAATGTAACTCCGGCAAATCTCCATCCAAGTTGCTTCTTTGCGACAAATGCGATAATGGCTATCACATCTTCTGCCTCACGCCTATTCTCCCTTCCGTTCCCAAATCCTCTTGGTTTTGTCCCTCTTGCTCTCATAATCCCCAAAACCCCAAATGTATGCATTCAATTAGGGTTTCGATTAACCTAATTTTATTTACAATGTTGTCATATTTTTAATTAGGTTTTTATTTTTTATTTTTTCATTTCTTATGTTTATTAATATTATGCCGTTTGGAAATGCAGCTTTTCCTCTTGTACAGACGAAAATTATTGATTTTTTCAAAATCCAACGAACATCTGATACGGCTCAGATTCCGAATCAAGGTAAGCTGAATTTCTATTCATTTGATAATTAATTGTGATGTTAATGTTTTGAGAATGTGATTTGATTGATTGATTTGGGGTCTGTTTGGATACTAAGCTTATTTGCAGCTTATAGTACATGCGCTTATGATGATAAGCTTACATAAGCTATTTTTATATTGAGAAAAAGATAAAATAAATATAAACGGTTTCTATATATCCTACGAGCTATTTTCATAAGCTATATTGGAGAACTTATGAAAATAAGTTGAAATAAAAATTATGAAAATTTTCATAAGCTATTTTCATAAGTTCTTCTAAATAGTTTCACAAAATTTATATGATAATAAGTTGAAGTGGTGCATATTGTGGTTTTTGATGATTAAGTTTGTGTTTTTAATTTTGTGGTTTTTACTAGATGCTAAGAAGAAAAGAAAGAGGGGGAGTAGTTTGGTGGTTTCGAAAAAGAAAAGGAGGTTGTTGGCGTTTGTTCCGAGTGATGATTCTAACAGGAGATTAGAACAGATGGCGTCATTGGCAACTGCGTTGACTGCAACTAAAACGGAGTTCAGGAATAAGCTTGTCTATATGGCTGGAATGGCACCAAGGCGTGCTAATGATCCTACTCTTGAACGTGGAGGAATGCAGGTAATTAATTAGCTTATTTGGGTTTGTTAATTAGGTATTGTATTTTTGTTAGGGTTCTTTTGGTTAATAAGCAAGCATCTCAGTGTGAATGTTGATTTGTTTGGTTAAGAGTTGTGTTATGTATGTGAAATAGTTTACTGGCAAGTTGTAGTGTGATTACTTTGATAGTATTAGTCTATTGTTGTAAGAGAAAACAATTATGCGTCCCTCAAAATTCAATTCATATTTGTTTTGTTTGTTTTGCTGAGCTGTTACTGATTAGATTATTGACTTAGCCCTAAAGATGAAAATTGCGAGTTTCTACTTTTGAGGGGTGTTCTCAGTTGTGGTTAGAAACTTAGAAGTTTAGGTTTATTATAACCTATAAATCTTTGTTTTTCTTAAGACTGATTACCTGCCTGAATATTAAGAAACTAGAATCAAATAAGAATAATAGACTGTTTGGATAGAAAAATTCAGTGCAGCAACATAAAGGCAAACAGATAAAATGTTCGTATTTGTGGTATTGTTAAGCTGTCTGCAGAAAACTAGAATAGCAATACTGTAGTATGCACTACATATTAACAATGACAAATCAAAATTTGCAGCACTGAAGTATAAGTGATTATCTACAAACTAGTTTGGAATTCATTTGGTTGTGTTATGTGCAACACTTAATCTGATTATCAGAGCACATATGTTCATAACTATAAAGTAGTTCATAAATATCAAGCTTATTATAAATTCTAGAATGGTGCAAAAGAATGTTTTTGGCATTAGGGTTAGTTTTTTCTTCCAATTGCCATTATATGCATTTAGATTTGATGTAAGTTTGAAAATCTTTTTCTCAGGTCTTATCAAAAGAAGACACAGAGACACTAAACACATGTAGAACTATGATGGAAAGGGGAGAATGTCCGCCCCTCATGGTTGTTTATGATCCTCTGGAAGGGTAAGTGTTTATGCAACAAAAACTGGCACCAATTTATCTCCTTTTGCACTTTATTCCTGACTTTAAATTTCTTCTTTTGCAGGTTCACTGTAGAAGCTGATAAACCCATAAAAGATTTGACAATAATAACAGAATATGTTGGAGATGTAGACTATTTAAAGAATCGGGAATATGATGATGGGGATAGCATTATGACACTTCTTACTGCTTCTAATCCTTCACAATCGTTGGTCATCTGCCCAGATAAACGTAGCAATATAGCACGTTTCATTAATGGAATCAACAATCACACACCGTATGTTTCTTCTATTTTCAAATTTTATTCTCTGCATATGATGGTAGTAGCCTTAAATAATATAATAGTGAGACATTGGCAACTTAATCTCAAAGAATGTTTTCAGTATGCACACACTTTCAAAAACACACTGTCTCCTATCTTGTATGTTTTAGAAAGGGGAAATTCTCTAGTCAATGCTAGGCGATTGATAATTAAGAGTGTTAATAATGACAGCATTGTTATATTTACCCTAAAACTTGTTTAATTTAAGTTTAGTTCAAATTGACTCACTTGTGGATTTAATTTGAATATCAGTAATATTTACTTGACCTTTTTATGTAATGCTAAGATGAGTACTTTCAACTAAAAACTCTTGAGACTCTGCATGATCATTGCAACATTATCTTTTAATTTATTTCATTTAAATAACTAATGAAGTTTCTTGTTTTCATGCAGTGAGGGTAAAAAGAAGCAGAACTTGAAATGCGTGAGATTTAATGTTGATGGTGAATGTCGGGTTCTTTTAATTGCCAATAGAGATATAGCAAAGGGGGAAAGGTTGTACTATGACTACAATGGATTAGAACATGAATATCCAACTGAACATTTTGTCTAATTATGTAGCCTGTCAAGGATCCAGAGCATATTGTAACTTCGTAACGAAATAACTTTAACAGGGAATTGTTAAATGTTAACCCGATTTTTTTCATCTCTTAATCTATTAGTTGATTCAACTTGTACCTTTGGGCATTGACAACTATAGGAAGAAATTAAATTAAACTTCAAAATAGTTGTTTTGTTTTGATACTTCTGGTTTATGTCTTCTATGAACAAATGCATATTTATAAATGTTGGGCATGTTACCCTTTGCATTGACTGTAGAAAGAATTTAAACTTAAATGATTTTGTTTATTTGTTGCCTTGTTTTGTTAGATACCTTATGGTTATTTTATCACTTAGGACATGTTTTTTGGTTTTTGTCAAATGGTTATTTTAAAATGATTTGTGGTCAATAAAAGAATTAAAAAGTTTTAAATTACTAGTTATGTTGCTTGAGTTGATACTCTTTCCATTGAAATATGCAGTCCTTCATTTTTGTTGGGACTGATGACTATTCAGAAGAACCTTACAAACATTTAGGATACACAATAAGAGCAGAACAAGGGGTGCAATACCATACATAGACTCTTCATTGCATTATCCACCCACTATTATTGACTCTAAGCCGGTCAATTCAATATTTTTGACAACCTCCATTATACAAGACTGGGTTTCAATTCAAAGAATTTATTTCTAGTACTATTTCAACCATAAATTGACCTCAATTAGTATAAACAGGGTCAATTCTTCATATTTGCATATCCCTGATGTTAGTGATAATTGGGTACTTCTCTTTGAGATATCGAAAGTAGATTCTCTTTAGATTTACAGGCCATTTTGGCACTAGAGCAATATTCCTAAATTCGGAGTTGATTGAGAGAATAATGAAAAGTTTGAGTTTCTTAGTATTATTCTATTTGCAAAAGGGCTTCCACCCTTTCTCGCAAAACTATTCCCACCATTGTGTTCAAGAAGTCCAAAAACCTTGTATGAGGTTTTGGTCATCAACAGCGCTGCAATGCACTTTGTCGAAGAGTGTGTCAAGCTATTGTTTGCACGACCAGACTTTTACGTGTCATCACCAAAAATCAAAGGTTGAAGAAGACCAAATCCTCCTTAGTACATTGGCTACTGAATGGTCCTCCTTCCTAAATCCAAATAAATCTCATTTCTTGCTTTCATCTTAGTCACAAAACCAACCAGTGCACTATCCTAAGTTCCAATCTGTTGAACCAAAAAAAAAAAGTTCCAAACTTAATTATTGATTCCATTTGACTTTGAGACAGTAAAAATATTCCATGCCAAGCTTTACCTAATATGTTATTATTACTCAAGTGACTAATGAGCTTTCAATAAAAAACGAATCACTTGGAAGAATCCGGATTCAAATCTTAGCTGAAACAATTTTTTATTAGACTTTATTTACTTCACAGTCGAACTCCATATTACTAAGACGGAAATCTTTCCGGAAATTGTAGGTTTAAGACAAAAATAAAATTGGGCTTTTGATGAACTTCCTCTCTGGGCCATGTTCGATCCAACTACAATTGGGCTTTTGATCAATAACACTCACAATGCTGAACAAACTGAGCTGGTTACTTTAGAACTTTGCAACCCTATCCCAGTTAGTATCTGAGAAAACTGCTCAAGTACCCCCTTCTTCTATTCTTTTTTTGGTACAACAAGGACCCCATCTCTTAACTGTACATTAAATATAATGTTTTTACTGTTAATTCTCTTTTTTCAATTCAATGAATGTAGTACAACTAAACCTTTTTAGCGTGCGTTTTATTATCTATTGTAATTGTATCAAGTTCAAAAAATTAGTTTCTGCAGTTGCACGTAAATAATATCTAACTCAAATAAAACAAATAAGAACACAGACATGTGCGCAAACAAACTCAACCTAACAATAGCACATTCTACATAGAATTAAAGAAGAAAAAAGAGATAAAAGGGTGGAAGATTAATTGTCAACGTGGTGTCCCCTCTTCCAATTGATTTTAGGACACACCAACAGATACCAAATTTACAATAGTGCATGTACATTTTTATTTATGACTAAAATACTAATACTCCTATGTAGTACAAAATGTAGCAATGACACTGACAAACAAGGAAGAAACAGACACACTTTCCTCACACCATATGATTATTGATCCTCTCATTTTAGGACCACACTATCAATACTATGCTTCCAAACATAAACTCTAGTACTTAATAGCATGGTCCATTCCCTTATATAGGTTGTACCATAACCAATTAACTAGAGCAGCTGGCAAAAACTAAAAAGTCTTAGACACACAGGCAAGGATCACTGTCTGATATGTATCCAATCAAGCAACCGCAGTCATTAATCAGAAACATACTAAACTAGGAGAATGGTCCCAATTACTCTTGTGACTTAAGTTATTACGGATTTGGATTCGTTACAGTCACGATTTCGGTTGTTAAATGAGCATATGGTAGCTCGTATTCTATACTTTTCTCTTATTTATGTCTTTTATCGAAAATAGACACTATTCTGATCTCAAGTTCACAACACTGCGTTTTTGAAGTATTGTCCGCTTTGAGTCTTGTGTGAATCCTCACAGTTTTTTCCTTTTTAAAAGGTGTGCATCGGAAAAGTAGCCTCCGATCAAAGGCTAAATGGCTAAAGGGTTTGTCATCCCGCGAGTGTGGCATATGTTCGACTCCTAACTGGTCCCCCAATTTCCGACCACAAGTCGACAATTCTATATTTCCAAGATATTTCTGCTTTGCACTTTGTATGAACCCTCACGGTTTTATCCTATCTTACAAGTTAATTTTGTAACGATGAATTAGATCAAATATAAAAATTTACTCCGTGGCGCATTATGAGCCATGTTCCAATATTGTAACTAATGAAACTTCTGATTTTGGGCCAGATCCACCCAACATCAAATGTGGTCCTAAATTGTGAAAAGTGAGTGTGAAGTAAGAGCCAGAAGCAGTGTGTGTATTTTGCTAAAGGTGTTATTAGGTTTGGACAACAGAGGTTGTTGCATCAACTGCCATATACTTTACATATCAGATTATTTCAGAACTCTGATCCCTATGTAAAGTGGGGCTTTGTAGAGGTTTAAGTGATTTTTGGGACCATTACAGAACTCACAGACAAGTGAACTTTTGATGTGAAGTAGCCTCATTCATTTCTCATTTTTTTTTTCTAGCTGCAATATTAATTTTTATGTCTGGCACAAGATTTATAATTTATACAACCAATGGTTTGGATTTGAATTTATATTTCCAAGTTGTGAGAAGAATATAGCTCAGTATGCAGAGTTTTTATACTAAGATTTCATGATATTAAATTGTGGCTAAAGTTGCAGGTGTGTTAAGATTTTTATATGATAGATAGATTATGCAACTGTAGTTATTAGTACAATATTGTTGAGAGACTTCAAAATCTTTTATACAGCTCAAATTACTATTTAAAATCATGATTAATTAGATTTCCACAAAATACACTTTTAAATATGAGTAAAAGTTTTAAGTGCGACTAAGCTCAAGACAAAACATCGTTAATGAGTTCTCTTTTGGACGAATTGTTTTGAAGAATCCGAGTTTGATTTCTAATTGAAACAATTATTGGCCAAATTTTACTTACCTCGCGTCCGAATGCCTCATTCCCCTGGGACCGGAGAGTTAATAAAAAAACAGCTCAAGACCAAGCTAAAAAAATTAAACAACGCATTTCAGGCCATTTTTTTCCAGTGGAGATGACCCCATTGAAAAAATTGTCATTTTTGAGGAGTTAATCCAAAATTTGTAACAGTTAAATCTATTAAGATTTGAACGGTTAATTCCTTAAAACTTTGAACGAATTTTTTCCCTATATTTCCTCTAAACGGAGTTAACAATTCATGCAAGAAAATAACAACACATAAAATTGCTCAACCAAATGAGTACCTAAACACAATAAAAGTGATACCCACAAAATATAAATATAAAAAATAAATCTATTTTTTTAACCTTAAACCACCACTAACACATCACCTTAATCGGATGAATAAGTTGATCAATCAGTCGTTCCACATTATTAAATAAACGATTACTTCGTTCCTTCCCCCCCCCCCCCCCCCCCACATACCATCTGAAACCCCTGATGTATAGCCTTTCGAAACATAAAAGAACTACCAAGCTGAGCAACATGAGAGGTTATAGAGTTTGAGATAACGTCAAAAGCTCCCAAGCAATTGAACACCTTATACCAAATATCGCCAAAACATTTACATAGTAAAAGCAAATGATTAGCACTTTCATGAGCCTCAAACCCTCCCGAACATAAAGAGGGATTCGAAGAAAGAACGCCTCATCGGATTAAGTTGCCCTTTGTTGGTAACCTATTATTGAAAAGCCGCCAAAGAAAAACAAAGACCTTTAGAGAAAAAATTTGTTCCACGTCACTTCCTAATGTATGTCTAAATCCTCTTAATTACAAGAAATCATACGTCCATTTTATAGAATAAACTTCAAAAGGATCAAGCTCCCATCTCTACTTGTCTTTCTTAGTAATATACGAAATAGTGTTAGCCAAAAGCTCACAACACCACTCCACCTCCCAAACAAATAACCTTCCACGCCGCCGCCCCCCCCCCAACCTAATATATGTTACCAAAATATTTTTTATCTACTGCAAGATCAAACAACCTCTGAAGCCTAAATTTTAGTGCTCCTCTTGAAAACAATTTATCTTTCCAAAACAAAGAGTTTTCCCCATCATCCACCTCCCTACTAACATTATTATCAAACTAACGACGACCTCTTCTCCACCTCCCTCCACTCAAAAGATCCTTCCACCATATTGAAGCTAACTCACCACCACTCAGGGACGAAACCAGAAATTCAGTTTAGGGGGGCCGAATTTGAAAGTTCAATTCACTAAAGAAAAATTTAAAATTTAGAAGTATAACATATACAAAAAATTGTAAAATAAATCAAAAGTTAATATAGTGAATCTTTATTTTATAGACAATTTTTTTTCAAGTCAAACTTTTAGGCCCTTCCATTTTCACATTTATTTTAATTTTAGTCTCAACTCATGTGTTTTGCCATAAAAATTGCAATTTTTTGTGTAAAAAAAATGTGAATTTTTGTCTCAAAAGAGATATTTTGTCATTAAATTCAATATTGAGGCAATAAGGCACTTTTTTTAGTAAAGAAAGTTATTTTTTTTAGGGGAAAAACAATCACTAAGATCAAATTTAAAACAAATTTATAATAGTGCTCAAAATATTGGATTAATAAAGAAGGACCATATGCATAAGTTTAATAAAATAAGGGAGACTAAACATGAAATTAAACCAATAGTATAACAAAATACTAGTATAAAAAAATTGATAAAAAATTTAGGGGGAACCGTGACCTCTGTTGGTCCCCCTACTAGCTCCGTCCTTGCCACCACTCTTAGGCATACCATTCTCTTCCCCAATTTAGCTACCAATATCTTAGGGGGTGTTTGTTTCATGGATTATAAATTATTCCAAGGAATGTGACTTTGGGAATCTTTCATTCCTATGTTTGTTTCAAGTTTTTAAAAATTATGCCTAGGAACTTTTTATTCCTAGGAATATAATTTATACATGACTTTCCAACTTTCTATTCACATGTTAAATGGTGGGAATTTTATATTTCCATGGGAATAAGTGGTAACCACTCATAACTTCTCACTCCCCCATTATTTTTAACTCATTCTTTTTAAAATTTAATATTTTAAAATTTTAATTCAATTTATTTTAAAAATATTCAAAGGAAATTTATTTATTTACCAAACACATTGATTGAAATAATATTATGAACTACATATTTCCGTAAAAAAAATTAATAAGATGAACTACATATTTATTTACTCTCAAGCAAAACCTAATACAGAAATTAATAAGATGAACTACATATTTAAAAAAAATGAACTATTATCAACTAAGTTATTGGCCTCAAATGGTTAATGAGTTTCACCAAAAGACGAATCGTTCGAGAGAACCCGAGTTCGAATTCTGGGTGGAACAATTGATTAGTCAGATCGACTTTACTTATCCCACGAACAAATTTTTGATTACTAGGACTTTGTTCCCCTAAGAATCAGAGAGTTATAAACCAAAAAAAATATTGTCACTATTTGAAAAACTAATTATTTTAAGAATCAAGTTTTAAGAATTGGTTGGCTTAGAATCGTGATACTACCCAGATAACTAATATTATCATCAACTTTACTTTTTGTTGGTTAAATTATATCTTTTTGTCCTGTAATTTTCACAATCTTACGATTTTAGCCTCTTAATTTTCATAATAACACATTTGTCACTCCTATTATGGTCTTTGCTAAAAAAGTCTCTTAACTAATATTATCATTAACTTTCATAATATCATTTTTGCCACTCCTAACTTTAGTTTATCTTGCAAATTTGGATAACAAAAAAACCCAAACCAAGGAGACCCATTCGAACTCAAACCCAAGTCAACAGGCGAAACCCGAGTTGACTGGATTTGGGTGTGGGTTTGAGATCACTCAAACTCACACCCGAAACCCACACACCCACCCAAATATATGTAAAATT
Source organism: Trifolium subterraneum (assembly GCA_951799995.1). Classification (NCBI taxonomy): domain Eukaryota; kingdom Viridiplantae; phylum Streptophyta; class Magnoliopsida; order Fabales; family Fabaceae; genus Trifolium; species Trifolium subterraneum. Next base: position 52,726,268 of record OX637463.1, read on the forward strand.
ACCTAATTAACCCTTAGTATATACAAGTGTCAAAATTAGGGTTCACACGAATCAATCACTCAGTCGCTTCAACACCTCGTTCACTCACTCGGCCACTTTACTCGCTATGTAATTTATGTTGAACTATGTAATTTAATTACTAATGTCACCAAATTATGTTAATTACTTATGTTGAACTATGTAATTTAATTACTATGCTACATTTTGCATTTTATATCAAAAAGAATTCGGTCCGAGTTTTGGCAGATAATTAATTATGTGCGGGTGTGGGTGTGGATTTTGATTTGTCACCTATACAACATTTAGGTTTAGGTTTGGGCGATTGTTTTGGATGTGAGTTTGGGTAGTGTAAAACTCTCACCCATAGACACACATTGTCATCCATACTTGCAAAAGGCTAGTCCCACTAATTTTGACCAAGGCAACGGACATATGAACAATAACTCACATATCACTTCAGTATGAACAATGACTAACATGATATGCTAACGTGACGTGTAGTATGAACAACACATATTTTGCGGATTTTTTTATTTTCGTATGAAAGAAAAGATTTGTTTATTTTGTTTCAAACAAATCCACAAATTTCATTTTTACATAAGAAGAGCTAGCTAGAATTTAAACATTATGCTCATATCTTGATGGTTGTAGTGCCCTTCATGATTATGATTATTGAGAATCAATGAAGTATCCAAACGTGTCATAAAAATTCACGTGATTCGATGAAATCAGACTGATCATATCACTGACTGACATACAATTGTTATTTTCAGATCATACACAGGCCACCAAAAAACAATCCGACATTGGGCCCAGAAAAGCCCATATCTATCTCTTCAAATTATCGACAACATTTCAACCTAAAAGGAAAAATAAATAAAATGAAGCATAAAGGATACAAATAAAATAAAAAAATAATAAAAGAGATATTAGACACAGTGTTTTGGTTATCCTTTTAGGCTTTTTTTTACTCTTTCATATTGAGGCTTAAACTAAAAAAAATTGGTGTAGAAATTAATTTTAATTTAAGAGAAACTAGATAGGACTATATAGGAGGATACTAACCTTAATTTAATTTTTTCAATAACTATGTGTGGAAAATTTTATCCAAACTAATCCAACACATAAAACCTAATCATTTTAATAAGTAACAAAAAAAAAAAACTAACATTGGAATAGTTTTTTTTTGGTTAAATAATAGAATGGCCGAGAACAACTTGGAAATCTAGTCTCTTGTGCGACGTTTGTTGGTTTTTTCTTTTTAGTATCGTGTATCGTTGATTCAAATTGACATATTCACCTCAACTCATTACAGATATGATGAAGACATGAACATCAACGTTGCAGATCCGAGAGTATGAATATTCCGGTTACATTTATTTTGTCATATTTGTAGACAGTTTCATGATGCCGTTGTATGCTATTAACTTAGGTGCTGAAAGATTGTTTGTAGATTCACCTTTTTTAATTTTTAGCGATCTTTGTAATGATCTATGTATGTATGTTTCAATTTGAATGAATGAATATTTCTTTTTAGTCGAAAAAAACTTGTAAATCTCATTGCTTAAAAAAAAAAAACTTGTAAATCTCATGAAGTAAAATTCATATGCATTACAAAGAGAAACCAACTAGTGATATTATAGTGTCGGTGAAATTTGTTTACACAATTGATTTTATAAAATTTTTTAAAGTTATTTATAGGATTATATAATGTACTAATATATATTTTTATAAGTCAAGAAAATAAGACATCCGGTGATCTTTAGACATACTAAATCAGTTGGTACGTCGAAAGATTTTAATCGTCTACTATATATTCTCATAATAATTAAAAGAGAAATAAAGATTGGGGGACATAAAAATTTAAGAGTTGTGAGTGAGTCCAACGATCAACACGGAGATAATGACTATATACCAACAACTCACCGTATTAATATAACAACAAGCAACAACGTCATTTCTTCCTAATCCTTCTAGAGACAATCATTTCCATGGAATTGATTCATAATAAGAACCAACAACGCAAGTAGCGACAACCACTCCCAAAATTTCTTTTGAACTAATCATAATCCAACAGAAGCTATTTGCGGAAAACCAACCTAACGCAATGTACTATCCATTAATATATAAAATAAATTAATACTACTTATGTTCTTTTTTACTCTGCTATTGTTTTTGTTAATTAAAAAAATTATTATCTACACACATATGTAAAAATTAATCTTAAAATAACTAAGATCTATTTATATCTTCCTCAACAAATCTTTTTTCATATATGCAATGGACAATGGTCACGTTGGTCAGGATTAAACCCCTGAACCAAATATTGCCTACATTTACTATATATATGAACAAATTTAAAAAGCATATTTATTACATTAGTACATTGGTATAAAAATATCTCCCTTCTTGTCATTGTCGTCATAGGTCCTTTTTTTTTAAGTAACTTTGTGGAATAACTTGACATGTCTGAAAATCATGTGTTGTGTTTGGAGGAATTTGTTAGATATTTGTGAGATGAAAAAAGACTAAATTTTATTTAGTATAAAAAATTGGAACCAAACCTTATTTTGAATAATAAATAAATCACAAGTATAACTAAACCTAAAATAAAGCTAGCTATTAGTAATGATATTTCTTCACAAAATTGTAGTAAAAAAATAAGACACCACAATTCATAAAAAAATATCATTCATTTTTTTTTCAAACTAGTAAATGAATAGTGTGAATGATAAATGTAGGTGTCAACCGTTCAATGAAATGCTTCAATTTTTATTTTATTTTTTGAATGAAATTTACAATAAAAGAGGCTAGGAAATAATTAATACATCTTATAAACAATGCCAACCCCACACTTTCCTCCATACTAGCTTGTTTGGTGGAAAATTGTCAACATCACCACAGCACATATATACTTTTTCTCCCTTTTTTTTCTCCATTTTCACAAAACATATAATTCATATTATCTAACACTTAGTACTTTTAGGGTCTAGATTTATGTGATTGTGAGCCCCATCACCAAACATACATATATTTCAAATCACCCATCCACAGAAAGAAAAGGAGAAAGAAAAAAAAATGCCCCACTTGGTAGTTTTTTCACTTGGCCCTCCACATTTATATTTCGATTTGAGCTTGAAAAGACAACCATAACAAATTACACATATTTGAGCACATGCATCCCTTAATTAAAGATATTTAAGCACACAAATAAAATAATAAAATATAATAATTTTGTCGCATATATAATTTTTTTTGTATGTACATGTTAAACAATTTTTATTTAGGATTATATTCAAGTAAATACTTTCTCTATACATTGCACAACTTAGAGCTAATTAATAGAATGAGGTGACGAAATACTCTAAGTCATTAATCTTAACGGACATCCGTCATATTAACGTTGACTATCAAAGTAAATTATACAAAAATATCGACAAACAATTATTTATAAATAATTATTTGTCGATAGTTTTAAGGAGGAAACTTATTTATCTATGACAAAAAAAGTCGAGTATATACACATAAGAAAACATTAGTTCAAAATTTAAATTACAAAAAAAAAAAATTTAAATATAAAAAAGTTCCCCAATTCAAAATAATTGATTATTGTACATTACCCAACATAACTTGAGACATAGGCAAATTTTCACTTTTTTAATAACTAAATGGTGTAATTATTATTATTATTTTATTAAAGAGAGAGTTAGGACCTTACAAAAAAAAAGAGTTAGGACCCAAAAATAATTGCATAGCAACTAATCTTAGAATACTAGTTCAGATCGCTATTGCATAAATAAGTTATTCTTATATAGTTATTTGATCAATCATTTTTTAGTTACACTTATGAAATTTGAATTTTTTATTTATTTTATCAATTTTTAAAAAATTATATGAATGTGCTTATATAATCACGTGACCATGAAAGTTTTGCCCGCATGAATTGAAACTAATATACTAATATTCCGGCCTATACATGTATCCTCCTATACATGCAATTTGATGAAATTCTCAAATGGCAAAAAACACTATCGAAATTGATACGGACGGTTTTCAAAGTCTTTTAATACTATTTTTTCCATTTATAAAGTCAACTATATAGATTTAGATGTTAAATATAGGGTCAACTGCATGCACTTAATTCTCACCATGCAAAGTACTACTCCATATTTGATTTGACATTCAATGTACCCCCTTTATGTGTAGATATATGATAAAAATAAAGCACCATACCCATAAATGATAAATGTGACTTTTCTACTATAGCACTATGTAACTCCAATCCTCAAACTTTTTGTATAGTTAGTTATTATTATTTATTAGTACGAAGTTATGATTAATAAGAGTGTACGACTTGCACCAAAATCTTGATATTAGATTTAGTTGGTCCCGGTTCAATTCATATCAAAAAAGATGATAAGAAAGAGGTAGAAGAAAAATTGAAAAATAATATATTAATAAAAAAGTTTGAGTAAGTGATGATGTAATCTATATGAGCTATTAGTTATTATTATTATTTTCTCTATTATATTTTAGTTTTAATTTTATTTGGCAAAAAATGTGAAAGCAACTTGGAAAAGGGTGTCACATCTTGATCCAACTAGATCAGCAGTATTTACTTGTCCTATTTGTCCAAAGGAATTTCAATGATGAATTTGCATGAAGATATTGATCCAACTAGACAAATTCTTTATGGAATGGGTAACGAGGTATAGTGAATGAGGCAGGGAAAAATAATTGATTTTATCATCATTAATTAAAGTAGATTTTGAGAAAGCGTATAATTTAGTAGATTAAAATTATTTTGGTCAAGTTATATACGTTAATTAAGAATGAACCTTTTAAGTAAATAGTGGCTATGGATAAATGAAAGTCTTAGTAGGAAATAGTAGTCTTGTTAATGAATTCTTAATAGATTGTGGTCTTAAGTAGGGGAATCCTCTCTATTTCTATTTTTATTTATGATTGCATCCGAAAGTCTCGTTTTGATATTCACCAAAGTACGAAATAAGGTTAGGTAGTTTTGTGGTTTTCTTTTCGTGTTGGGAATGATGCAGAGTTCAAAGTTTCTCATCTTCAATTTACTTAATTATTCGGAAAACACTATAAAAACTAATTGTCACCAAATTTAAAAAGATTTGTGGCCAACAAACAAACCTTACAAATTACAGGTTAAAAAAGCTCTCACAAATGTTAAACTCAAACCATTTGTTATTTGTGGCCGAAAAGACCCTCACAAGCATCAAATAATTTTTGTGACAATTAGTTATTTATTTTTTATGTCTGCCATAAACATCACAAATATTTTGAAGGGGAAAAAAGTTTAATTTGGATCGTCGTATTCAAATTCTTATTCAGACCAACTCAGATCACATCCAATGGAAAACTTCTTAACAAAAACATGTTTATTATGCAACATGCACAAAATACATGATATGATAAATGATATCTTGTAGTGCTATCTGATATCTCTATTATATGTTGTGCACTAAAAAAGATCTTAAGCAAAATTAAATATGACGAATCAAAATTAAAACTCCAACTAAAAATAATATCTATATATATAATGTTCAACATACAAATATTACCTCTAATGAAGTGAAAGAAAATTCTCAACAGCATAAAACCAAACTATAACAACATTAAATGAGACCTTCCTGTCATTGCCTATGATTGAGTTTGAGATTACTAGTAGTATTTTTTTTGAAAGAGAAATTACTATTGTAAGATATTCTTATTTTATTAATTTCAATAATTTTTTATTTTGAAGCATAAATTCAATCATTTTGATTCAATGCAATGTATCGAATCAACCATCTTGAAAAACAATACAAAGAATTGAAAAATTTAAATAATTGATATCAAAATTTCAATATAGTCAAAATTTCTTTTTTAAGTCAGAAATAATTGTTAAATATTATCATGTTTACACCTACAAGGACTCCATAATTTGTCGGCTAGAAACACATCAACAAACATTACTATGATATGGCTATAATTCGTAGGTAACTTCCACCAGATTGTTCACTCTATTTATAATTAAGATATATAATGTCGGTTGCCATCTTTTAGAATAGTTTATATGCTCCCACTCGTGTCGATCGATCATCAAGTATACTATATGATCAAACATAAATCACTATAATAGTGTAGATATTTTTCGTCTTAAAGGTGTAACTCATATAAAAAATATGTAACCAATGCGGTTAGGGTAGATATTTTTAATACTAATGGTTTGATTTTAGATCGCGTTAAATGATATGTTTTGACAACCTACTGTTTTATGGATTTAATTGTTGAGAATAATGCCTAAATATCTTTTTGAAGATTTTAGTCTTAAATATATTTTAGATTTATATTTGAAATAAAATAATACTAGGATTTAAGATTTATATTTCAGTTTAGAATATTTAAGATTTGTTTAGAATTTTTAGAATTAGTTTGTTTTTTAAAATATATGATTTGTTTTTATATAGCTCTATATATAGAGCCATATAGTTATGAATAATATACGAGAAAGAAAAATAAAACATGAGAGGATTCTCCATGTAACCATATATTTTCTTCTCCGTTTTCTCCATCAAATATATCCCACCAAATTCCGCAATACTCAAAAAATACAAAAAAACCATATCATTATTTTGGGTTGGACTTGCTAAGTTTGACTATGTAATAGGTTTTTTTTTTTTTTTTTTTTTTGAATGGCAAAATAAATATATATATATAAGAGTGAAAGAATACATCTAAGAGAGTCCACAAAAGGGGTACAAGAAGTACAAAGTCCCCAAAGAAAAAAGGAAACAATACAATGAAAACAACGATATGAAACTCCTAAGGCGTCCTTGGACTAGACCAATAGCCACAATCCCCAAAATACCAGAAGGTCAAAAAGTAGAGAAAGAGCATTAAACAAAGAAAAGAAATACAAAAGCAAGCTCATATTCCACCAAGACCACCAGTTCCCAGAATCACCACCACGCACGACTCTAATGGTTCCAGCACAAAATAGGTTGCACCTCCCACTCATAAAGAGAACATAGGCTAGCAGGGTTTTTGACCAGATACCACTTCCAAGAAAAAAGTTTCACCCTATCAACTATGTATTCAACCGATGAAGATCCCCCTGTAAAGATTAAGTCATTCCGGGAAAGCCAGATCGACCAAATAACAGCATGCCAGATTAACAACCACTGTAAGTGAGCTCTCCTACCAGCACTCATCCCTACCATAACCTCAAATAAGCCTATAATCCCCCCAGGCAAGACACACTGGAAACCTAACCACCTAAAAATAGAATACCACACCGTAGATGACACCTTGCAAGTTACGAACAAATGGTCCACTGACTCAATGAAGCTCCCACATAACACACATAAGGTAGTGTCAATAGGTTGATTGCTACTAGTTGATAGAGTTAAGTTATGTATTGCGGTTTGGTTCGGTTTTCTAAAATAAAAACTGCAAATCAAACCAAATTGCGTCGTTTAAAAGAAAAATGATCCGCGCGGTTTAAAATAAATGCGGTTTTTTGCGGTTTCGGTTTGAATTGTTCGGTTTACGGTTTTACTTTTAGATTGGTTCGGATACGATAATCCCTAATGGGCACAAGCCCAAATAAATTTAGCTTAGGCACACTCACAATAAAAGTTAAAAATTAAAGATAAAATGATTAAAATGATATTGATTGATGTGACAATTTTATTTTTCTCTTAATTTTTTTAATTTACGTGTGTGTCTAAATTTGTGCCTATAAAAGAATACCTTCCTAATTGAAAGAAAAATTATTACTTAAGGATATGCTTCCATGGAAGAATTTAATGGGAGGCTTTTATTTTATAAATTAAAGAAGCTATAAAATATTTTTCAAAAATAAATTAAGTGTAATTAAAATATCATATGTTTATTTATATTATTCTTTCAATTATTTAAAATGTGTAACCAAAAAATTATTTAAAATGTCACATATATCCTAACCAAAAATCATCTAACCTAAAGACAGTATTTTTTCTTACATACATACATTATATAGTTTGTAGTCAATATTACTTTTTATCGTATTTTACTGATAAAATTCTTTCTTCTGAATGAAAATTAGAGGTTAATAAAAAAATCAACTAACCTAAGGACAGTATTTTTTCACCAGATTATACAATTAATAAAAAAAAATTATCATGGTAAAATTAGCATTTTTTTATGTATTGATGAAATTAGCATCTTTGGCCGGTCGTGGGGGGTTGCCAGAAAATAATTTGTTGCTTAAGAAGCAGGCATGGGCTGCAACCGGATAAATAAATAAATTCATTTCCAACCAAGTTATGTCTTTTATTTCATTCTATTCAATATTTACAGCATATAATATCTGTCATACAAGTGGAAGTAGTTGCTAAATACTGTATCATACTTTTTGAATCCAACGAATTGTAGCTTAAAATTAGAACAAATAAGTTATTATTATTATTATTATTATTATTATTATTATTATTATTATTATTATTTTTTAAAATGTTAAGAACATGCATGTAGATATCATATTTAATTTTATATTCAAGAAAAAACATTATGCAAGCCTTTGAAGTTTAAACTCAACTCTATTAATTATTTATAACAAACAAACAAGAAGAAAATTGAAATGGGCAACCATGCATTGAGAAGAAGAAAAAAACAAAAGTAAATGTTTTTTCATACATAAATCATAAATGTACAAATTACATGTGCACGGCCAATCAAGTTATTGGCTGTGTTTTGCTCCTATATTTTTTTATACACCCATATTATATATATAAAAGAAATTGATATTATATTTTTCAAATTTTACTTGCAATAGTTGATAGTAATTATTTATTAGTTAAAAATATAAATTATAATATATTTGTATTTAAGGACTAATTAATGTATAGATTATATGATGTACTTTCTTAGTCCTCGTTGTTAAACACACGTATTTGGTAGTCATGAAGACATTTTTTTAGGTGTTTAGGTTCAATTTTGCGTCTCAACACTTTTTTTTTCTATGTTTGTGCGTCTTTATTTGAATAATAAATAATTTTTTTTTCTTATATCCAATGAAAATAATAAATAATTTTTTTTTTCTTGCAATTGCTCTCCTACCAAACGTGAAAAGTTTATTACTTTCTTTCACTTCAAAAACAAGAGAAATGCATCAAAGATAAGCATGCAGTTCTGGTCTGGATGAAACTTTTAGAATAATCTAATCTTTATAAGGAAAACTATTTATGTCGATTCTTTGATTGAAATGGTGAAACTTGATTCCTGAAAATGATTTTTAATTGAAGATTATGATAATCATTGCTCTTTCTATGAGTGAGAGTGAAACTTGTTATGTGTTGGAGCCAATATAGGTTGGCGGGTGTTGGTATTGGGTGTTGATGATGATTCTACTTGGTGGGTGTGGTTTGCTCCTTTTACTTCTTTCTTTGTCCATTATTTTCTCGGCAACCAAATATTTTGGTTTAAGTTTTGGGTGGACTGGTGTCTGATGGTGGTGCCTTCGGTGTTTTGTTTTTAGATTTTCTATCTATTTTATTTTCTTCTTATATGAGTACTTCGAGCAGTGTTTTAAAAACCGAACCGGACCGGCCTGTCAGACTGGTTGAACCGCGAACCGAAGGGGTAGCCGGTCTGATTCAAATGTTGGACCGGACATGTAGTTAGACCGGAGTGAAACGCTAAAACCGGCGAACCGACGGTTTTCCAGAACCGCCGGTTTGATTGCGTCTGCTTTTTTTTTTTTTTCAAATTAAAATGACGTCGTTTTTTTTACATAATTATTTTTTTTTAAAAGTAAATAGAAAAAACTAAACTAAAACAAATAGTATGCGAAACAAATATGTCTCCTTGAAATTAAATTTATTATTAGACTTTGTTATTTCGTTTTTGTTGCGATTAAATTATGTTGCAACTAGACTTTGTTTAAAATCTATTTGGGTTTGTAATTTGTGCTATTTTATAGTGCGTGGTGACAATATTTAAGATTTGAATTTAAGAACTTGTGAGTTGCGACATTATGACATTTTAAATTTTTAAAATTTTTAGGTGTCATTAACTTTTTAGGAGACCGAGTCATCATGTTCGACCGATTTAATAGCTATATAATTTTATTAAAGAGACCGGTTCATTCCTCCGGTTTATCCGGTTTGATCCAGTTTATGCATGCGGTTCAACCAGTGATCCGATTGTTCGACCAATGAACCAATGACTCAGTACCCTCACCGGTTCGATAACCAGTCCGGTTTTTAAAACACTGACTTCGAGTACTCCCCTTTATATTATTTTTTCATTTGTGCTTTGTAACTCCTTCTACTTAATATATATTCATAAAAAACAAAAAAAAAAAGACATGGAGGACCCTTAAAGAGAAATGTACGTACTTGCCCGAACCCAATTTGTTAATATGTTGTTGCCCTTGTGTTTGAAATGAGATTTTTAATATTATTTTCCGTTTTAAAAAAAATTAGGTAACAATACTAATTATTTTAGAGTAAATCACCAAATTTAATTATGAATATTTTTTTTATAAAAATCTCTGATTTTGTTATGTTTTTTTCAAAAAAGCTAAAAGATATATATTAATTAAAATATTGTATAAAATGTACATTTTTTCTCTTATTCATGCATTATGACCTACAAAAGATAAAATAAACAGAAAGCAGTAGAAAGTCCCGAAAACTTGACCAAAAATCAAAATTTATTTAAATAAATTACGACTTAAATAGTATGCCTTTTTTAGTGTTATCACCTCCTCCCAAGCATGAAGTCTTTTACGCCACCTACAGCCCCAACATCTACTCTCCAACTCAATCTACTCATCTCTGCTAAATATTTTTATTTAAAGGTAACTCAAAAAACCTTTCAAATCTTTCACACAAATTGGACCCTCCATCCACTCATCCTTCCAAAAAAATGTGTTTTTTCCACTCCCCACCTCCCTCATAATAATATCATCAAACCATCTTCCTACACTTAAATCTACGTCATTTTCCCTCATCTTTTATTTATATTAGTCTTTTAAAAAATATGTTATGAACTAAATTAATAATAAGAGAATAAACTTCCAATAAAAAAAGTAAATAAACTTAAGAACTAAAATTGATAATAAATTGTAAGATATAAATGCTTAAATCTACAGACGAAATACTAAAATAGAGTACCTCTTAAATCTATATATATATATATATATAGTCTTTATTTTTCTCTCATGCAACGCTCCAATGTAGACCGACGTCTAGCTCAATTTTTATAATTTTTAGATATGTCCTAATCGTGACACCCATTGAAGAATTGATAATAAGTGAAGATATATCTGATAAAAAACAAAAAGAAAAAAAGTCCAAGTGAGTAAAAACAAATATTAATTATTTCTTTTGACCATAGCAAATCAAATCATTAAATTTTAATCATATTGTTAATAGACATGGATTAGCAAACTTGACTTGATTGATAATATATTTCAACAACTACTTGTGATGATTAATTCGATGATGCAGAGACTCTTCATAATCATAATCGATGAAGCAAAGTAAAGAAAGTTTATAAAAAATTATAATTAATTTGGTCTTACTATTGGATCTAGCATTTGATTTGAAACAAAAATCATTTCGTTTTAAAGATTGTATGCTATATGAATATTTCTTTTATTGATTAAAGTGATATCTTAACCAATGGACGAATCGTTCGGGAGAATTCGAGTTCGAATTCTGGGCGGAACAATTTTTTTGTCAGACTTTACTTACCTCCCGGCCGAACTCTAGATTACTAGAGTCTCTTCCCCTAAGAACCAGAGGATTATAAACAAAAAAAAATGATATTTTTTATAATTATATTTTGAGTTTGGAGCAGCGCCGGATCAAGACATAAACTTTTGATATGGCCAAAATCTTAAAGTAACAATGAACTAAATTATACTAAAAATGATATATAATTAATATTGTTATGTGCAATACATTTACAATGAAAATCGTCTACTTTGAAGGAATTTAAACTTCACATATATCTTTTTAAAGATTGCAAACTCAAAACTGTTAATCATGAATTAATTGCTTTTGCTTGATTTGAAAATAAAAATTATTTTATCTTCTTATAAGTAAAAGTATTGTTCTTTCGTTAGGGCAAATGGTAACGAAAAGATGTCCTTAATTTTCACCCATATGACAAGTACGCATCACGCATACATACAACTTCTTTATAAGAATAGAGTAAATATATCAGTCATTCAATAAATCTAAAAAGTCAATTATTTTTTATAAAATCAACCGTAGGTATATTAGCAAAATGGTTGACTTCAAGGGATGAATTAACTTTAATTAACGTGAAACTGATTGAGAATATCTGAGTTTATTTAAACATTTATTACATTTATTTCGATTGAACTCCAAATTATAGTATGTTTGCTCTCTCTTTCTCACACACACACATCATATTAAACATTACATCTTGGCCATTTTGTATATTTAAATTATTTTCATGAGTATAGTGTAAAATGACATAAAACACATTCTTAATTAATAATAAATTTATATTTAAGATAAAAAATTAATTTATTAATTATAATATATTTTTATATACTGTCATTAAATTTTTATATTATATATTATTAGCCAACTTAAATTGACCAAATGATTTTTATATGCATTTCCTTCCATCCATTAAAAATTGAATAGATGATTGAATATAAAAAGACACAAGTACACAAATTGAAATACTGTTGAGATAAAATGTATTCTGTCACAGAAAAAAATGAGATAAAATATAGATTCTTTTATAAAAAGCAAGTAAAATTTTAAAACATATTATACAATAAAAAAAATGTGACGCGGCCAAAGTTGTACAATGTTAGGACTATTTTCATTTAAATAATAATAGTAATAATAAATTATAGGAGTAAAAGGTAAAATTGCTTGACCGAAAAAAAGAAGGTAAAATTGAATTTTAGATCTAAAACAAGTAATTGTAAAGGTGATTCCTCCAAAACAATAAAATATATTCACACGAGTAGGAACATATTTACTAATTATAGCATTGACAATCGTCTGAATCTCATGAGTTTTTTACGCTTAAAAAAATCTAATTTTTATGAGAAAATAATTATAATATTTTAAACATTTATAATTATTGAATATAATAATTTTAGATTTTAATAATAATTCACTACGGTATAAATTAGTTTTACATCGACGTCTACTAAAAGTACCTAAATTGTCGCATATTTACTAAATATTTAATTCTTATTAAATATTCAATTTTTTCTTTTTTTGGTAATTTATTAAACATTTATTTAAAACTACTTTACACAGAGGAACCATTTCTTAATTTTGTATAGTTTAATATATAGTTTTTTTTTTTTACTATTTTGCTTAAAAAATATATATTTGATTTTTTTTAACTATTACAAAATTGATTTAATTATATACTTAACTTAATGAACTATATCAGTTGGTGTAGAAATCCTCTAGAATGCCTTCAAAGTATCTAGTTTTCTCTTTTGTATTGATTGAAGTGGCAGTGACACCGTCAATTGTGGGAGGAGGATTTGCTTGCGGAGTGCACAAGTTTACTTTATGATATTGTTTTGCAAACTAACATTTCAGATTCATGGATTTGGCGGCATGACATTAGTGGCAGTTACTCTGCGAGGGGTGCACATTCTCTACTTACCACACTGGATGTTGTCACCACGGCAGGTGCACCTGACCTCATTTGGCATAATCAAGTCTCCCTAAAAGTATCGGTCTTGGCTTGGCGGCTGCTTCGCAACAAACTACCAACTAAAGACAATTTGGTGGAACGTAACATTATTCCTCCTGACGCTCGTTTTTATGTGAGTGGATGTGGTGAACCAGAAATCGCTAACCACTTGTTTCTTTCATGTCCTGTTTTTGCACCCTTGTGGACTCTTGTTTGTTCTTGGTTAGGTATTGTCTCAACTGATTCAGAAGTGTTACAAGACCATTTTGCTCACTTTGTTGCTTGCTTAGGTGGGTCACGAAGCCGCCGTTCATTTTTACAGCTTGTTTGGTTGTGATGTACTTTGGTTATATGACACAAGCGAAATAACAAAATTTTCAAGGCCGCAGGAACTACAATTTAACAAATGCTAGATAGAGTTCAATTATTACAGTCTGGTGGCTGAAAGCCCACAATGTTCACCTAGGTATAAACACCCGTAGGTGGTGGTCGAACATGCTGGTTTGTTTGAGCATCGATTAAGTTTTCCATTACAATGTGTATATGAAAGTTGTAAAATTTGGTGGCTTTGTCTCATACACCTTATGCTAGGTAGGACTATATCTTGGTTTTAATATATTCCATTTCTGTTTCTTCAAAAAAATATATACTTCTTTATATATTGATTGAAGTACCCTTAATCACTGTTTTAAAAATCGGACCGGCCGGGAACCGGAAGGATGGCTGGGTTGGTCAATTTGCAGAACCGGTTATGTAAACCGGTGTGACCTGGCCGGCTCAATGGTCAAACCGTGGAACCGGTTAACCCGCCCGCACTGAACCAAACCGGTTTGATAATATGAAAAATTTCTAAAAATTACCGAACATTGCTCAATAGGAATCGAACTAGGGACATCAACATAAAATTTCTTAAGCTTACCACTTGATCATGTGAACTTCTGTGAATATAATACATACTTTATTACATATATTTGATACGATTTTCTTATTGAATGTTAGTTACAAAATTTAAGATTTGAATATTTTCTTATAAAATAATACACCGGGTCAATAGTCGTGCGGTTCGACCAGTGACCCACTGGTCCAGCCAGTAACCCAGTGCCTTGACCGGACCTATCACCGGTCCGGGTTTTAAAACTATTATCTTTGCTTATAAAAAATAACTCAATGAACTATACAATGTAATTGATTGATAATGTTAAATTTTTTAAATTCACAACATACCAAAATTAATCTATCATTAGCATTTTATAGAAAACCGTAAATTATTCTTCTTTTGATCAAAAAAAAGAAAACCGTAAATTATTCTTGTAAATTTAATTAAATTAGTAAAAATATTGCATTATACTTTTACGAAAAAAATAAAGAAATATAGTATACTATTACAAATTCAAAGATTAGAATTCGAACAATTTTCTCATTTATTCGTATTAAGGTAAAATTTTCAGCCGTTATTCAAAGAAAATAAAAGCAATTGTTTTTGAATAAATTATAGAAAACAATAATAAACGGTATTTAATCGAGCAGATTAATCAATAATATATTCATTTATCACATATATATTTTGTTGACTAAAAGAAAATAAAAATATATATTTTTTTTACGCTGTTACGGTTTATTTCCTTACATACAACAGTTTCATATTAAATAATTAAATTAAATATAAATTCAGTAAAATAATTATTAAATATATATTTAGCTTTTCCTCTTCCACCTTTGTTCCATTGTTTCTTTTCTTCTTCTTGTGTGTGAGAGAGAGAGACACACACAGAGAGAGAAACAAAAACAAAACAAGAGAGAGAGAATGTTCCAATTTTTCATGGATGCTGCTTCGATCTGCGTCTTCCTCACTTTCAAGACATAATCTTCTTCACATTAAACAAACCAAATCACACAATCTATGTAAGCATGTTTTTTTTTTTCATCTTCCTTAAACACACCAAAACAATAATTTTGTTTTTAAAAAAAAAAACTAATTTTACAAACACATC
Organism: Trifolium subterraneum; assembly: GCA_951799995.1. NCBI lineage: Eukaryota > Viridiplantae > Streptophyta > Magnoliopsida > Fabales > Fabaceae > Trifolium > Trifolium subterraneum. The sequence goes on from OX637463.1 coordinate 52,741,960, forward strand.
CCCTTGTTCAATTTTCCATTTTTTCTAATTCATTTCTGAATTCTAACGCAACCCTTTTGATTTTTTCTTAAAAATATCTTGATGGGTTTTTAAATTTTGATCCTTTTTGTTTTTCAAAACATGGGTTGTTTTGTTTTTTCAATTTCAATTTTCTTTTAAAATTATATATTTTTATTATTTGTTACTTGTGATTTTGTAATAAAAAATGAGAATTTATTGTTTATTGTAAGACTTGGTTCAATGGGTATGGATTGGGATCTCTGTTGGATCTCTTGGTTTCTGTTTTATTCTTATTTTTATAATTTTGAATAAAAAATTCATGTTCATGTTTTCTGATATTGATTTCTGTGTATTTTTGTTTTGTTTTTGTGTATATATAGTTTGGGGGTGTAAATAAGGATTTTGCTACATTTCCCTCTTGCTTGAAAAATGTATCTTGTTTGAAGGTGGTTTCATGGGTTGAATAAGAAGCACAATGGCTATGGCTAGGTTCATTGAAGAAGAAGTTCAATTTTTTGATGCACAAGAGGATATTGTGTTAATGTCAGATGTAAATGGTATTATTGACAACCCTCAAGTTGATTCTGGTTTTCCTATGGATTTGTTGAAAGATTTTGGATATGAATTGTGGACTCGGAGTCCGGGTAGTGTTCGAGATCGAAGGAGTAAGTTTGTAAAGTGGATGGAGTCGAGTTTGGATAAAAAAAACGTTGAGAATTCAGGAGATGGAAGTAATCATGAAAAGGAAGATGAGATGAACAGAATGAAAGATGGTGTTGAGAGTGCGAACAAAAGTTCTGGTTTTATGGATGATTTCTTTTCGAGTAAGTCATCAATGTCTTGTTCGTCTTCCATGGAATCTTGCGAGTTTGTTGGTTTGGTAGAGGAATCAGCATGCCAAGATAGGAATTTGGATAGTGTAGTAGGGTCTAGTGAGGGTCAGGTAGCGCAGCATAGGGAGAATAATGATCGGTTGGTGGTTTCAGATGAATCCGAGAAAGCAGCCGAGATGTCTCCAACTTACCAACGCGAGATTGGTAAGGAGTCCGAGGAGACAGGTGTGTTTGAGGGTTGGAAGAGGAGGGCAAAAAAGGCTTGGTTAAGAAAATTAAATTCAGTGAAATCCAAGATGGATGGATTCCAAGGAGAATCTGATAGCAAGAAGCACGAAGGCGGTGTTCCATTATCGGGCTGTAGGATTCAGAGAGTTAAGGTCCGTCAATGCAAGAAACAAAGAAAGGAACTTTCGGCTCTTTATATAGGACAAGATATTCAAGCGCACGAAGGACCAATTTTAACAATGAAATTTAGTCCTGATGGACAGTATCTTGCTAGTGCTGGCGAAGATGGAATTGTGCGATTGTGGCAAGTGGTTGAGGATGAGAGACATAATGAAATTGACATTCCAGAAGTTGATACATCCTGCATTTACTTTACGGTGAATAATCTGTCCGAATTGACACCCTTGTTTACGGATAAGGATAAAATCAGAAATGTGAAGAGTCTAAAAAAGACATCAGATTCAGCGTGCGTCATTTTTCCTCCTAAGGTCTTTCGGTTATTGGAGAAACCACTGCATGAGTTCCATGGTCATAGAGGCGAAATTTTGGATCTCTCTTGGTCAAATAATAATGTGAGTTAATTTCATAATTCAGTTTTTTACTGAGCTAATAATATATTTTTGTATATTTGAACTTCAGAAATGTGAGAGATTAATTAGTTGTTTCCCCCCTTCTTTTTGCAGTATCTGCTGTCGTCTTCAGTTGATAAAACTGTTCGCCTATGGCAAGTGGGACATGATTGCTGCTTGAAAGTTTTCTCACACAGTAATTATGGTATGCCTCGATGCCCTCAACGCCTATCTGTTCTTGTTATGTATTAGAGTTTTCAGCTTTAACTCCTTGTTTTGGTATCACTTGGATTTTCCTCACAAATAGTCTTATGTTAATGTTTTGTAGTGACATGCATACAGTTCAATCCGGTGGATAATAATTATTTCATTAGCGGATCAATAGATGGAAAAGTGCGTATATGGGCGATTCCTGACTGTCAAGTTGTTGATTGGACTGACGTCAAGGAAATCGTCACTGCAGTGTGTTATCGACCCGATGGACAGGTATAGTTTCTTAACAATTTCCTTCTGTAGAAATGAAGATTCTATAGCAATTAATTTGACGGAAATTGTCTACCTTATACAGGGAGGGATTATTGGCTCCTTGACAGGCAATTGTTGGTTTTACAATGTATCAGGTATCTTCTTTTAACATATATATACACCGATATTTTCCTTGAGCTACATATGTAGGACCAGATGTGTCAAATATCGGCCATGTCGGGTTTTTACGACAACCACCATGGCCAATTTGTGAAGAATGGCGGCGCCGTGGCGTTTTATGACGGATATGGCGGCGCCATATGACAGTTTTTGGGCTTTCCGTCATTACACTGGTACCACCGACACTTGCAATTGAATGTGTGTCTAGTGTCCGCCACCAACATCTGTGATTTACATTCAATTATTCCATTTTTGGAATATTGCTGGTGTTAGTGTCGAGTCCGGTGTTTGTGGCTTCATAGGCTACACCAATTCGCTGTGATTTGGTGGATCTTTATCCTGCTCAAGTGCTTCAAATTTTTTTTGTGAAAAGATGCATAATAACTTATCGGGCTTGCTTTTGTTTTTGGTTGAATCAGATAATCATCACCTACAGATGCAATCACAACTATCCTTACTTGGTAAAAAGAAATCTCCAGGGAGAGGAATAACCGGATTTCAGGTATTGTTCTCTTTTCATTCTTTTGTGCCAATGGAGTTCTGTTGTCTTTTTCACATAAGCTTATTTTTCTGTAGTTATTTAACTGATTCCATGTTTTTCAGTTTCTTCCTCAAGATTTTAATAAAGTTATGGTTACCTGTGCTGATTCACAAGTCAGAATCATTGAAGGGCTTAATGTCGTTGGCAAATTCAAAGGTATTTTGTTTCGATCCCACTTTATAAGGTTTTAGTTCAATGCTATTTATCTATATATTTATCTATATACCTAATTTGAACTTTTAGTTCATTACATGTTTTAATTCTAAGGATTTCTATATTGTGTTTTCAGGCCTTAATACAGGGAGCCTAATGTCCGCATCGCTTACTTCGGACGGAAAACACATTTTATCAGCCTGTGAAGACTCCAATGTATATATGTGGAATGTTGGTGACGACGAGTTTCACACCACGAAAGTCAAGAAGATTAAGTCCTGCGAGCATTTTTATTCAAATGCATCTGTGGCGGTACCTTGGTGTGGTTTGAAATCTGGGAACATTGATAACTTGAAACAATTGGATGCCCTAAATAAGAGGCCACCTCAAGCTGTATGCCTCGAGCCACCGTCTTCTTTTTCTCTAAGCCAAGATTTTTTCTTGGATTCTATTCCGAAAGGTTCCGCAACTTATCCCGAGGAGAAACTTCCTACTTCAAGTCCTAAGAGTAAAAATTCTGCAATGCACAAATCTGCATACAAGTTCTTGAAATCTTCATGCAAGAGCACTTCCAATTGTCATGCATGGGGTCTAGTCATTGTGACTGCCGGTTGGGACGGTCGAATAAAATCATTCCACAATTACGGATTACCTGTACTCGTTTGAAATGAAAGCGGCCTTTCATAGAATGGATAATAGACTCATGAAGTGGCCTTTTCTGCAATTATCGGTTTGCTTCGGCATCTTGTCCTTGGAAAATTGCTGGCTGCTAATGTTCTTCAAGACTCGAAAGCGATGTTCACCGAGCAGGCTCGGCCAAAGATCAAACCCCAAAAAAGGATTGCAGTTTAGTGCATGTTTAGATTTGCCTTGACACTAGCAGAATCAAAGCAAGCCACCGTAATTTTGGCAAAAACTACTCTTAGAGTTTCTACAAAATCACGGTGTCATTGTGATTATGTCAAACTCACCGCCAGTCCAAACATACACACACACTTAGATAATTTCAGAAACTTGGACTTTTCTCGCTTTTCCACTTTCGGATTTCAGGAGATTTAGATGACTTATCCGTTCATGACAAATGGCAACACGACGGTGGTTCTAACGTAATCCATCCGAAAAATGAAGAAGTGGTTAAGTATTACTTGTCTTGGCACCAATTCTAAATTGCCTTTACCTCACACTAAGAATATGCTGGCCCTTAAAAGAGGTGCAAAGTCATATATCAGGGACATGTAAAAGGCCCCATAAGATATTCTTTTGTAAGACTCTTGTTTGGTTAAAATAAGAGAGATTGTAAGAGAAGAAGAGATTCATTCAAGAATCAGTGGTTGAAGTTTACTGAGATAAAATGATGGTGGGGGTGTTAGTGGATTTAATTATTGAGTTGGGCTAACCAATTTAGAATCTCTTTGTCTGCTAATCTTTCAAGCTATCTCATGGTAGGTCCCTTATATGCCTGAGGTTGGAAGTGATGATTGGGATAGTCAATTTTACTTGAACAGATGCATTTTTGGCTTTCTGTTACTCCAAAAATACAACAAAACAAGTGTGGCTGATTCATATAGCCAATAGCTATTGCTACAGTACTGACATTAATATTATTATTGCTAACAAATGTTCTGTATATATACATATATATATGGTCTTAATTTAAGACTGTGACATCCTTTTGTTTACTTAATTTGCTAAGATTTTTTATCCTTTTGTGAAGATAATAATTGTGTAAAAGTTAACATATTACTCACTCAAATTCTGGGAATATAAGATTGGCGGGATCGAGAGAGTTAAGGAGTGAAGCGATAAGGAGGTTGAGAATTCGGTCCTCAGTCTCGACGTATTTGGCGTTTACAAAAAATGTTACTCATTCAAATTCTTAATTGCCACATTCATTTATATTTTTGTACTCACTTAACACATTCACAAATTTTCTTTCTTTTTGCAGTCTTGTATGATTGTTTCTTTTGCAATCTTTCATGATCTTCATGCACAGAGATGTGACAAGACATACATTAAATCCTTTTCACCCCCAAAGTTGTTAAACCAAGAGTAAAAACACTGTTTGCTTGAAAGTGTTGTTTGTCTGCTCATAATCTTTTATGAATGTTCATATCATATTATACTAACCCTCATAATTTTTATGAGAGTCCATGTATTGCTTCTTTAATTGAGTATGAAATGCAATGCGTCTCTTTCTTCAAAAATAAAATAAAATGAACGTAAGTAATTATTAGTTGGTCTAATGATGATTGACGATTAGACGTTGAATTTGGTAGAAAGGAATACTCTTTTATCCTCGTAACTGCGATCGAGAGAGAATTTGAATGATTTGATGTCATAACTGATCCCTTCGAATCAGATTAGGCGGTCCGGTGAACCGTATACTAGTGGGGAAAACCAAAACTTGTAAAAATAAAATGAAGGTAACTAATAATCAAGTGTCACCTCCACAATCAACCATTCAACCAATTCAATATTAGATAAATTATTCATTTGGGAAATCACTATATATATATATATATATGGGTTTGCTAACTTAGACCCACTTAAAAACATGAAGGTCTAAGTTAGCAAGGTGCACCTTTTCTATTATGACTAAAAATACCCTTCTTTTACTATTTCAAATAAGTTTAGAATAAAGGGCAATTTTGGAGTTTTATGGAAAAAACAACAAAACATGTTTTATCCTTCCTTAAAATTCACAAACTACATTTACCAATCTTACATTTTATCATTGAAGTGTTTTTCTTAATAATTAATACTGAAGCTTTTTAATAGCAGATGAACATTGACCGTAACAAAAAAGGCACAGAAACATGAACATTCACATGTAATAAAAATAATTTGGAGCATTCTAAAATAGTTATCAAATAGAAGATGAAGGTGCAAATTAAAATTGGTGATATTGATTATGAAAAAAAAAAGTGTAGTTATGTTCAGGTAAATGGTTTAATCAGGATCATGAATTTTGTTTTTTTATTTTATTTTCTAGGTTGTTTATTTAGGTTGCATATATTTATAATTAAGTGGGTCTAAGTTAGCAAATGAGTGCACAATATTTAATAAAATTTACCTAACTAACCCTCAATTTTCTAGTGTAAAATAACTAAATGTCAAGGAGTTTTTTGTCCAAAGTGAAAATGTGCACCTTGCTAACTTAGACCTTCATGTTTTTAGGTGGGTCTAAGTTAGCAAACCGTATATATATATAGAAAAGAAATACCTATGAATTTACATATCTACCCTTCTTTCATTTTTTTATTTTTTGACACATACTCAAACCAATGGACATAAATGTCTAGTCATACTAAATTTTAGTAAAACAATATTATTTTAATCATTATACTCTATTACAGAATGTTTTATATTTTATTGACCTATATTTTTACTTATATATTAATAAAGATGTATGTTCTAGGACCCCAAATAGCCTTATTCATTCTGTAACGTAAATTGTAAATATGTTTCACGGTTGTTGCTGTCCGTTCCCGCCTCCTCTTCAGTGTCGACATGATATTCCTTGGGAGTGCCATATTTTCTGTCAGTTCACGGACCAACTCCTTCTCGCCGGGTCGAAGTGTCTCGACATATTTATGACCTTGAAAATCTTGAGTCATCTCGTGATTGTACATGTTCACCGTTGACAACATTTAAACTCCATTGTCTACTGCTCAACAAATAAATCTTCAGTTTGAACGGACAATCACACTTCAACGACATCTTTTTTTCCTTTTTTTTCTTGTGGGCGTACTCCCTGTACTCGCCGCCTCTTTGACATCCAATGTGTACATATCCCTTTCTACCATTCCCCCATTATATGACTTTGCAATCACAGTAACGAAACCTGACTCTGCAGCTAAATCACTTACCCATTTAAGCATTTGTTCGCGATTATCAAACTTAGTTTCCATTGTAAATTGGATGCGGAAATCAATTTTTGGAGGAGGAGGAGGCACAACGTTGCGTGGTTCGCGGTCGGCTTTGCATCACCATTACATTGTTCTTCAACCTTATGTTTGATTGGTTTTGACACATTCATCACAACCCCTAAATAAAAATACATTTCAGTCCCAGACAAGTTCACTACTTAGGGAGCGAACTTTCCCACACAACGCTCGCCAAATAGGGAGCGAACTCAACTAGTAAAATGTGATTTGACGTGATGGAAACGAAATGCTTATTAAAACGAATGAGAAAGGTTTTTGAGTGACATTACCTTTGCATTCAACTCAGTGAGATTTTCATGGAGATCCTTGATGCTTGGATTGACTTGAAAACACCAATTTGGCCAAAATCGTCGGTTTTGAAGAGGAAAAAAATAAGGTGGTGAAATTGTACTGTTTGTGTCTGAAGGTCCATGCATATATATAGGGAAAGCGCTCGCTATCCAGAATGCAGACATATATTCTCATGCACGCTCGCCATATAAAGAGCGAACGTTGTTTTGAAATTTATCAAATGGGGTGCTTGTATTCCCAAACGGTCACTTACTTTGCACACTCACGTTCTAGCCGGCATGCCGTGTTCGCTCTCTAGTCAGCGAGGAGGACATTATGGTCATTTTAGGGGGTGACTGAGGAATTGAATTCAACCATATTATGTAATTGTTTGTAAACTAGACTGAAGTCAAAGTTTTTGATGTTTTTAGGTATTATTTAGGTTAGTTTTTAGTATTTTTAGTCAACTTGAAGACAAAATCCAAGCAAAAAAACTTAAAATTACGAAGTTACTTGACCAAGAAGCAAGAAAAGTGGAAATTGCATCCAAAGTAGCAAAAAAGAAGCAAAAACCGAAGAAAACTAATTTAACCATATTTAAAATAAGGATTTACAAATCTCAGCTTAACTAGTAGAAATATTTATTAATTTATGTGTGTATGTTTTCAATGGCTTTGTCATTTCGTCTATGTACAAATTAACAAAATAAGAATTTAAAGATGATACAATACTCTTATCTACTACTAATATATTAAAATCGATTACCAACAAAGTTACTAATTTATCTTTATTACTTTTAACCACGTTGCAAAAAGAAAAAATAAAATAAAATAGTTAATAAAAAAATTATAGAAAAAATAAGATGAATATGCAAAAAATTAGGAATATAGAAATAGAAATATAAACAATAGTTTTCATAAAAAAATAATAAACAATATTATTAACTAATGATAATAAAAATAATTAATAATACAATAAAGTTAATTACTATTAAATTTACTAAATTATCCTAGATATTTCTAATCAAATTGCAAATTTTTATCAAAAAAACATACACGCTACTATTATTTGTGACGTATGCATAAAAAATTTGATAATTTATCATTGATAATTATAATCAAATTTATTCATTTAATAAATTTTACAAGAAATAGCAAAATAGTTTCACTTATATTTTATATAATAGATTTTTAAATATTTTATCTTAAATAGATTTTCTACAATAATACAATGACAAATTTAAATATAAAATAAAATTCAATGACCCGTGCATTTTTTTTTTTTTTTTGACGGCTTCAATGACCCGTGCATTATCACAAGAAATTTGGTCTTATTGAGGTATTTTTGCTAAACAAAAAAAAAAAAAATAGAAATTAGGATTTGGTTGAAACTTAAAACCTGAAGCTGGCCGTGCCGTCAAAGAAAAATAGAAACCCTTATATTTCATTCCTTTTGTCTCTTCACAGTTTTTCATTTTGTCAAAGAAATATAGAAACCCATGCAGAACTACTGTGGTTACTCGTAGCCTAGCAGATTCACCGTAAAGAAGACGACATGCAATATTATTGAAACTCTGGCAGTCAATTTCTATTTCTCTCTTAACCCTATATTGTTAACAACATGATGTTTCAATATATTATTGAATTCATGTGCAAAATATGTGATAGGAGGTTAAACACTTCTCTTACAATGGATGCTGTGGGAAGAGGGAAAGGACCAGATGAGGAGGTCGTGGAAGAAGCCATTTACAAAAATATGTCAGAGGATGTTAAAAAGTACCACGACATCTACAAATCTATGTCGCCCGAGGAGAAAGAGAAAGAGTGTGAAGTGCTTTTCAAAGACCTTGACAGTGAGCAGGTCATGAGGATCATGAGACGGAATGATGAAGACGCCTTTATGGTCAGTTTCAAGGAAATCTCTCAAAAGAAGGACTTCATCATACCGTCTCATGCCTCGAGGCAAAGAGCCAAAATAGAAAAGCCAATGGCCTACTGCGACGACGACGAAGCCTTCCTTTACATGACTCAAGAGAAAACGAATAAGCTAATCAAGGAGATTGAACAAAAGGTTTTCTACTTTTTATCCATCCATCACGCTTCTGTTATTATTAATTAATGTGACTGTAAGTGTGTGATTATTCCCCGTCTCTCACCTTACTTCTGTCAATTTTGTGAATTCTAGTTGCTCGACTCACCCTTCATATCTGACGAGGATGTTGGTAAATATTCAAATGCCGTTAATCATCCATCAGGAATTAACACTCCAGCTAAGTTTCATCGATGGTACAATGACCACAGTGTATTTCGCTTCCCATTATCTTCATCGAGCACTTTGTTCATTCAAGGAGGAGATATCTCACAATGGTTCATCGATGGTACCACCGATGCAATTGTATGTCAAATTTACTCTATTGTTTGACATTTTTCTTATAATAAATATTACTCAATGAAATGTACACAGAAAAAATGTACAATTTTATTTATTTATATGTATATGAACACATGCAGGTGAGTCCTTCAAATGAGACATTGCTTGGAGGTGGTGGTGCACATGAAGGTAAATCATTTATAATAACTTCAATTTTGAGATTAGTTTAAGACTCTTAATGGTCAAATTTGTCATGTGTCTTTGTCGGACAAACCTAGGACACTAACACATATTACTACATTGAACAATTTTATTTTCTCAAATTATTATCAGTATCGATTTGTCTTTGTCGTTTTTGGTGTCTTTGTCTGTGGAAGTGTACATGATCTTTGAGTGATGGCCTTTTATGCTGATTTCAGCTATACATAGGGCTGCTGGTCCAGATCTTGCTAGCGCATGCCAGGATGTACCAGAAGTTAGGCCCGGAGTTCGCTGCCCAACTGGGGAAGCGAGGATCACAGGGTGAGTTCTTGTAATTTTCTTTCTTCTTGATAAGGATAGAAATGGAAACTTGTGAAAATAAGCCTGCTTAGAAGCTTGTCTTATATAGACTTTTACTTGGTGATGTGCAGAGGTTTCTTGCTGCCTGCTTCTCATGTTATTCACACTCTTTGCCCAATCTCCAATGTTGATATTAATCCTGCTGCCTCTCTTGCAAGTGCTTACAGGTAGCTTCTTGTTTTTAATGTTGTGTTGGAGAAGCTATTCTTCATCATTTTTTGAATTAGCCAAAGTTCATTCCATTTTGTGTTTTGGTTCACTGTCATTATTTTTTTATTTTTTGGTTTTAACCATCAGTTTAATCTGGTTTGGGGGTCAGTTCTGACATCAAGTGGTTCCAGCTCCCTCCCGATCGCAGTTGCGGGGGATCGAACCGTGGTTCACTGTCATTATTACAGGACTAAGATTTGGAATTATCAATTTGATTTTTCAGGAGTAGTTTAAGGGTTGCAAAAGAGAACAACATTCAGTATATAGCATTTCCAGCCATATCATATGGGTAAGTTTATGCTGCTAACAAATTCTTTCCTATTCATCATCCCCCATGTTCTGTTCATTGGTAATGAATAACTAGGTCCCTCATAAAAAATGTTTAATACTGCATTTTTCAGATACCCTTACGATGAAGCTGTTGCTGTAGCAATTTCTACCATCAGAGAGTTCCAAAATGACTTTAAAGAGGTAGTATTACATTCCATTTTCTCTATTTTGAACACTCTGAGTCTGACCATATAGAATTGATGAGTTTTGGTACCTAATATTGCATTTATATATTTGTTTAAGGTCCACTTTATTCACTTGAAGCCTGATATTTATGACATTTGGGTAATCAAGTCATATGAATTGCTGCAACCCAGTGTCCCCGAAAAAGTGGAAGCGATGATTGCGATAATCCGAAACAACTATGGCCGATTGAATTAGTCAACGGCTTTTGCTACGGTTGACTTAATTGCATATTTAGTCTCGTATGTTTATTTTTAGATTTAAATTTAGTCTCTTACGTTTAAAAAGTTTTTAACTGATCCTTTTAGTCAAATTTTTGTTTAACATTTGAAAAAGGTAAGGTAATAGAAGTACTTCTCTCAAAACTCTGACACCCTTTTCTAAGTAAGGTAATACAGACGCCGGACACGACACATACATTGATACGTTCGACACCAATTATAATTTTCAAAAAAATGATATAATTTAATGTAATTAGTGTTGGTGTAGTGTCAATATCAGACACTAACGCATGTCTGACACCTGAATACATCTAATTCAAAGAGTTTTCATGCTTATGGCTTGACATCATTCACAAATTTGCTTTCTTTCCCAATCTTGCTTGAATCTTTTCTTTTGCATTCTTCCATGAGCTTCATGTTCACAGATGTGACAAGACAAAACAACCTTTTCTCCCCCAAGTTGTTAAACCCAGAGTCAAAACACGGCTTGAAAGTGTAGTTTTTCTGCACAAGAATAATGGAATGTTGAAGACCCTTTGTTATGGTCTAGAGAAATCTAGATGCACTATTAGAGTGAATTAATTTTTTTTTTTGGTCAAATTAGAGAATAAACTCTATGCTATTTAATTTGGTGCATATATTGGCCGCATATCAATCTCAATCTCTAAAATTTACAATTGGATGTAACACATAAAATGCCATGATGTGTTGCACTCTCACCCAAGTTACAAGATAGTCTTCATTCGTAGGCAAGTTAATAGGGTTGTTCATAGTCATGCAACAACAACTTTCATGTTATTTTTTTGTCTTATGCAGACATTAGACAAAAAATGTAACAAATTATAATTTTATTATATTAAAACTATAATGATTTGATTACATCATAATCTATTACATCATAAATTTACCAAGTGCAACTGGTTTTTAAACCATTATATGATAAACTTACCAAGTGCAACTGTTTTTCCATTACCACCATTCTCTAGTATTTGGTCCCACGGACCTCTGCTTCTTTATCGCCTCTGTTTCGGCTAATCATATTGTACCCAGTGGATTTCGGCGTAGAAGAATTGTTAACTATACCACAAAAAAAAGATGAGGACATACCAAGTTGCCAACTTTTATCAACCACTTGCCCACCATCAGATAAATGCAGACATTTAGGTGTTCTGAGCCAAAAAGTTTAGCAGGATTATGTGTTTGGCTAAGCATACCGCACCCAATAATTATGACACAAAAAGTCTCTCGTCGACTAACATTGTGCACCCAACCATTGTGACTAAACAACACAAGTAGGTGCGTTATGATTAGGCATGTAGTAGTATAGAAAAGTAAAACAAAGGGTAAAATTGGAATATTCAAAATAAATGTAATGATTGTAGTAACTTTTTCTTATATTTAAAACTTTGTAATTTTTTTTTTTGTTTCTTATATATGAGACCGGATGGAGTACCTGATAACTAGAGGTGAAAATAGGCTAGGCCGAGTTAGGCTTTGCCAAGCCTGAGCCTGGCCTATCAAAAAAATAAAGTCCTGAGCCTGGCATGTGGCCTATTATAGGCTTATTTTTTAGGCCCGAGCCTGTACTTTTGAAAGCCTGACATAGCATATTAGCATGTTTAAAAGTCTATTTCACATAAACATATTTAAATAAATAATCATATTTAATTTTAAATATACTAATGAACAAATAAATCAATGAGATTAAACTTGTTTTTAATATTTAACATGATATTTTGGGAATTTGACTATATAGGATATCATATTTCGATTTTAGTTTATAATAATACATTTATATATGTGAAAAATTAATGTGGATTAATAAACTTGAATTACTGAAAAAGTTAATAGATTTATAATTTAATCAAAGTACAAATTTTAACATATAATAACTAAATATGTAAAAATATTATTCATATTTACTTAAATAGGCCGGCCTAGTAGGCTTAATAGACTTTTTTATTGGCCTGAAGCATGACCTTTTTAGCTAAATAGGCCTACAAAAAAGTCTTGATATGCTCTATTTAAAGAAATAGGCTGACCTAACCCGAACCTATGTAGATTAGGCCGTAGGCTTATGTAGGCCTTATGTAGGCCGATCTGGTCTCTTTCCACTCTACTTATAACTAACTGGATCATGGGTGAAAAGAGATAACAATTCCTTTTTTCTTTTTCTTTTTTATTATTTAATTTAACGCACGTCTGTGCTTATGGGAAAAACTGCTCTCCTCCCAAAAAAATTGAGAGGATGGATTAATGATTTTCTCCAAAAATAAAGAAAGATGAATTCAGGAGAGGATGAATTAAGTAAGCGTGAGTGTGTGACCATCGACAGAATCAAAATAAATTCTTTAGTCAAAAAATTAAGTTCAAATAAGGGAAACACAACAAGTGGGTATGATTAAAAATAAAGTGTGTATGGTTGGTACCAAATATCAATTGGCTGTCTCAACTCTAAACCTTCAACCTCTCTCCCATGGATTTCTGAGTTTCTTTGGAAAATATGGATTTAATTCTTTTATTAGGATTTCACGTTTTAATTATATATTTCTGAGGTAATATTTCTTTTAGATGTTATATGAAAATATGTTACGATCTGAGTGAAGACAACTAGCAAACTCAATTTTGGTAGAGAAGATGAAACATTAAAGTTCAAACAATAACACATTAAAACTTAAAAGGTCTGTAGAAAAAATAGTATAAAATACGACAATAAATGGTTTGCCGGTAATTAGAGGTGGAAATAGGTTAGGCCGAGTTAGGCTTTGCCAAGTCTGAGTCTGACCTGTCAAAAAATTAAGGGTTTGAGCCTCGCCTGTGGCCTATCATAAACTTATTTTTTAGGCCTGAGTCTGGCCTTTTGAAAGCCTGACATAGCCTATTAGCCTGTTTAAAAGCCTATTTCACATAAACATATTTAAATAAATAATTATATTTAATTTTAAATATACTAATGAACAAATAAATGAATGAGATTAAACTTCCTTTTGATATTTAACATGATATTTTGGAGAATTTGACTATATAGGACATCATATTTTGATTTTAGTTTATAATAATACATTTATATATGTGAAAAATTAATGTGGATTAATAAACTTGAATTACTGAAAAAGTTAATAGATTTATAATTTAATCAAAGTACAAATTTTAATATATAATAACAATAGATGTAAAAATATTATTCATATTTACTTAAATAGGCCGGTCTAGTAGGCTTAATAGGCTTTTTTTATTGGCCTGGAGCCTGACCTTTTTAGCTAAATAGGCTTATAAAAAAGTCTTAGTCTGCTCTATTTAAAGAAATAAGCTGACCTGACCTGAGCCTATGTAGGCTAAGCCGTAGGCTTATGTAGGCCGGCCTTGTTTCTTTCCACCTCTACCGGTAACCAAGTAGATAAATAAAAGAAGTGGATGAGGTGGTCCAATAAAAAGGAGTGTGACAATAGGAGTGTGTTAGAGAGTTTGACCATAGTGTTTCTCATTTTATTTTATCGTTTTAATAATAATAATAAAAGGAAAGCATAAAAAATAGTAAATGAACAAATAAATATTTAAGGCATCTTTTTTTTCTTCTTTTCTTTTTTGAATAAATATAAAAATTGACATTTTTTCTTGAATTTTTGTTATTTTGCATAAAAATAATAAGATGAAAATATAAAAATGCAACTAAAATTAATATGATAAAAAAAAAGGTAGGCTCTACCCTATTTAACTAACTTTCAATAGAGGACATGCTGACGACAATCTTTATGTACTTGTGGTGAAAGATAATTAAATACGAAGAGACCCAAATTTTGACCAGAAAAGTGAGGGGTTTGATTATGGACAAATCGTCACGTCGAAAGGTGATTGGACTAAAAGGATGAGCACATTGTCGCCTCGAAAAGTACTTAGATCTAAAGACAAGTCGTTGTGGTTGGTCACATCCAGCCGCTTATGTCAGAAGTAGATCCGTAAGGGTAAAATGATCTTATTCAGTCGCCTGCACTGAAAGTCAATTTACTGGGAAGAGTGATCTTATTCAACTGTTTATGCTGAAGGTAGTTCCCTAAGGGTAAAGTAATTTTATCCAGCCGCTTATGCCGAAAGTCAATTCACTAGGAAGAGTGAGCATATTCAACCGTTTATACCGAAGGTAGGTCCGTAAGGGTAAAGTGATTTTATTCAGCCACTTATGCCGAAAGTCAATTCATTGGGAAGGGTGATCCTATTCAACCGTTTATGCTGAATGCAAGTCCCTAAGGCTAAAGTGATTTTATCCAGCTGCTCATGCTGAAAGTCAATTCACGGGGAAGGGTGATCTTATTCGGTCACTAACACTAAAGGTCAATCCCTTAAGGATACAATGGTCTTCTTCAGTCGCTTACATCGAAGGTCGGACAAAGATTTGAATTTTGAGGTGCCAATGAAAGTGTGAAGAAATGATAGAAAAATTGTTAGTGATGGTTCACAAACATGAGGAGTTATTTTTAACAATTTTGCTGAATATGCTTTTACAGTAAACCTAGCTTCAATTAGATCTTTTGAGGATTGTAACGTGAGAGTTGCAGAGAGCTATCATAGTAAACCTAGTTTATGATAGCTTCAATTTGGTCTTTTGAGGGTTGCAGAGAGCTATCACAAACTCGAGTGCATGTGATATAAGATTTCAGGATAAGAGGCCTATTACATTCTTAAGCAAAGCTTTATCAAAAGGTTCACTCAGAAAGTCAGTCTATGAGAAGGAGTTAATGAGGTTGGTACTAGCTTTTCAACATTGACCCCTATATCATTGGTAAGAATTTCATGGTGCATAAAATTAGCGCTCAAAATCTGGGCAGTGGTCAGGAGCATCAACTTCTAATGTAGTGGTAGGGTAGAAAGCAAGAAAGAAACCAAAGAAAAAACCACACCCCAGATAGAAAATCATATTATCACCTAAAGAGAGATAAATAGTCAAATTAGTCTCTAAATGGTCTAATATTTTGGTATTAGCTTCTTTGGCATTTGACAATAAAAACTATGCTAGTCCCTAAATGACATTTTATTCATCAAAACATTCCTAAATGTAGTTAAACTAGCTTCATAATACCTAATTGAGGACTATTAAATTCCCTAGCATGTTGACAGGACTAAGAGCATTTGCTGAACAAGGTTTTCAATTTGGTATAATTGAATTTGAAGTTAACAGATTCATGTTTGAATGTTTTTGCTCTAAAGGCAAGTTTGATCTAAAAGTTAGTAACAACCTAATGCAAAAACTAATTTTTATCACTTGTAAATATTTGAAAACAATATCAATTTTGATTCAAAGGTTGCCAACCTCTAGATTTTTGCCAAAATCATGTTAAAGTAGATTGAAAGTGATTTTGAAGAGTTGCACAAATTCAAACAAGTATTATTATAACAAAATCACTTTTACTAATCAAATTTAGCCCTGTTTGTTTTAGTTTTTTTAAGAGTAAATTACTACTTTTGTTCTTGAATGTGTTACCGGCTGTCATAGTAGTTCTTGAATCTTAAAAAAACATTTTAAAGTTGATTCGAACCTCCGTTGGTCAAAACGGTCCAAATGATGTGTCTATTTTTTTTGCCACGTCATCTGATTATGTGTGATGTTTATATTGGAGAGGGACCAAACTCATAACAATAGTACTGTATATATATATATATATATAGAAAGTTGAGAGACTAACGTAAAAACTATAAAATGAGAAGATTATATCCGTTGCAGATTTCACATTATTGAGGCCATTTCCATGAAAAATTTTCCGAGGAACTTATCCAAACTTCATTAATATCTCCACCGACACTCATGCTAGTTCAACAAAAAATTGGTTTAAAAATTTCATAAAAAATTGTTGTACTACAAGTTGGGATGCACTATGCATGTCAAGTCATCACCTATATTGTCAGGATTGCACTGTATCATATCATATCAACATGATGCCTGCTCCAATTTGATTCTACTAATTCAATTTTTGGATTGATTATTTATATATCCGCACATATTATAATTAATGTGGTCGTTGAACACAGTTTTCAAGACAGTTTCTGAGGAATGTTTCGTAGGAAATGTATTAGCGAATTAGCAATATGACCGTTGCACAGCTGTCTATTATAAAACATCACTTGTCTGTTTTTTGAAGCATCACTCATATTTCTAGATCTATTAACCACACTACCTTCATCAAAATGCTTTTATAAGTTTCTTGTTATCTCTTAGATATTGTCACTGCTTTCATTGTTTGCTGAAGTTGCTGTTGCTGTTGCTGTTTTAGAAGTTTTCTTTGTTAACAGATTATTTTTTCAGGTTAGTTTTTTTAATTTATATTATTTTGTATTGTTAATATGTATGAATATGTGTTAGTATAAAATAATATGAATAGAATCTAATTGTATTTGACTTATTTTTGAGCTTATGAAAATATCTTTATGTAAATAAGTAAACTTTTATGTTAAGTTATAAGTTTTCACTAATAAAAATTGTATCTTTATAAGTTGTTTTCTCATAAGCTATCTTGAAACAAAGCTCAAAAATAAGTTAATCCAAACGGATCCTAAAATTAATATCGATAAAGTGGTATGTGTTTAATTTGTTGTAACTTTTGAATATTTGTAAAAAAGAAATATAATATTTGGTATATTGGTATAAAGAAATGATTAAATGCAATTTTGATTTCTCAAGTTTTACAATTGTACTATTTTGACGCTATGGGTTTCAATTGTGCGATTTTCACTATAAGTTTTACAATTGTTCTATTTTATTCTCCAAAGTTTCAATCTCAATTTTAGCCTCCAAATTTACCCTATTTTGCATGTGCTACTCTCCCGTCCCATACCATTTAAATTGTATGATATTATTGTCCAAGTGACACTTAACACTCTCCATATGCGTGTCAACAAATTAAACGAACCCCATTTAGTAAAGATATGGACTAATTTGATACGTATAGTAAAAGAGTCGGACAACTATTTAAGGACGAATTATAGAGACTAGAACCATTGATTTTTTAGAAATATTTGTTAGTAAATATCAAAGGGAAAAAAAACTATCTTGTTAGTAAGTGTACACCATTGATTTTTTAGAACATTGACAACTATTAGATTTTTAAGTGCCCGTATCTTAAATGTATGAGTAGATTGATTCAGAGTCACAAAAGTAGTCATAAAATGTTTAGAGAGAGTTGATTTTATTGGAGGACTAGTCATCATATATTAATATTGGATTTGATACACACTTCAAAAGGTGGAGCACGTACATATATACTATGTTGAACAATTTAACATGTTAGATGTTATTATATTATTCTTTAATTTGATTTTTATTATTATTTATTTACTGTTATAATTGATTCAGGTCAGCCATGCCACCCAAACCAGAGGATAAAGGTAAGGCTAAAGCCGCTAACCGTCAGAGGACGAGAAATGTTACGCCGGCAGTAGATCCAGATTCGTTAAAACAACATGTTTCAATGCCGACTACTCATGACTACCGTTCTCAGTCAACTCATACTCCACTCCCTTATAGTACACCAGTTATCAACTATCAAGCCAATCCACGTCCCGCGGTGACATTTTCATTGCCCGCACATACTCCACCCTCTTATAGGGCTCCATTTACCACTCATCCTCCATATCCTCGTCCCACGGCCACATTTCCATTGCCCATACATACTCAATCCCCTTACAGTACTCCATTTACGACATCTCCAGCCACCGCAACATTTCCATTGCCCAAGAATACTCCACCCGTCAATAGTAGTACTCCATTTCCCAAAAATACAGCTCCACCCATGTATACACATCCATACATACCAGAGGATAAAGGTAAGGCTAAAGTCACTAACCGTCAAAGGACGAGAAATGTTATGCCGATAGTAGATCGGGATTCGTTAGAACATGTTTCAATGCCCACTACTCGTGACCACCGTTCTCGGTCAACTCATACTCCACTCCCTTATAGTACACCATTTACCACCAATCCAGCCAATCCACGTCCCGCGGCGACATTTCCATTGCCCGCACATACTCCACCCTCTTATAGTGCTCCATCTACCACTTATCCTCCATATCCTCGTCCCACAACGACATTTCCATTGCCCACACGTACTCAATCTCCTTATAGTACTCCATTTATGACATCTCCAGCCACCGTAACATTTCCATTGCCCAAGAATACTCCACCCGTCTATAGTAGTACTCAATTTCCCAAAGATACAACTCCACCCATGTATACACATTCACAGGTACCAGGATATCGTCCATTTCTTCCCGGACCACGTCCACATCCATCAGGCTCATTTCAAAATATACTATCACCAAGTGAACCAGCGCCCTATGTGCACCAATACCCTGCTCAACTAGAGAAGCAGCAACAACAAGAACAACTGGATCAACAAGAGAAAGAAGAGGAGTCCGAGGAACTAGAGAATCGTAAAGTGGTTACAAGACTACCTTGTGGACGATTTGTAATATACCCTTCTGGTAACTCGTAAGTATTAGCAAATTAATTTGATATTAACTTCATTTTTATTACTATTTTGAATTAATATTTTAATGAACAATTTTAATGTTTAGGTTTGTTTTATATGGGGTTGCAAAAAAATTCATCAAGTTGACCATAAAGGCCAACTATAAGAAGTTTTGGCCCTCTTATGACAAAATATCGAAAGATGATAAGAAAGAGCTTTTCAACTGGTTTACGGTAGGTTGAAATAATTTTCATAATACTTCCTACGTTAAAAAATATATGTAAAATTGAGTCAAAGAAACTTGATGTATTTGGTTAAATATTTGGTAAAAATGAGTCATATTTTACACTTGTGATATTTATGTAGTCTAATAATTATATTTGTTGATTGCAGACAAAATGTACGTGGGAAATGCGTCACAATGCTCAGATTGAGAGAAATTTTCATCACAAAGCTGCAGCGTATCTTACTGATTTGCTGATGGAGGAACGTACCAAATTTGCTAAAAGTGGTGGCACACGCCGGCCGAGATGGATAAGTGATGAGATATGGCGTCGATTGGTAAACCATTGGGCTATTGATTATGTATTTAAAGGACAGTATCTTCTTTCTGAAAAAAAGAAGAGAGCATCTGAGAAAGGAGGTTGCTTGCACACCGGAGAATCTGTGAGTGTTGCTACACATAGTAGACACTTGGTGTAAATATATTTATAAATTTTCTATATTTTTTTTTATCACCAGTATCCGGCCCACTGGACCGCCTAATCTGGCTCGGGGGTCAGTTCTGGCATCAAATAGTTTCAGCTCCCTCCCTACCAAGTTCAGCATCAATCATCACTGAACCATCTAGCGATTTAAAATTTTCTATATTTAATTATTCATAGTTTCTAATTAATAACTATTATGTCTTGTGTTAAATTAGGAAAATCAGCCTGACAGAAATCCACATATCAGAAGGGAAACCAATACATATGTTGATTCTCACAGTGAAGACTCTGAGGTTAATTTATACTATAATTTTGAAATATTTTTATACTACTTTTTGGGTGACTTTTATTTGACTTGGCTATTTATTGTTTATACATACAGATATCGTTTGATCGCAATGGGAGGAAGATTTTACATGTATCTGATACCTCATCATCATCATCTGCATCGATGGATTCTGCTTCTCTAATTGATGTAGCTCAGCCACTCAAGAGAGAGGGTAGAAGCCTTTATCAACAAATTGCAGAAGGAGAAGGGTCTTCTCATCTTCCAAAGTTGACACCTGAAATCGTCGAATTGATACAACAAATGAGTGACCTGTTAGTGCAGAGTCAAAGTCTAGTGTTGCAACAATCAAGGGCTCGAATGCAACAAGAACAAGAATTTAGAGAGCAACAACAACTAATGATGGACGAAATTCAGCGTCAAAAAACAGTTTATCAGGGGCTGGTAGATATTGTACGCCGTTATCCATTGTTTGAACAAGATTCCCGATATGATGAATCTTTTTCCGAGGAGGACGAGGAGGACTATGATGATGAAGAGGAGGATGAGGAGGACGATTTGTTGGAGGAGGACTGGTTGAGGAGGGTGATGGATGCATGAGTCATAATATTTTATTCTTGCATTTTAATTAATTTCAGGTTGTAATAATATTTGGATGTGATTATTTTTATTTTATCATGATGAATTTGGATAATTTTTTGTGTTATGTGGAAATTTAGCTATTTATTATGAAGAGTAGAGTTAGCTACACGTATTGAACACTTTTTTATCATAAAGACCAATTATCCGAAAAGCTTAAACCGTTGGATGAACGTGGTTTTTACCATCTACCAATCAATATATATAGCCATTGTGATGACCAATTTGTTCCCAAACCTAACAAGTTATGTCTTCAGGCTTGTATTACATTCCCTTTACTCTATTTGATTGGTATATGATTTGGATTTGACTCCTTTAAACTTTAGAAGTTAGACATCCGAATCATTAGTGCAGAGATCAAAGGTTGATAAATCATGAGTTTGTTAAAAGTCCAATTTATTGATTTCAAATTAAAGTTGAGATGCATTAAACACTTCAAAGGAGTCAAATCTATACAATTTATACTCGTGCAATAAATTAATTACAACATTTCATATGGTTCTTTTGTAAGAAAAAGATGTAAGCTAAATTACACCTTATGTTCTTCTTTTGAATGTTAGAGGGATTTACTATTTTATGCTATAAATATGGCTGGTGGTTATAACCTAATCTATCTGAAAAATGAAGGAGTTTAATTGTTGTGCACTGTCGGTGTAAAGTTTTTTTTACACATGCATCCAATGATGTGTTGCCACATCATTTAATAAATGTGACACATCATGTGTTTTTAAACACAATACATGATGTGTTGGTATATTATTGGATGCATGTATAAAATTTCTTTACACTAATAGTGAATATAAATTAAATCCAAAATCAAGTGGCTAAGTATTAATACTTGTTAGAGGGATTTACCTCAAACTAAGAATATGCTTGCCCGATCATTAGTTGGTCCAATGGTGATTAACACTGGATTTTGTAGGATAAACTACCGTTCAATTCCCTACAATTGCGATTAGATAAGAGTTGAAACTATTTTATGTGAGAACTGACGTTCGAATCAGATTAGGCGGTACAGTGGACCGAATACTTGTGGTGTCAAAAAACCGCCAAAAAACATTTCTCTCCCTATGAGACGAAACATTTGTGTCAAAGGCTACAATTTTAGTGTTTTTTCTATTGTTCCCATGACTCCTTGTTTTTCAGGTACCAATTTCCTTATAATTATTTCTTAATTTATCAATTAGTTTTTTTTGATTAATTTAGCAATTAGTTTTTTTTAATTAATTTATCGATTAGTTTGTCACTTTGTAGTGTCCAATCACAAATTAAAATTAAAGAAATTAAAAGTATTTTAATAAGTGTATAGTACTTAAATTATTTTCTTGATCTATTTCATATTATTTTATTTATGATGTCAGTACGAATTTTGTTTTTTAATTAATAATTGTTGAAAGTTAACTTTTTTTTTATAGTTAAATTATATTATTTACATGTAATATATTATATATAAGAAAAATTCCTAATAATTTAGTAAAATATTTTGAGTGTAAATAGAATATTCTGACAGTGTAAAATTACTTTATACTATCAACCAATTAAAGTCATCTTTTTAGACACATAACCTAGTGTTAAAAAAAATATCAAATTAAATCTTTTCTAATATTTCACATATTTTTAATGTACCTGTTTTTTTAATTTTATTTTATAACCTCGTATTATTTGTTTACTATCTTAATCTTCACCGTCTTTTTTTTTTTTTTTTTTTTTTTCTGTTTATAACCCTCTGGTTCTTAGGGGAAGGGGACCCTAGTAATCCAGAGTTTGGCCAGGAGGTAAGTAAAGTATGACCAAGAAATTGTTCCACCCAGGAATCGAACTCGGATTCTCCCAAACGATTCGTCCTTCGGTGAAACTCATTAAATGGATCTCAGTATTTCGAGGGGATTATTATTTGCGGTTGTGCAGTGACGATAACTTTGGTTTGTAAACAAAAACACCTTCTTCAACAATTATCTACTAATATTCATTCTTTCGTTTCTTCTACTTCATTTAATCACCATCTTCATCATTTCACCTCCTTATATTCTTCAAACTTTCACTCTTATTCTTTTTTCATTATGTCATTTCACATCCTTCTTTTAACACTATCTCCCATAAAAAAATTCATTTTTCTATTTTCCCCACATTCTTTGATATCTTAGTCTTTTTTTTCTTTCAACATTCTTTCATTTTTCACTTGCTTTCTTCATTCATTTATCTCTCTTTTTCATTCCATATTTCACAATACGTGTTTCTACAAAGTGTAAGGTTTGAATGTAACCAAAAGATTATTTGTAAGAATCAAGATAAATTTTTCCTTACTTGTTTTTTGCACAACTTCATAGCATTAGCATTATTTATACCGAGCAGGCTTAATCCAAATTACAGAAACAGTAAATGGAAGAAAAAAAACCAATAATAATAGGAAACAAATAGTGTACACTTTCTGCAAATCAAAGGAAAATACAATAGAATACAAATTCTTTTGTCCACAGAGTTAATCTCTTTCAGAGAACCAATATGCTCTCTGCTCATCATGTCCTTCTCTACATATCTTAAACTCTCCACACTTGTGCCCCCTCATTTGAGGTTCTATAATTATGGTTCATTCATTATAGCATCAGATTACATACAATTATATATTCCCACAAATTTATTTAGTGAAGGTGCAACTTAACATATACTCTATATATCTAATGGCATAAGCAAACATTGGAACCAAACCCCAAATTTTAACTTTGTGATAAACCGTGTCGTATCTATTCGCATAGCAAAACATTGCTACCAAACCCAAATTTCAACAGTGTGATAAACCGTGTCGTGTTGTGTGTCCAAGAATAAATCAGATGCATGAACAAACATTCCTCGAAAAGTTCCTTACAGTGGCGGTTGTGAGAAATCGATCACATAAAAGAACGCATCCTGGGCCTAGTTATAGACTGTGCTCCATCAACATATATAGTTGTTCCTGTCATGTAACACGATCCATCACTGATTAGATAGATGACTGTAGAAGCAAGATCATTCTTAACATCAAGCCATCTCTCAAGTGGTGCTGCCTCCTTCACCAATTTTTCTGCCCTTTCCCTTCCCACTGACAATGGGAATTCATCTTCCAGGTGAAGGCCTCTTGCAATAGCATTAACTCTGATCTTGTACTTTCCAATCTCCATAGCCGATGCCTGAACAAATCACATGCTTTCAGTTTTAAATTGATTGCAACCTTATCTTCCAAACCAATTACTAATATGTACATAATTTTGATAAATTTTAGAATAATAGCAGACCCCAGTTTACCAACAGATTGAAAAAAAAAATTAATGCATTTGATACATAAAATAGGTCTGTCGAAAGAATGCATTCATCTCTTTTGATATATAAAGGGTATTTTGAATTTGCATTCATCTCTTTCAGATTAACAAATGCCCTAGTTTCTTTTATGATATCCTCATTTACCAAGGGAGTGCAATTTGAGATGCCTTGATTAGGAATTAACAACTCTAAAGCAAGCCAAGTTTTATGCTAACCAAAAAAGTGCAACTTTGGAAGCAGGAGGATCATAAAAAAATAACAAGGTGGATGCAATATTTCAATGGCTATGGATAGAAATAGTTAAAACGTTGTGGGATTTCCTTGGACTCACTGGCTATTATCGATGCTCTTTCCAAATCGTCAAACTACTCACTGATTTATTGAAGAAGGGGAGTTTCAATATAGTCAACAAGCTGATCAACTCTCAAACTGCTTCAGAGAGCTATCGCAGAGAGAGACTCCGGTGCATGTTATATGACTTCAGACAGACATTCTCCGTAGTGTGGTGTACCTGAAAGGGCACAGGTGTAGTGCTATCACAGGACAAGAGGCCTATTACATTCTTAAGCAAAGCTTTATCAGAAGGTTCACTCAGAAAGTCAGTCTATGAGAAGGAGTTAATGACTTCTGTACTAGCTTTTCAACATTGGCATCCATATATCCTTGGTAAGAAATTCACGGTGCAAAAGAACCTCTATTTACTATTAGAGGAGGGAATTACCACTTAAAATCAGGGCAGTGGTCACGTGCATCAACTTCTAATGTTGTGGCAGGGTAGAGAGCAAGAAAGGCAGTTGGGAGGATACCATTGCTATTCAAAACAAATTCCAAAAATTAAACCTTCGGGACAATGATGACACTTCAACGACAATAGCTTTAGGGACAAATAGTGCACTCTAGGAGGAGGAAGGGACAAAGAATAGAGTTGTTAGTTAGGTGGTTAACTGGTTGGTTGAAGATAACAGCGGTTTGTTATGACTTAGAGACAGTAATGAGTATGAAAAGAAAGAAGAGTTCATAACAGAGTTAGGAGTTCATTGTATAGTAACTGCGATGGTTGAAGGAGAGTTGGTCCTTGTGAAGGGAATAATCAGCTGCCTTACATGCCAACCTATTCCTTTTAAAGATTTATCATTTTATTTATTCTCAGAAATCCTTTTATTACCAAGATATAATTCAAATAACAACTATACCAACCACAAACAAAGCAGAAATTGAATTTTCGTGACCATGACTCGAGCCCTAAAGTAACCATATAAATGATCATTGGAGCTAAATCAGTTTAAAATGCATTTGAAACACAACTTTTCTCAGAAAAAAGGTTATCTTCGAGAAACTCAAAAAACTTAGTATCACAAACCAAGAAAGTAGAAAATTAATTACACAAGGACGGCATCATATATAACAGTCAGCAAGTCATGAAAATCCTCTTATTCAGAGGATGAATTCAAATTTGACAAGATGGCTTTTGACAAGGTGAATTTAAATTTGATGATCTGATTTTCATATGAATGAATTGACTATATCATAATAATCTTATCCGCAGAACAAAAAGATGAATTTAAAACAAAATTCTCTTATAGAAGTTGTCTTACTCGAACTAACTGCTGAATTCCAGCCAAGGCTGAGGCATATGCAGCAGCTCCTGGATAAAGCCCTCTTTCAGAACCCATTATCGACGTCATAAATACAACGGACCCTCCCGTGTTGAAGTTCCGCATCCTTTGGCCCACAGCCTTTAACAAAAACCATGGAGCCATAAAATTTATCTTAACTATTTTTTTGTACTCACTCTCAGATAACTCGAGATGATCTTGCATCTTTCCTGTTTCAAACGAATAGAACACCAATTCGTTCAGCTTATAGATTCACACACACACACACACACACACACAGTAGGCCAACACTCAAGAACATCATGAAAGAAACCAAAGAAAAAACATATTATTCTTCAAAACAGTCCCGAATGTAGTTAAACTACATTCATAATACCTAATTGAGGACTAATGAATTGCCTAACATGTTTATGAATTGCCTAACATGTTAATAAATTGCCTAACATGTTGACAGTTCTAAGAGTATTTGCTAAACAAGATTTTCAATTTTGTATAATTGAATTTGAAGTGAATTGATTCATGTTTGAATGTTTTTGCTCTAAAAGAAAGTTTGATGTAAAAGTTTGTAACAACCTAATGCAAAAACTAACTTTTATCACTTCGTAGTAAAAATTTGAAAACAGTATCAATTTTGATTCATAAGTAACCAACCTCTAAATTTTTGCCAAAATCATGTTAAAGTATATTGATAGTGATTTTGAAGGGTTACACAAATTCAAGTGATAAAACTTAACTTTCACCAACAAACTTAGACCCTGTTTGGATAAACAACTTAATTTGCAGTTTATAGCATAAACGTTTATCATATAAGCTCTTATCAATAAACTATTTCTACTAAACAAGATAAAATACAGTCAAATTATTTTCGTATAACGTTAAGTTGTTTCCATAAGCTATCTTGGAGAACTTATCAAGATAAGCTGAAAACCACTTATGAACATGTCATAAGTTATACTCGTAAACAGTCTCACAAGTGTTTATATCAGTAGACAAGCTCAAATAAGTCAATCAAGAGTGACCCTTAAACTATTCAATTTTACTTTTTAGAGTAAAAAAGTAAAACACCTAAGCATTGTAACTTAACTTCATACTGAATTTTACAAAATAAAATAAGTGCATTGATTTTACCTTCATAAGAATAACAATTAACAAAAGCATCCAATTTCCCCAAAATCTTACACGCTTTATCAACCGCATGATGAAAAACAGATTCATTTTCATTCTCCATATCCAATTCAACCACTTCCACAAAAACAGAATCAGTAACAGAATCCGTTATTTTTCGTGCTACACTCTTTAAGTTAGTTGCATCTCCCATCAAAACCAATCTAAACATAAAAAAAATAAAAAATTTAAATTAAATAAACTAATGATTGAATCGAACGGTGAAAAATTGAAGATGAATGAAGATGATGGAAATTGACCTGCATCCTTGTTTAGCTAAATGGAATGCAATGCCGTGTGAAAGATCGTCGCCGTTTGAGGTGAGTAATACTGTTTTGCTTGGATTCGTCATTTTTTCGTTCGTTAATGGAGTTCAACGTTTGTTTCGTGAAATGCGTTCGTTTTATATTTTCGTGAAACGCGTTTGTGTTTGGCTACAACAACTACGCTTATTTTTCGGTAGATGAGTTTGGCTATAATACGAAGAACTGTTAACAAATCTTTTAAGTTAGGTGGTAGGTATCAGAAGGATGGATGCCTAAAAATGGACTAAAATTGAATTCAAACATGTAGAAATTACTAAGAAAGACTTTAGGTCAATCATTTTTTTTTTGTCCACTATTTGTCTCCGGTTCACCTGACCGTCTAATCTGGTTCAAGAGTTAGTTCCGATATCAGGTGGTTTTAGTCTTTTCCCAATCACAGTTGCGAGAATCGAACCGTGATCTTTTCTATCAAAGTTAGCGTCAATAACCACTTAATTATTGGTCCCGCCAATCATTTTGTTATAAGGGGGTATTTGTTTCAAGGTTAAAACAAACGCCCCCTAAGTAATTGAACAGAAGATTCTATCATTTATGACTTTATTACTTGCATGTGATATTTTGATTTTGTAAGATATAGTTAGGTCAATTATTTTAGATTTATGCAAGTAGTTGCATGTGACATTAGTAATTGCGTGACTTTTCCCGATTCCATGAAATTACATTCTATGCATTAGTCAATTCAACGGTTAATTTTATTAAATACTACAAATTTAATCTGCAGCATTGTTTGTAAAAAAATTGTCCGCTATCAATTAGCTTATTGGTTATCTTCTATTTTTGACCAAACAAATGGGGTCATGGTTGGTGGATTATGACAAATTAAATTTGGTTTGATAATTTAGCTATTAAAATAAAAATAAAATAACATAAAAATATATTTAAAATTATTATTCAGTTTTTTAATTAAAATAATAAAATAAAAATGAAAGAAAAATATGATACACTATAACATACTTAAAGGCTACAATACTTGGTCCCATAAGCCCTAGTTCAACTGACAAAATGCCGAAATTGTTAGGTCGGACGTCGTAACCCGAGTTCGAATCCGGAATCTCACAATTATTTGTGAGTTTAATTTTTGTGAATTACCACTTCATGTAAGGAAAAAAAAAACTACATACTTGAAATATTATGTAAGAAATCATTATAAACTCACGAGAACACACTTTAATAAACAACTCTGTAGAACAAGCTTTCATCACATCTCTTATCTATTTATTATTATTATATTTGTTAGGAGACAAAGATTGCTTGATAGGAGTCCCTTTCTATGATGGATGTAACAAACCTTCTCCATCATAGCAAGAAAAGATTATTCCCATTTGCCAAAGGTAAAAGTTAACATTTTCTCTATTTACTTTTGTTTCAGTCATGAGTTATCTAATTATAAGTTACCAAAAATAGAAAATCATCTGGTATACAATATTGTTTAGTTGAAGCAAACAATCAATTTTATTAGTGTTTCAATTTAAGATTAATAATATAAGACTGATTTGTTAAAAATAGAAAGAGAAGAGATTCAAACGAAAAAAGAATGTATGTGGCGCAATTTGTTTTCTATTTGTCTTTCATTCATATGACCAACCAACTTAAGCAAGCAAACACAAAAAATTCTCTCATCACACAAAGTAAAGCATATCTCAAGGATACTTCTTGATAGACACATCTTCCCTCAATTCACCACCATCAATACTCTTTTTTATCAACATCACCATAGCCATGGATAAAACGTTTGTTATATGTGTAGCTTCAAGACCAAATGGAATTTTAGTGCTTCTTGCTTTAACTATTTCCCAAGGTGAGCCTTAGATACCCTTTTGATTTTTATCATTCAATTGCATATATATATTATTCCTTTTTGGTCAATCAATCAATATATATATACTTTAGAAATTGTGGCAAGTATTGTAATCTAGAATTTTCTTTTTCATCAATCATTTTAGAATGTTGTTAGTTTAACAATTTCATTCTAATTTCAAACATGCATGTAGTTCCATATTAGTAATTTCAATGACTATATAATCAAATTAATTATTGAAGTTTTCCTTTTGCAATCTTTTACAGTTGTCCAAGGAATTGGTGTTAATTATGGCACAATAGCAAACAATCTTCCACCACCATATCAAGTTGCAAAGTTTCTCTTACACTACACCATAATTAACAAGGTGAGAATCTTTGATGCTAACCCTGAAATCTTACATGCTTTTGCTAATACTGGAATAGAGATAACCATAACAATACCTAATGACCAAATTCCTAACATAACCAATCTAACCTTAGCTCAACAATGGATCAAAACCAATGTCCAACCATTTATCCCTTCAACCAACATCATAAGAATCTTAGTAGGCAATGAAGTGTTATCAACAGCTAACAAGCTTCTTATTATAAACCTTGTTCCTGCCATGCAAACTTTACACACTGCCCTTGTAACTGCCTCATTAGACAACCTTATAAAAGTGTCCACACCACATTCTTTAGGTATTTTGTCTAATTCAAGTCCACCATCTAGTGGTAGGTTTAGACAAGGCTATGACATACATGTAATCAAACCAATGCTTAGGTTTCTTAAAGATTCTAATTCACCTTTGATGGTTAACCCTTACCCTTTTTTTGCTTGCACTTCAAGCAACCTAGATTTTGCGCTTTTTCGTACAAATTCAGGGGTTTTAGATGATAACACTAAACTACTTTACACCAATATGTTTGATGCACAACTTGACTCTGTTTATTCGGCAATGAAAATTTTGGGCTTTGAGGATGTTGCGATTGTTATTGGAGAAACGGGTTGGCCATCAATGGGTGACTCGGACCAAATTAGTGTTAACCCGAAGAGTGCTTCCGACTATAATGGGAATCTTATAAGACATGTAACTTCTGGAATTGGAACTCCTCTCATGCCGAATCGGACTTTTGATACCTATATTTTTAGTTTGTTTGACGAGAATCTAAAGCCCGGTCCAATATGTGAGAGGAATTTTGGGTTATTTTGGCCCAATATGACTCTTGTCTATGATGTCCCAATAATGAGAAACAATGTAGTTGTTGCTAACAATCATT
This sequence comes from Trifolium subterraneum, assembly GCA_951799995.1. Classification (NCBI taxonomy): domain Eukaryota; kingdom Viridiplantae; phylum Streptophyta; class Magnoliopsida; order Fabales; family Fabaceae; genus Trifolium; species Trifolium subterraneum. Next base: position 52,772,569 of record OX637463.1, read on the forward strand.
CTAAAGTAATTTTGTCATCCATAATAACTTTGAGCTTCTTGATTGGTTACTGGGTTTAAAGTGTACATTTCTAGCAGACCCAAAATATGTGTGACCGAATGGATTTGGATTCACAACAATCATGAATTCTCGATGTGGAAGTTTTCTCACCCCGAAATCATTTAAAAATTATAAATATTCATATAAAAGACAGTTTTTATTTTATTCAAATGTGTACTTCCAGACAAATCGAAAATCTTTGTGCCTTCCGGATTATATTTCCAAAGTCATGCGGTCTTTCAGAAATGTGGATGTGTAAATTACGCTAAAATGTCGCATTGGTTGTAATCATACAATTTTGAAGAATCGAGTCAAAGATAAGAAGGATTTGGATTTATTGAATGTGTAAAATGTCCCTAACATAGAGAATTCGGATCACGGGTTTTGGGCCGAGCAAGCCCAATACTGTAGTCATGCTCATCAACCAAGAAGTTGATGTGTGCAACTAAAGTTATGAGTTGATTCAAAAGCAAGAAACTGTATAATTGATCACGCTTGAATATTGGATTGAGTAATTAAAGTGAGAGGGTCATGGAATGATAATTAAAGTACTATCAAATTAACAAGAATGTTCATGAACATGCTTAAATTTTGCATACAGAAATTGAGTAGGTTGCACTAGAAGCAATGTCTTAGGAAAGAAATTGGTGTCATTGTACTTTTTTCTCTAAGAATCTTGACTCCACTTGCTTATCTCCATGATTGCATCTCCATAGAAGTTTCCTGCAAGACATGATTGCATCTCCATGAACATGCTTAAGACATTATATTCTCTTATGTTCACACTTCTTCAACCATTCCTTTTAAGAAATATGAGCATTCAGTCATTTTAATCACTAAATACATTAAGCGCATTGACTATAATCCCTCAATATATCAAAATTGTGAATAAATTTTTAGTGTCTTTAGTAATTTTAAAGAAATTTTATATATCCTTACAAGTACGAGTATAAATTTTGGTGTTATATTTGGACCTGGATTCCATGCAGTCAAATAAAACCTGCAATCATGTAGTCATTGTATTGGAACTCTTAGATTGAATTTTGATCAAATAAATAATATACTTCAATAAAATTAGATGGTTGAGACCTGCAGTCAAATAGTGACTACAAGGAATTCATTTGATTATTTTCTACAATAAGGCTAAATAGTGACTATAGGGAATTCATCATATATATCAAATATCATTTTTAGATTTTGCATGAAGATATATGATGTCTTTCTCTCTTGTAGTTCTGAAACATTGATCCGTTGTTGCTTCTGACTCAGACTCTCCAACATTGCATACACGAATCATTATCAATCAATGAGCCCCTAGAAAATAATCAAATGATACATTTTGTAGAAAATTCAGGAAGCAAAATCAGAAATGATGCTTATATATAGGGAAATCAATTTATCAAATGATACTAGTATTAGTAAGTAAAAATTACTAAACAATAACAGAAACTTATCAGAGGCAATGAGAGTGAAATATCAAAAGCAATATCTGGCTACAAACAATCTCCCACTTTCTAACACTGCTTGCTCAAATGAGCATCTCAGCCAACAGCACACTTTGATGTAAACTGGAACTGTGATTGGAATACTCATTTGAGCAAGAAATATTACAAAGGGTAGTACACTTCAACAAATTAACAGCAATTGCTGTATGTGAAGATGATTTGGGTCCTTAATTTGTTGACAAGTTTTGGTCCTATATATATTGACAAAATATCTTAATAATCATGTGACTTAAAAGTGGTTGAGAAGACACTTTTTGTTGACATATTTGACGGTCAGCTTCAAAAAAATAAAAATAGAAAGGACTTTTAGTTGCACTAGTCATATAGAATGACAGCTAAAAAAGAAGGTTAATTCAAGATTTGTCGATTTGAATCTTTTCCAATTTTTTCTCATTGATCATAAGGTAGTAATTTTAACCATTAATTTACTTCTTTTTTTGTTCTTTATGATTATTTGTTAACTATTAAATTAAGAAAAAAAAACAACATAAAAGAAAAAATTGGAGAGAATATAAATTCGTTAATTCATGCCCAACAACTAAAACCAAACATATAGTTAAGGTAAAAATGTTTTAATAATATCTCAATGGATGAGCCGAAGTCATTAAAGTGTGGAGATTTAATTAAAGGGCTAACATTTTATGATTCTAAAATTAATTTTATCTCTTTTTTTTTACCAAATAATTTTATCTCTCTCTGTCAACAAAAATAAAATTTATCTCTCTTATAAAACTAAATTCATGTCAAATAATCTTGTGGTAAAACAAAAAAAAGTCCCGTAAACTTAATTCAATTAGTAGAAAATTGCATTTTATATGTCGGGGGTTAGAGTTCGAATCTCGGTCATCCCACTTATCCATCTTAAAAGTGAATTTTCTAGCCACTAAATTATATATTTGATTAAAAAAACAACAAAAACTAAAAACCCGAAACAAGATATATAATAAATTACTTTGAAATGTTATTGTGTCGGAGGACTAGGTAAAGTAATTGAAACAGGACATAAAGTAAATTTTTAACTTCTACATTCTTTAGTAAAAACAAAAACTTTTATATTTTATATTACTAGAATATAAAATATTGATCGTATCAAATGTAAAAATTATTAGTATATTTTATTAATTATTTAGTTGAAGAATAATTATGTCCAACTCAATCAATATCATTATATATAAATACTCATCATTATATAATGAAAAGGCAGGGACATAATTCTATTATATATTTCTATGATATGCTTAAATATTTGTTTTATAAGTCTAAGCCCAAAAACATGTGCTGGATTCTTATTAGCTACCAAAATCATTAGCCATTTTTTACTTTATAAATCTAATTATCACCCTTTAAGAAAAATAATTTTAGCTTATAAGAAAGGGTCTTGCTAATGAGTGCTTCTGGGGCACTCTTTAAACATTTCATTTAAAGATATTTTTTATTTAAAAAGTTAAACAGCACAATTTTTAGTGCGTTGACTTTACACATTTCCATAAAAATTCTATAAAAAATTTACTATTTAAGGGCTTAAAGAGTGCCCCGATTGCCTATAAGAAATAAGACATAAATTATCAAGTTAATTTTATTTTCCTATAAAACAAACCCTTAAGTGGAAAAATAATATTACCGTGGGTGGTTAAGGTGAAATATTAAGTTAAATAGTGAAGTGACAAAAAGATTAAAATATTTATCCACAATATAACATTAATTAACATATACTAACATACAATTGAAAAAGTTAGCTAAGAATTAATACCTTATTAAGAAATTGAAGGCATTTTCCAAAATAAGTGATTCAAAGCATAATTTCTACTGTAGAGCACATGTATACCACCACACAACTTTTGGTTGATGAGATCCTTAAAGTATAGGATAGTACAAACAAGAGGGTGAGCTATACATCTCAAAGAAGTTTGACTCGTGAAGTGAAAGAATGAGTAGTAAATCTACCCACTTGTTTTAGCATTTTCAAAGTATTTTTATACTATTTGAGAAATTATTTTTAAGGTTAAATTATATTTTTTATCATTTAAATTTATTTTAAGTTTCACTTTTGATTTTTTTTTTAAGTTTTGTTTGTTTTATTTTTTAGTCTCTAAAATGACAAACATTATATTAATTGGTCCCTTAAATATTTTTTAATTCATTTTAATCTTTTAAGTTATGAAATTTGAACATTAATTTTAACTCTTTAATACAAATATCAAGATGTTTTAGCCTCTAATAGAAGAATTAAATTGTCGTCCCATGAGTTTAGTTTAGTTAGTAGGAACATTGCATTATATATATTGGAGAACGAAGTTCGAATCTCAGTCATTCCACTTTATTAAATTGTCATAACTTAAAAGGATAAAAATAAAACGAAAAACTTAAATAATCAAATTCTTTAACTTTAGTAATATAAGGGATCAAGTGGAAAAAAGAGACAAAAGTAAAACCTAAAAATTAATCCGACCAAAATTTAGCCTTATTTTAATGTTAGCTTAAAAATACTACTTGTGTTCCGGTGTTCAAATTTGTGCTACTAATATTTTTTAAACTTGTTAAGATCAATGTGTTCACGGATTGAATTGAAATATGCTGCTAACGACTTTTTTTTATGATTTAGACCCTCAGGTAATTTAAAAAAAATATTTTTTTTTTTTAACAAAATAATAAACTTATGACGATTTTTTTCCGTGAAAATATATCAGGCACAGAAAGAAATTTAATTTATTGACGATTTTAGCTGCCAAAAAGTTTTAGACAGATTTCTTTTTATTTATTAGCGGTCTAAATCGCTAATATGTATTGGTTAATAAGCGAAGTATTCTGTGACGGTCCATAAAACAAATTTCTTTCTTGCAAGTTAAAAAAAAGAAGAAGTTATTTCAGTTATTGTTTTAATATTTAACATTTTAACTTTTGATGATGTTTCTCTACTCTCTTTATCTTTGCTATTGGGTTTTTTTGTTGAACTCACAACAAGTGACATTATATGTGGGAACCCGAACAAATCTTTCAAGTGTGCATCATGGATAACGAATAAGATACAAATAAATTTTTCAGAAACGACTTTAGTATGTGCATAGTTAAGGGTCTGTTTGTTTCACCATTAAAAAAATGGATTTTTTCTGTGTTTTTGAAAATAGATTTTGTAATGTGTACACTCAAGATGTAAAGACATTGTCTCCGTAGAGTAAGATTCGAAGTGTCCAACGGTCATAAAGATTTACGGTATTAGTTCGGTCAAAAAGATCTGAACACATTAGTGGATGAATTTTTTTCACCATCAGTATCCAACTCACTTGACCGCCTAATTTGGTTCAGAGGTCAGTTCTAACATCAAATAGTTTCATCCCCTCCCCCAATCGCAATTGCGGGGAATCAAAGTGTAATCCTCCTTATCAAATTCAGCGTTAATCACCGCCGGACCGATTAACTATTGGTATATTGGTAGGTGGATGAAATTCTTAAAGGATATATGATTTTGGACTAAAGTATCATCCAGGAAAGGTAAATATGGTGGTAAGCATCTTAAAAAGCAACAAGAGATCATTGCTCAAGGAAATTAAGAGAACGGTATTGCTAACCAATGCAAACAAAAACATTTAGAACCATTCAAACATATATAGTAGCCAATTTTGTTGCATAAACAAACATTGCAAAAAAATGACAATTATAGGTATTGTCTAATTTCAACCATATTCTTCTAGGTGCCCTTGATTAAATCCCAACCATCAATAACCGATTTTCCCTCCCATCTTCTCTAACAAAACCCCTCTCTCTTTCTTTCTTTCTTCCTCCCTCACCATAGCTGCAAATTGTCTCTGAACCTTCAAACTAAGGCACCCAAAAAATGTCGAAGGCGGTGGTTTATCTATTATTAGCCACCGCCACATTATCTTTCATCATTGTTCGTTCTGCAACGAACAATGAAGGAAAAAAGGGTGGCCTTAATAGAAGATTTGGTTACAAAATATTAGAAAGAGCACCAATATTTGACCCTATTGTAACAACAATTGAGAGAGAGGCAGAATTTAAAAAACAACAAAAATTTGATGATAATAAGACTGTTGTTCGTCGTACGGGTTTGGGAAGTACCACATCGGTTGGTGAAGTATCGGAGACATATCAATATCTTACATCGGGTGGTGAATTAAATACAACATTAAGGTTATTTATTTTGTTTCCTTTGTTAGATAGAAAACCAAAAGATGGTTTTGTTGGTTTTGATGAATTAGAAAGTTGGATTATTCAAAGGGCTATGGAAAGATTAGATTACACTACACAAGTTGAGTTAGATTCTATGGATATGAATGGTGATTCGGCTGTTTCTTTTAAGGAGTATCTACCTCACTTATCTCAAAGAGGTGATTGATTATTTGTTAATTTTCTTTTGCCTTGATTAGTTTTGCTTTTTTGATTAGTTATTTTATATGACATGATTTTGATCTCAATTGGTTTCCTAACCTTGGTATTTTTCATTTTTGATAGCATTATTAATTAATTGTTCGTGGAGTGATGAACCCCAGACATTGTGTTATACATATAGGGGGCACAGTTCGAATCCTGATCATTTTACTTATCCACCTTAAGGGTGAAATTTCTAATCACTAGATTACTTAATAAAAAAAATACAAAAATTGTGAGTGATAAACACATGCAATCACACAATTTGATTTGTTCGATCTCAATCAATTGATTGTATTCAAACTATGCGAAATGCGTATAAAACGAAGTCAAAACGTAGGTTGGCCAATCAAGATGGAACAATTTAGGTTAACAAGACCAATGTGATTGTGTGATTGTAGTCAATCTAGAGGATGTAGAAGGATTGAAGAGAGCTTCAATATATTAAAGACAATTAATTAATATTATGTAAGTGATGAATTTGTACCCAAAATACACTTAAATTTGAATCTAAAGTTAAAATTAAGAAACTTGATGACATATGACATGGTATGAAATTAAATGATGATATGTTAAAAATAAAGTAGCCAATAGTTTACGGTTCGATCCCCACAACTGCGATTGAAAAGAAGGTAAAATCACTTGATGTGATATCTGGCCCCAAACTAGATTAGGCGGTCCAATGGACTAGATTATGGTGATGAAAACCAAAAAAAAAAAGTAGTCAATAGTTAAATGGTGGATCCTTAGTATGGTAAATTAATGAGCTAAATATCATGAGGATGCATGCCAAAAATCCAAATTAATTTATACAAAATTATTTTTGGTAGAAATTAATTATATAATTTTACATAATATATATCTTAATTAAACTTCAAGTCTATAGTTGTATTTTGAGTATATATTGACAATCAAGTATCTGCTGAAACAGAGAAAAAAGATATGACAAATAGAGAAACAAGGTGGTGGATGGAAAGATTTAACATTGCAGATTGTGATCACAATGGCATTCTTAACTTCACAGAGCTTAGAGAGTAATTAATTATAAATAATTGTAACACTTTTATTTTTCTCATTTTCTTAATATTTTTTTTTAATATCTTTTGTTGTTTACATCTTGTTTGGAACAGTTTTTTGCACCCAGAAGATAGCCAAAATCATGAAATGTTGACATGGTTGGTTAGAGATAAACTTAAGTAAGCTTTATTAACCTCTTAATTTACAACTTTTATTCTCACAAAAAATTATGTTTTTATTTTTTTTAATCAAAAAAATAATCTTTCTATTGTTTTGTTATTTTTTTTGTTTAATTTGATTGTGATATATAGGCACATGGATGATCTTGAAATTGATGGGAAATTAAATTTCAATGAATTTGAAGACCATATATATAGCATATATGAAAGTTATGTGGACTTTGAAACTAATGGAGGGCATGTACCTAATTTAAAGGATAAATTTGCTGAGCTTGATGTGAACAAGGACCAGTAAGTATCATTTTTTTTATTAGAGTCAAAGTTTTTTATTTATGTTATAATTTCCTTGCTAATTAAATTTTCTATGATTTGTTATGTAATTGAAGAGTATTGTCACCTCAAGAATTGATACCTATAATACCTTACCTCTACCCTGGAGAATTGGCTTATGCTAAATATTACACATTCCTTTTGATGAATGAGGTAAGTCTATTTTTTTAATTGGAAAAATGCGTTTGATGTTTAAGTGCATATTTTTAAGTTGCGGCCGGCAGCTACAATTGTGGTCGCAGTATAATTTTTTTAGAGGTCTTTGTAATAACAATGTAATTGCAATTGCGATCACATTTGTTTGGAATTCAGATTGCCTCCGGTTGCGGTTGGTAATTTATGCATTCATACAATTGGCATATTATTGGCGTTTGGACGAGATTAAATGGTTTAAATTTCAATATTCGTATTCCAGTTTTAAGAAGAAAATCATAATATAATTATATTGACGGTCAACGATGTGCTGACTGCATGAATGCAAAGAATTGTCAACTAATTCGTTTATACTTTGATGTAATATCAAAGTTAGCAATGTTGCCACGGTAACTGCAATTTAAAATCATGATTGTTGGTTGTATTTGATGCAGGCTGATGATGATGAAGATGAAAAATTGACACTCCAAGAGATGCTAAATCATGAAATGGTTTTCTATAACACAGTTCATGCAGATAGTCATGTGGAAAACGATTATGAGCATGATGAGCTATGACAAGAAATCATTTTTTGACATATATAAATGTAGTAGTGAACTAGTGTTCTTCCTCATTTTTGTTTTGTCAAAAGAATAGAGAAACAGAAACAAGTTCAATTAAATTGACAAAATTTTTGCCTTTTTCTTTAGCTTGATGGTTGAATAATTTAAGATTTTATTAGCCCAAGTTCATTTACATTGCTACACACTCACATTTGAAATGGTAGTTGAGTTATTGAATATGAGATAACACATGATATAAAGATGATGAAAATCATAGCAAGATACCATCAAATTAACCTTAACCTCTTGAGAAGACTTTAATTGTTAAGTTTTATTAGTTTTTTTTTTTACTCAAAAGCATAAGTATTCATTCATCGAAATTCATAGGGAATGCATCAATCAAAATCGTTATAAGTTCAATTTCGCTAAAAACTAATAAGGATGAATCTGCGAACAGGATTACAACATCCGAGTTAATAGCATAAAACGTCCTAATGTCTATGACAAAGCCTACAATTGATGTGACAAAATTCAAATGTATGGAATAGTCATTCATTCAGATATGCAACGTTGATGGCGCTATATCATTGAATCTGCACTGAATTTGGATCGAAGCACACCCGCAAATCAAAACAAACATCGTACTAAGACGGGACAAACCAAAACTCCGCACTAAGACGGGACAAAGCCAAAACTTCGCACTAAGACGGGATTAAAACAACACCAAATGAAAAAACCACGAAAAAGACTCGAACAAAACCTAAAAATATGTGGTTATCATTTATTTGAATAAAAAAGAAATAAAAAACAATCAAGAGGGATGATTCCAGATCAAAATTGATCATAAATCACCCCTCCTTAATTGATGAAACAAGAAAAAAGCAAAAGAGAAATTAACGGTTAAGTTTTATTAGTTATAGATCAAACAATTTGCTTACTAAAAAGAAGAATTGAACAGTCACGAGAACTTAACTTAGTTGACATAAATATTGTATTATATATAAAAAGGAGGACCGCAGTTTAAACTTCAGTCATCCCACTTATTCCATTTGTGGAATTTTTAGCCGCCACGCTACTTGAACACAAAAAAACAAAACAGGGCAGAATTGAACAGTGTAGCATTAATGAGATTCATAACAACATGATAATTTTTTATGATTTTGATATAGAAGAATATTCAAAGATTTAACAAGTCATAGAATTTTTATATTTTTTTAATAAATCATAGAATGGATACCTGAATCAAAACCAAGTTTTTCATGACATTTTTCTTAAGATATTTAATTATTTTTGTGCATAATTAGTTGGCTAATAATAGTACGCATACCCTTTTATAGAAAAAATAATTATCAAAAAAATATTATGCATACCCTTATTTTTATTTGACTTAACTAAACATTTGGTCCCTTATGAATTGTGCAAAGTAAGGAAAAATTATTGTTTGTTTTTATCTACCAAGAGAAGATATTTTTATTACAATTTTATTTGCAATATACTATATCAAAAAATTGATTAAATAATACTACTACTTTAATTTCTGTGGAAAATTATTATTTTTTAATTATGAAATGATTATTATTGATTTTGTAACAAATACTAGAATAGTCTATGTTCAAATCATCTTCTTCAAATAAAGTCTACATTCAAATCATTATGATAACATCATTTTCACATTTGACACACAAGACACTTAAAATTTCAACGTAGGTTTGGATCATAGTGCAATAGTAATGGTGGAAGTTGCGTGGGAGCTCCAATAACTTACGTGAAACAGCAAAACAAGCTTATGATAAAAACAGAATTAGCTTATAGATTAATTGTCACAATGTGCAAAGTACAAGTATAAACATACATTAGCAACAAACCCTTTTAAGAAAATATATTAACAACAAACTTTAGGTATGCTATCACAATTAGAATTCTCAAGAGAGTAAACTTCTTAACAAGTATTAAACAAATTAATTAATAACTTACTAGTTTAATATATTTATAGGTATGCTGTATATATCAACTTTCTCTCTAAAAAAGTTAAAATCTGTTTATACAAAGTGACCCAAAATGTTATGGGCCGACCAAAAAAAGTCATGAAGCCCATACCCGGGTCTAAAAAAAGACAGTTGCTCTTCTCCCAAGTTTTTCTTCTCATACAAAAATATGGAGAAAATTTCGATAAATGTTTACAGAAGTTTTCTATGTTAGAAGAAAAACTCATGGGAAAGTTGATCTTGGCCATTCGATTTTAATTTAATAATAACTAGTAAAAGACCTGTGCATTCGCACGGGTCGCTTAACATGTCGATGATTATAATTTGGAGGTAAAGTCAAATAAATAAATTTAAATTATACTCAAAACAAAAATTAGAAACCTTATCTGAAGTAATACGTACAAATGTCTAGATTGTTAAATGCCTTAAAATACATCATAAATGTTAAACAAACAACTTGAAGATGGTTTAAGATACTCAAATTAAAAATTAAAAATAAATAACTTGGACATTGTTAAGCTATAAGTGTACATAAATTAATGTTTTTTTCACAACAAAGACTCATTCATTTGCACGCCCCTGTTGTGAATCTTATATACTTATATTTGCATACACACATTTTTATATCCCGTTGATTTGTACTCCTATATCATTTATAAAGTTGATATGATAAATTTTTAAAACTCGTGATTATTTTTAAAATATCAATATTAGTGTAGTATTTCTATAAAATATTTATTATATTATTATATGCAAAAATCCGTTAAATATTTGCGTCGCGCCTGTTCCAGATTTTATGTGCTTATCGGTGAAAACAAATTTTTATGCGTGTTAATATAAAATTTTGAATACTCATGAATATTTTTAAAATACAAACATTAATCTAGTATTTATAAAAAAATGTTTTTATTTTATATGCAAAAATCTATTTAATATTTGCAACTCGAATTTTGAATACTGATGAACATTTTTAAAATGATATATTTATTTTATATGCGAAAAATATATTTTTCAAATATCAACATTAATGTATACAATATTTATGTAAAACATTTATTTTATATACAAAAACTCGTTAATATTTGCACTTGTTTGTTGCGTATTTTGTATACTTATATTTTGCAAAACTTAAAAAGTTTCAAATTGCAACTTTAACATTTATATTTATCGGATCCACATGATAAATTGATGTCATTTAGGATAATATAACATCATTTTATGTTATTAAAAGAGACCACATGTTATCAACACCATCCTTTATAATATAAAGAAGGATTAATTGCAGTTTTGGTCCCCCTATTTTCATCATTTTGCAGTTTTGATCCTCCTATTTTAAAATTCGACAGTTTTGGTCCCCCAAACCCATATTTTGTCTAAAATATGGTGATAAAAACATGTTTTGAATCAACTTTTTAAAGGATTTTTCTTACAATTTCACCGATCTTGGTATTTTCTTATCATCAGATCACATACCACATCGTTTAAAATATATCACATCATTGATTTATAGTAAAAGATTAAAATAGGAGGACCAAAACTGTCGAATTTTAAAATAGGGGGATTAAAACTGCAAAATAGTGAAAATAGGAGGACCAAAACTGCAATTAATCCTATAAAGAAAATTAAAAGCATGTATGGAAAAGAATGTGAAAGTTCTTTCTGATTTGGAATTTTACAATACAAATTCCATGAATAACAACACCCCTTCTATGGTTTATTACTCTACGGGTTTGTCTATTGGGCCTAAAAAGAGGAAGAGAAGGATAAAGCATAACAAAGAAAGAGAGGAATTGTTCCATTTCCTTCACTAAGTATGCATACTCAATATACACAATGCAGAATAAATAAATTGTAGACTTGTACTCAAATATTGGAATTTTTTGAAAAAAAAATGAAAAATCATTTTGATTTACAGTAAATTAGAAGTAATTTTGGTGAAGAGTTGAAATTGAAGAAAGGAGAAAAATGGAGGTCAATTCAGAATCTTATGCAAGATTGCAAGGTGATATGGAAGTAGAATAGTCTTTTGTTCTGCAACACAAAGCAAAACAATACACAATCAACCTCTTTGTATTCTCTTTAGTCTATTTTTTTTTACGCTATTTAATCTAAACTTGGGAACTGAAATTAACTTAGTACGGTAACTCACAAAGCAAGGAGCACTATTCAATGAGACAACTTTATCAGTATTGGGAGAAGAAAAAATCCACTAATTAAACATTGAAATAATTAAAATAAAAAATATATTGAATTGTGAGAAAGACAAAACAATCCACTGATTTAGTGATTATGTTAGATAAATTAAGGATAATTTCGGGAATTAGGGAGTAATCAAATTTATTATAGTAGTAGTAGACAATTTAGAATTGAAATGTGAATAAACTGATCTCAAATCATCCACTTAGAATTGATTAATAGGTATAATTGTGTCTTTTTTTACTGCATTGAATCTAAATTCGAGAATTATAGAGCTGAATATAAAGGCCATAATTATGAGACTATAGAATTTATGAATTATTGTTAGAGGTGTGAAGTTATTCATATCAACAATAATATTACATACATAACTTAAAACTATGAAATTTAACGTGGCATCTTCATTCAAAATCTTAGACATATACTCAAATATTGAATTAACCATAGTTAGTATGAAATTAACCAAATAATACAAAAACAAATAAAAATAGGGAAAAAATGATGAAATGAAATGAAGTGGACATATTAAGAAGGTGTAACGTGTGAGAAACATATGGTCCCACGTAGTAGTGTCACCGCTCCCCCATTTCCAAAACTTTAATTTCCTTTGAAACTTTCAAAGCCAAAACGATAAACTCAATCTTCTTCATAATTGTGACACCAAAGTCACACAAAAAGACACAAACCAGAATAATAAAAACACAACACTACTAGTAATTGGAAAACAGCTGACCAAAAATTAGATATTTTAGTGGGATTCACAAACCATCAAAAATAGATTCCAACTTACTTTGTAAAATTCAGACTTCTTGATTAAGATTAGACGGTTTATATTTAATGTAATAATTTTAATGTTTTAAAAAGTAAAAACTACTTTTAATCTTGATTAGACGACTCTGATGTACTGATTACATCAAATCCAACAACTCTGAGTCTATTTCTTAAAATATTCACATTTTTAAAGCAAATAAGTCGGTGTATTAAAATTCGAACATTAATACTTGTAAATTACATGCAATATTTCTTCTAAGCAAGCTGTATTGAAAATTACTTTAATAAAGCAAAAATAACCAATTTATAGTTATGGGACCCACACAAACATAATCAAGGAAAAATTGTCTGGGTATATAGTAGTACTACCTTTGTTTGATGGTAGTATCTTGAAAGTTAAGTAAAACTAAAACTTGATCCCATTCAGAGATAGATTCTTTCTGCATAAGGAAAACCAGGTAAGATATTCTATTTCTCTCTTAATAACTCACTTTGTTTTTGTTTGTTCTATGTAAATTACCTTGCTAGCTTCTGTATGATCTTATTTTGTTTTTGATAAAATTTTGTATGATCTTATTGTAACATGTTTTTTGGTCATGTTATTTTTCAGAAAGTCTTTGTCTTTGGGTTTTGGGCATGCAAATTTTGCTTTGAAGGGTGTTAATTAGAAAATCATTCTTGTTCTTTGGTAAGAGAAATCTTGAAACTTGAATTATTTGATTCTGGTTTATTTGCTTTGACTTTGTAACATAATCAAATTTAATTCAAATTTTAAGTCTAAATGTAATCTAAAATTGGTTGATATAGCCTTTCATAATTTCAGTCAAATACAGTTGATATACAACCTCAATTGTTTGTAGTTGTGGAGACATAAAAATCTTGTTGCTGCTCAAATTGTGGTATCAAAACTTTTATTGAAACTCCGGTTCCGATCCCATATATAAGCAAAAAAAAATGAATTTGTCAAATAGTATAAATTTTATAGGAATAAAGTCAAAGAATCTTGCTTTTATTATTATAATCTAAATGTGCTATGATTCTGTTACTGACCCCTCTCTGATGAATTTCATAATCTTTTATGCCTTCTGTGTGGGGTTATGTTGGGGATAAAGAAAATTACTGGTGAAATAGTTAGTTGAAATTCTTATTGTAAAATTTGCGCGGGATCCGACACCCCTGCTGTCGGAAATCCCCATCATTCACGCAGTAGGGACATTGGCTGCCATTTGGTGTTTTCAATGTACCTATGCGCGTAAATGGGATCCTCTCACTGTAGGGAATCCAAATTCTGTTGTAACTTATGTCATACAGTTCAATCAACTTATTTATATCATTGGTTGACATTGTTTAAAATTGCTTTAGTGAGTTTGTAATTTGAGCCGTCCAATCTTAAATATTTGACTGAGATTGATTACTGCGTGTAACTGTGTGCTATTATTATTGACCGTGCGTCTAATTTATTTCTCATTGATTCAATTCAACAGATGGATTCTCCATAAAACAGCTCATAATCAGACCAAAGCGTAATGGCATCTGCAGAAGCTAGAGCCGGTTATGCAGTTAACCATTGTTTCGCACAAGATTTCATGATGCCCCCTACAATTTCAAAAAAAATGGAACCTGATTTTACAACTAGTGATTCAACTGATTCTGACATGAAATGGTGGCTACATGTGAAAACCAACAACTTCGGTGATACAGATTATACATGTCAACATCTAAATACCTTGGAGTCTAAGCTCGATGTTTTCAATGTCAATATCGAGAGCGATCAATCTATCAAAAACTTTGATGCTGCTCTAGAGCAGCAATGGAATGTCTATCCTAAATGTATGAAGAAAACTAATGATACTCGAACAGCGAAAATCGAGGCTGCATTGAACAACGACATTTATATTACACATAAGATGAAAAATGAAGATGAGTTCTGGTTTTCAGATGATGATGTTACTAGTTACTTGGTCTCGGAACATTATAAAAGTGTGTCGTCTGATCTCGAACCGCATTGGTTGGGAGCTGAAAAAACCCTACCTTGGTGGCGGACTACTGGAAAAGATGATTTGGCTTCCTTGGTTGCCAAGAAATCATTTGAGTATATTGAAAACTGTGATCTGCCAGAACCGTATACTAAGCCTTTTAGGAAAATACCTAATCTTCCGCTAAGAGACATTGACAATGAGAAGAGTCTTGTATTGCCTTTGAACCAGAAATCGGAGATTTATACGTCTACAACGCTGACTTCTGGCTGTTCATTTCAGGATTCAGACAAAAACTCTTCCAGGTAATTCTATACTTAGTTTAGTGATTTAAGATCACACTGTACTTTAGAGGAGATTTAACATTAAAAATTATCACACTTTCTTAAAACTTTATGTTGATGCAATGCTACACTTTCTCGGAAATTTTAAGTTAATTATCATTCTAGGTTCCAGCATATTCAAATTGGAATCATCCCTGCCATTTAATACCTCAAATTGTAGTGGTCAAGTACTATACTTAGTTTTACTAATTACCATGTTATAAGAATTTTTACCAAATTGTTCGGCACATGTTCAGGTCCAGCGAAAGCAAAGACTCTTATTCAAGCAACAACAAGGATAGCCAGATGAGTTCCGAGAGCACGGCCAAGGAAGAGCTACTGAAAGCCTTGTGTCGATCTCAAACTCGGGCGAGAGAGGCTGAAAAGGCAGCACAAGAGGCCTGTGACGAGAAGGAGCATATAGTATCTCTATTTTTCAAGCAGGCTTCACAACTATTTGCTTACAAGCAATGGCTACATGTTATGCAGTTAGAGAATCTGTGTCTTCAATTAAGAAACAAAAACCAGCCGTTGCTGGATAACCTCTTTCCCTATGGTTCCGGAAAACATCAGAGGAAGAGTCGTCGAAAGACTAAGAATAGAAGACGAGGGATCGGGGAATGTGTTTTCGCTTTTGCTGTTGGTTTGGCTCTTGCTGGTGCAGGTTTGCTTCTTGGTTGGACCTTTGGATGCATGTTTCCATCCTTTTGAATGTGACTATCTAGTCGAATGAATCACTAATTAGTCTTTGAAATTGTAGAACGCTGTCGAGAACATTTCGCACCACACCGATACATATGCACATATTCACAAAGTTTTCTATTCTTTATATTACTAGATTGTCATAGACTTTGTACTAGTAAAATAGGAGTTGCCAAATTTAATCATATTTAAATTTTTCTAGATGTGAACCATTTTCTCAAAATTTTCCCTAGATGTGACTTATACAAGAGACTGTCTCAGTCAGGAATCGAACTCGAGTGCTCTTGATTAACTCGACTTATTAATTACTTGAGCCTAACTGCATGATTAAAAACTTATTTGATTAATTGATCTCACAGGTGGATATTGAGTTGCTTGCCACGTTCATCTAAATCACAAGGAAAAATTATAGAGTAATCAATAATGCCAAACTTTTACTTGTGTGGTTGAAAATGGTTGAAACAATATAACTGATCAAATCACAATAGAACACTGATTTGAGCAAATGGACAAAAAAGTGGATTCTAACTTTCAATTTACACACATGTTAGACGATTCTGGAATTTGGATTCTAACATGACTCACTTAATGTTGAGAGTCTCATACCATATCAAATTCCCTTGCATTTATTTTCTTGTTCTTAGTTCAAGACCAATGAGAAAATAGCATCTATTTTGTTCTTTTACATAGTTTACATCACCATTCATCCTGCTAAGCATTTTTCTTGACATGTATAGTCCTAGACCTTCTTGTGTAGTCCACTGATTATCGCCGTAAAACATATCGTGTAGAACGGCAGAAGGAAGACCTTCACCAGAATGTGTCATTCTGCATGAACAATCAAAGTAACAATACAATCAAAATGTTAAATCTATAAGATACGAAACCAAACATAAAATTTCAAAAATATCATAAGAGGAGAAATCAACTATCCTTATGCCAAGAAAGTATAATATACGATTAAAATGAAGTTTATGTACCTGAACATTAGACGGATAAACTCATTGCCATCTTGCATTATTTTTAAACCGGGTGAAATCTTGATTTCTATCCAGCCATTTGGAGATGGTGTATGGCTAACTACATTGTACAAAATGTCTGATAAAACCACCTGAAGTCGAATTTGATCGCCATAAAAAGGAAGTGTTTGGATTTCATCGGGTATTTCATGAAACAGCTTTACGTCATTTCCTTTTATCAACTCCATGACTTGACTAACGACAACATGTAAAATATTTCCCAGAAGAAATTCTTCCATGTTTAACTGCCAAGTGCTGCTAGTTTTACCATGTAAGTATGCATTAAACATTTGAAACATCGGTAATAAGAAGCGAAGAAAATAAAGTATAACTCAAACATATAATCCATGAATGTTAAAATGAAACAAGATCAGTTACCCTTCATTAATGCTGTGTAAATCTGTATCCTCAATAACTGTCAATATTTGTTTTTCACACGCTTCGCTAGTGTCAAGTAATTGTTTCTGGTTTTCGGTTATATCTGTATTTTCCAAAAGTTTGTGTGTGAATCGGATACCATTTAAAGGCTTCTTAATCCCTTGTAGTATATAAGCTAACTCCTTAGATTCTGAGATCTCTTCTCTTAAGTTAGACTTGTGTCCTTGAGAGGGTTGATTCGTATCAACCGTTACAATCTGCAAGATGCAGAAACAACCGATTATATCTCCACTTGCATCTGTCCTTTTGTTTGTTGTTATATAAGCCTCTATAAATTCTCCATTTCTATCATAAAAACCAAATGGTGACTTCTCAGAATCTTGTTGACCACTTATTCCGCGGTACAATAAAATCATAAAATCAGTAAGTGTATCTTGACCTTTCATTCGACAAAAAGTTCCAAAGATTTCCCCGAGAAGCATTTTTCCTAGGACCTCATCTCTTTTCCATCCAGTTAGCCTTTCCATTGTTGCATTCCATTCGGAACAACAAGCATTTTCATCAGAAGCAAATATGGGTGGAATCAGCGGATTAAGACTCTGCATGATAGCTTTGTAATCGCCTTCTAACTTAACGAATTTGTTTAGAACCACTTTCTCGGAAGTGATGTCTTGGCCTACAAAGCATACCCCAACTATAGCATTTTTGTGGTCTCTACTTGTGCAAGAATTGACCATGAGATATATAACTTCCTTTTCTCCATGAAGCACAAAACGATTTATTTTTAACTCAACATTTTTTTCATCTTGACCTGAATATAGCATCAATAATCAATACATTTTTTTTTACAAGATCGATAATTAACACATATTGTTTTATTTACCGAGCTTTTCCTCAAGAACAAAAATATAAAGCCAAATTTAGAATAAATTATAGAGTCACCTAAATTATAGGATTTGATACGAACCGATATAGATATCTTTTAGTGTGTAAATCAAGCTAGAATGATTGTTTCCTGAGTTGAATATTTCAAATAAACATAGCATGATTTAACCAAACCAATTATGAAAAATATTTGATGAATATAATAAAAAGGAAAATTCTAGATTTACTATTATCTTTTCTACAAGAATCGGTTTACCTTGCAAGGCTCTTCTCAGAATATTTGTCGCAGTTTCACGTGAGTCCGCATCTACAACTTCATTTACTAAGGATTTTCCCATAGCTTTACTAGCCTGCAAACCTGTCAATTCAGCAATTCTTACATTCCATCCGTTGATCCGACCATTTGAATCAACCCCAAATATCGGGACTATTGATGTCTCGATTAATTTCACCATTTCAAACGCAACTGAACTAATTTCATGCATCCCTACTATAGGAGTGTCGCTTTTCTCAACATCATCTAGAGTCTTTGGACCAGCGTTGTCTGTATCTTTAAATGAATCTCGCATAATTAGTTGCAATGAGCGAATTGCATTGATTTCTGAAATTTCCCATGGTAAACTTTTGCTTTTAACTACTTCGAGAAAAACTTTAAACGATGTTCTTGGGTTCATTTTTCCTCCATCATCCTTATCTGTTGGATGGTGCTTGGCTCCTCCCCACTTTATTTCTTTAGCAGTGTGAGACTTGAACCAGAACAAGATATGTCTTGGACTGATTATTGCCGAGGTCATACCACAAACTGCATCCCCCAACAAAGTAGCACCTGGATAACCAGCATCTGCCAAACTTTCTGTGGCCAAACCTGTCGAGTCGCCATAATTACGAAGTAGCCATTCTGCAATGTCTTTAACCTGTAATTTAGTTGGAGTTATGCCTAACAACCAACAGTTTTCATCATAATACAATGCAGCACCATCACACTTGACAAGATCCATGATACTCGGGGATTGAGTCACAATACCAAATGGTCCGTCGCATAGGAGCATGTCACATAGCAAAGTTTGTGTTTTAAGAATTCTCTTCTCTATCATCTGTGATGCCAATTGAATATCCATGTAAAGCTGCAGTCCAAAAGTCTGCACTACAAACTCACACGCATGACGAACTGGGAAAGACACGTGATGCGGTGAAGTATGATGACAAGCTAGCAAACCCCAAAGCCTAGTTGTATCATTTTCATTAATTATAATAGCTATAACAAGAGAGGCAACTGTGCCCATGTTAGCCAAGTATTGCTTGTGACAATCATGTGGTGACCTAAGGGTTGAGTTTACCAAACAAATAGGTTGTTTTAGTTCTTGACTTTGAATGACTGTAACGGGATTTGCATGGCAATCAGAAATCAACCTCACTCGATTTTGCTTGAAGAGAAACCGAGCAGCTTGAGGGATATCTATGGCAGGATAATGCAAACCTAAATAAGGTTCTAAATCAGATCTTCGAATCTCAGATACAACCTCACCGTGATCATCCTCGTGAAACTTGTAAATCATAACCCTATCATATCCAGTAAGCTTTTGAACTTCCTCAACAACAGTATCATACAATAAACTAATGTCTTCGCTGCGACAAGATTGTAGCCTTGAAATTGCACTAAAGGCTAATTTCTGTGATTGAAATGTACCAGAAAGTGACAAGGCAGGACCACTAGAACATGCAGGCTCCAAATCAATCACAACTCCAACATCAATCCTATGCAGCATGGCATAAAATGGCTTCCCTGTAATCTTTGCATGAACCCAAATAGGGTTCAAACGCGAATTTTCCCTAGAAGCTAGAACTTTTACGAGGGAAGACCCAGAAAGAGGAGTGAACAATGTTGTGACATTAACACCAATTAGACTCACAAAATGTTCTGGACCAATATCACTCTCCAATCCCAACATCTGAAAGCAATTTTCACTATAACCAATGATTCTAAAAGTATGTTCTTCCATTACTACCATACAACCAAAAGGTTGGATAAAGCCACCCCTTTGAATTCTAGACAAATATGCAATCATTTTCTCCTCAGAAACTGAATTTGGAGGATTAAGAACAGTCTTTGAATAGTCAAATGATTTTCCATAAAGACTAGATTGCTCAAACTCAGCAAGAAGCTCAGCATCTGCACCATACTGAGCAAGTATCTTCTCTTTCTGGTTTGTATTCATCTTGATTTCAGATGAATTCAAGCTTGTGCCTTTAAATTTGCATTTGCTCCCAAAACTCATTGTTTAAGACTGCAAATTATGCAAAGGTACTATGTTGTGTTCTATCTATATGTTTATGTCTTTATGTTGTTGGTGGTGTACTTTCTCAATGTTATGCATTAAATATTTTCTTCTTTGGTTCTGTATGTGCTCTCTTTATCATGTATTACATACATATATGTATAATGCATGCATCATATAACTTTTGCACGGTTGCTATTTTTTATTTATGAATGAGATGAGTCTTTATTTTGGAACATAACGAATTCCTAAAAGACACAACATTTTGAAATGTGTTTTTTTTTTTGTCAAGAAATGTGAAAATATTTTATTCAAGTGTCATGTTAACATGTGTTATGTGTCCCAAGATTATGTTAAGGTATATAAAATTAGAAATTTGTATTTAATAATGTAAAAAAATTTAATGTTTAAAATATATGTACAAGTTCTAAGAGAATATTGCTACATTTGCATTATTAACATGTGTTATAAAGGCATATGATAACATTTTCTTTTATTCAAAAGTGACCAAAATTTTTTTGGAACATAGACGAAATAAAAAAGCTATTATAACATCACACACACAAATAAAAAAGTCGAGGTTTAAATCTCGATCATGACGTCCGACCTAACAATTTCAACGATATATTATCAGATATATTATCGGTTGAGCTTATAATTTGTCTACGGGGCAATGTTTTCATGGTCTGACAAATTCACAATGAATTTTATGTGCATTCAACCCATCCATTTAATGCATTTATTTTATGCACTTAAAGTATCCTTCCATCTCATGCATTCTTCTAGGTCCAATCCCAATTCATGCAAATATTGTATTGTGTGCATTGTTTAAATGTCAAATTAATTCACAACTTATGGGTTGTTAGTATACTAGGAATTTTATTCGTGTCCCCCATGATTTGAGAGGGAATAAAGAAACAAATCTATTTTTAGTCCCAACAAATACATCAATGTTTACCTTTGATCTTTCTAACAAATTTTCATTGTTTCTAGTCTTATAAACTAGTATTTCCTCATATCTCATATATATAAAAAGTTACTTTTTTAGATTCATCGGAAAAATAGTGTACATTGTCTATAATTCAATGGGCATGAGATCTGTATTGTTACAAAAAAAAAAAAAAAGGCAAATGACCAAAATATTACAAAAAAAAATGAGATAAAGTACTCATAATATAATTTTACCTCAATTGTGGTCTTGGATAAATGACGGATTGAGATAAAAATTATCAATAGAGTTGACATTTTTATCCTAAGAACTAAATTATATTAAGTTATACTAAAAAGGGTCAAAATTAAATACTCTTTCTTAAAGAGGACTTGGACTATTCTTAACGAAAAATTTTCCACTTCATGTTTCATATTAATCTGAACTTCAAAATGCTTACGGGCAAGGACATATATTGGGGGCAGTTGCCCCCACTTGCTTAATTTTTTCCTTGGTTGTTATAAATTAAATATATTATATATTCACTATAAAATAAGGTATTGCTCCCACTAAATGATAAATAAGTGGTTTTTAGTGATATAAAAGACACCTTTATCCTTTATGATATAGAATGATTAAGAACTGGTAGGAAAAAAAAAACTAAAATGTCCAGTATTTATAAGTTAAAAGATCAAAAAAAAAAACTTAGAGGCCAACGTGAAACTTTAAAATAACATAAGTAGAGATGACAAAAATATCCGTACCTGCGAATATCCGCAGATAAAATCCGCCACGGATACGAGACGGATAACTTAATGGATATCCACGATAAAATAAATAAATATTTTAACTACCCGTTAGTTAATAAGTTAAAAGATCAAAATAATATCGGAAAAAATTTTAGAGGCCAAAATGAAGCTTTAAAATAACATAAGGACCAACAAATTAATTTAACTTTATATATATATATATATAGTTTGTTAACTTAGACCCACCTAAAAACGTGAAGGTCTAAGTTAACAAGGTGCATCTTTTCACTTTAAACCTAAATACCCTTCTTCTACTATTTTAGTAAGTTTTAAATGAAGGTTAATTTTGTAGTTTTATAAAAACAGTAAAACGGTCTGTTATTATATATTCCTTAAAATTCACAAACAATTGTTGCCAGCGCATATTTCATCAGGGAGTATTTTTTGTTGGAAATTCGTTTACGTGTACCATTAACGTAAAACTACATAATCAATTTGGGAGCATCCTAACACAAATTGGCCACATAGATTATAGAATGGTAATACTTGATTTCTATTATTAAAAAAAGAACAAATTAAGGTTTAAGTTAGAAATTGATGATTTTTTTTCTTGGTACAACAATTGATGATTTCTATTATTATATAAAAAAAAAACAGAGCATTGTTCACATGAATAAGGTTTTGACAATTTTGATCAAAAAAAAAAATTTGTTTGATAATTTTGATTATTAAAAAGAATGCAGTTTCACATGTGAATCAATGGCTCTAATTAAGCCACAAAGATGAATATTTAAGATCATTCACTAGTAAGTAGCACCGTCTGACATAAAATATAAACAAAATTAGAAAATAGATTGTTTGTCCTTTTTTATTTCCTAAGTTGTTTATTTAGGTTGCATATATTTATAATTTTTCCCCCATTCTTCAAAATTCCTAAATTCTGTCTCTGCTTGTTGGTATCTCCCACCACCAATTTCAACCGTAACATGATGCTGGTTGACACCGGACACCAACTTTGATCACTCTTGAGTCCTGATCACCTTCTATAAGTGGTAATTGCAAGTCAACTCATCGTTGAAACCCGCCTACTTCAATGTTTTATAGAATGTTCAACTTCAACAATTTAAAGATAAACAAAGTATGCATGAATCGGCCAAAAAAATACCATAACAATTTTAATTAACATTTCTTTCCACAGTAATCTAGAAAATACAAATAAAAAAAAAAAAATCAGCACCACAACTTGTAGCACTAAATTCCAAGTCCACCTCCTCCAAGTCCAAACATATAGGTTGACAATATTATTTTTAAATATTCTCCCTCTTATTTCTACTATTAACAAAGTACTACTACTTTTTATACCAAACTTTAATAACATATTTAATATGTATACAGAATAAGAGTCAAAATATAATAATAATCATGTCTCAATCTAGTATTTAGTGAAACATGAAGAGAATATATAAGTTAATTCTAAAATTTATTATATTCTTAAACTTACTAAATGGACCCTAAAAATTTGACCAAAGGGTAAAATAAATAGATTTTTGATCAGAAGTATTGAGTTTGAGCATCGTCTTCTCACTAAGTCTTTTAGCTGGACACCACGATCTCATTACTCTAAATCT
This sequence comes from Trifolium subterraneum, assembly GCA_951799995.1. Lineage (NCBI taxonomy): Eukaryota > Viridiplantae > Streptophyta > Magnoliopsida > Fabales > Fabaceae > Trifolium > Trifolium subterraneum. Next base: position 52,796,536 of record OX637463.1, read on the forward strand.
CTTTTATAAAAAGTACTACTTTTATAACAACAGAGAAAAGCAAAAATATAGGTCTCCAGCTTAAGATAAAAATAAGGACTTAATAAAATAAGCACGTTTTTATGGATTTGATTATTTTACAGCACACCAGCAGAGTATCATTCTCGTCCTCAGATTAATTCAATTTTGGAGTTGTCATTTTGACTTTGCTGACTCTTCCAACACTCTCTCCGCGTTTAGCCGAATCCAACCGCCGTCCCACGTGGCATTACCCACTTCTTATCTGCCACCTGTGCCCTCCATCTCTCTCTCTCTCTCTCTCAATAATATTCATCTCTCTCTTTCTCTCTCTCTCCTTCAATCTCCTCTCTTCCATTGCAATTCAATTCAATTCAATTCCCGCTAGCTCCCTCACGCGCCACCGAAACGATGCCGTATTGCGACGTCGGAACACAGACTCCCTCTCCATCAATCTCCTCATCCGCCGTCGCTCCCGCCGAAGCTCAACTCAACAATGACATCAAAATCTTCTACAGAACTTACGGTCGCGGTCCCACCAAAATCCTCCTCATCATAGGTATTTCCTTCATCCTCCATCTTCTTCATCATCATCATTTTTTTGTTGCTGAAATTATGGAGATTGAATTATTGAATTGAATGGTCAGGATTGGCTGCTACACATGAAGGGTGGGGTCCACAAATCAAGGGATTAACTGGAACAGACATAGCTAATGACGAAGACGACGCCGTTTGGAGTGGTGGTGATAATGAGTCCGGTGGTGGTATTGAGGTCTGCGCTTTTGATAATCGGGGCGTCGGTCGGAGCTCCATTCCTATTAGAAAATCCGATTATTCGTACGTTCCACCTTTTTCATTTCATTGATAAGATAGTTCACCAATTTTTCTTCTTAATTTCTTATTTGGTCTTCATTATTTATTTAAGTCATTTATTGTTTGGCTTCATCTTTGCTTAGTTTGATAATAATTTGAAAATTGGAAGCGGTGGAATGTTACTTGCATGTTTGGTTCTGGTGCGACAAAAATTGATTTCGAGTGAATTGATTCTGTAAAATTGATTCCGATTAAAATTGAGTGAAAAGTAAACTGGTAAAGTGAATTATGTTTCGATACATTTCTATAAAAGTCAATTGAACAAAAAATTTGAGTGTAAAAATTGATTCTAGAATCATAAGCTACAGTTTCTAGCTTTAACTAGAATCAATTCTGGAGACAGAAGAATTGATTCTAATTTCTAGCTATGTAAAAAAAAAATCTGGAGACAAAATCAATTCTATTTTAGAGAAACCAAACATGTTAAAATTAATTTTACACCTATAGAATCAATTTTGGCCACTTTGTGTTGGTGTTATATCAGTATCCAACAAGGATGATATATGTATGGGATACCAACATGTCTTTAATTTGAAGTATAGGTGAATTATTAATTTTCAATAGTTTATGAAAAGTGAAATGAAAGTTTGAGTATTGGTGAATGATGACAATGATTGTTTTGGTGCAGAACAACGATCATGGCAAAGGATGCAATTACTTTGTTGGATCATTTAGGTTGGAAAAAGGCACATGTTTTTGGGCACTCAATGGGTGAGTATTTATTTTCTATTTAGTCAAAATTGAAGGGTTTATTACTACTATTGGATTTGGTGAGGTTTAGTTTATTTTGTTGTGATTAATTTTAATTCTGTTTCATTATAGGATCTATGATAGCTTGTAAATTAGCAGCAATGATTCCTGATAGAGTTCTCTCCTTGGCGTTGTTAAATGCAACAGGTGGGGGTTTTCAATGTCTTCCAAAGGTATTATATTATGTGTCCCTTCTATAAATTTATGAAATGTTTTCATTTGTTTTTATGGCATTATGTGATTAGAGCTTGATGATGCAATTTAGTGTTAGTTAACTAAACTACATTGGTTTGTCAAAAAAAAAAACTAAACTACATTGATTGCTAGACACACTTTTTAATTACAAACCCAGTTCAGGATGAGTGGATTTGCATACATGTATAGAGTTTAGTTGAGAATTTATCTTTTTATGATTTTGAGTGAGAATTTAGTTGAGAATGTCTTAGTGCCAAAATTTAAATGTCGAGTGGTTAAATGTATAAATAATGTTTAGTATGGAACCTGATGCCATTATTCTACTTTCAAATTAGTTTGGGAAGATAACTTGCTAAGTAGTAAGGTTAATAAACATAAGATTGACCGTTTCAAAAAACAAACATATATATATGCTACATCAGACAATTTTTAAGGTTGTTTGGATTAATTTCTGACAGTTAGGATCATCCATATTGGGAAACTTCTAATCTCTGGCCGGATGTGCTGTTAATAGTATGCTACATTTATGTAACATATCTACCATGTAATTCTAATTCTTTAACTATAGATTCAGCTGTTTGCAGTTTTTCCAATGCTTAATACAAATTTAACACGAATGTATTTGTAATTAGATATATAATGTTGGAATTATATCTCTGATTCTGATACATGTACATGGTTTCCTATAAACTATTATAGGCCTTTACACTAGTTTGAAATTCGCCTCGGGTTCTTATAAGAGATTCTTGTTTTATTTTTACAGTTTGAACGACGAACCTTCTCAGTTGCCTACCGTTTCTTGAAGGCAAAGAGTCCTGAACAAAGAGCTGAAGTTGACTTGGACACCCACTATTCACAAGTAAAGCTTGTTATTGGTTTTGTTGATTATCTACTCTAACATATGAAAGTTGTCTCCCTAACCCCACTCCCCGGCTATATAAAACTAGTTCTACTATAAAAGTAGTGATTTTAAAAAATTGAATCACTTAGGGTGTATTCATATATCAGAGTCTGGATATTGTAATCCATATTAATATTAAGTTGAAGGATGTCTTGTTCTTCTAGTCTTGGATCAACTCTGAAGTCTGAACTACAGTTACTAACAGCCTAGAAATCTATGTTAACGCTGTCTTTAGGATGAATAACAAAAACAACTTTTATCTATGATGTGCAGGAATATCTTGAGGAATATGTTGGAACCGTGAAGAGGAGAACGATATTGTATCAGGTACAACAATAGATATTAAATAAGCATAATCTTAGTTAAGTTTTGCTGATCTTTCAAATGCTTGGAAGTTTATTACTTTGGTGCTATCGTTGGGTGTGTTTGTCTCAATGTTAGTTTTTTTTTCTTGCTTAAAGTTTTTCTAATTCATTGCCACTCTTTTTCAGCAATATGTTAAAGGCATAACAAATAGTGGAATGCAGTCTAACCACGGCTTTGATGGTCAACTCAGTGCATGTTGGAAACATAAAATGACCCAAACAGAGATCGAAGCAATAAAATCTGCAGGTTTTCTTGTTTCCGTCATTCATGGCAGGTGTGTACTGTGTATGGAGACATTAATGTGGTGCTTTATAAATGAAACTGGACACTCAATCATGCACAGATTATTCGCCCACGCATTAGGCAAATTTTGTATGAAAATATTGCACACATGAATTGCAGACACATTAGTATCTACTTCATACTCTAACTTGAAATTGCTGCATATTCAGGCATGATATAATTGCTCAGCTATATTATGCAAGAAGACTTGCTGAGAGGTTTCATCCAATGGCTCGGCTGGTAGATCTTCATGGAGGTCATTTAGTGAGTCATGAGCGGCCTGAAGAGGTATAATTTGCATGTAATGTAATATGTACCTAATAAATTTAACTATTAATATAGCACACTTACTGCAGAATTTGTTCATTGTATTTTCTCTCTAAAGATACATTAAAACTGAACCAAAACATTTCAAAATTCAGGTTAATCAAGCACTATTTGACTTGATCAAGGCATCAGAAGTGAAGATGATCCCACATGATTGGACTAACTTGCAAAATACAGAATCTTGTAAGTATTACATATTTTACAGGAAATAATGTTTCTTGCGCTTTTCTTCCAACATGAGCTCACACATGACACCTGCCATGACTGTTTTCTGTAGCTTGGTTGGTTGTCAAAATGTGGTAGTAATGTTTCCCAGTGGAGACTGACCTGGTTGGTGGGTTAGGGCACATGTACGCGGTGAAAAATATTCTACTACTATACCTGACTTGCCATTTTAGTCCACATAATAATCTAAGATGGTCTTCCCCTAATACAAGTTTGATTTGGTTAGAATCCTAATTTTAAAGAACTATAGCCATTTCCTCACTTTCAGACTTCACCCAGTTCCTCTCTTCTCAGCAGCAAACTCAATATTCATTTGCGGATTGTTAAACTTTTAGTTGGTTTCCTACTTGGTTAGATGATTTAATTAGAACCGAACAGCCTAAATCTCCATAGACACATCACAGAGCTTTGTTTCATCGGTGCATACCCGGTCCAAGGTAGATTTACAGGTGAATTCCTATATGATGAACTAGCTCTAGTGCACACCCAAAAGAAAAATATAACCAGATTAAGATTGATTGCATGCAAAATTGATTTTAGAAATTAAAGTTACCGAGCAAATTTGCCAAAAGGTTTTTGGGTCTGTCACTTGCTCCCAATAAGCTCAAACAAAAGTACTGATATGACTACATTATTTAAACATTCATCATATAAGTGCATGTAAAACCTATTTTTTTAACAAAAGATAAAATGAATTCAAACTGTTTTCATATAAGGTATAAGCTGTTTTTATAATATTTTGGAGAGCTTATGAAAGTATGCTGAAAACAGCTTATATGACATATCATAAACTGTATTCATATGCTCTCCCAAACAGTTCACATGTGCATATATGTCATTAGATAAGCTCAAATAATTAAATCCAAACAGACCCTAATTCTAACTGCAGTATGTTCTAATGAATCTAGTCCTAGACTTATAGAGTAATAGACTCATATCTGCAATGTAATCAGTTAACTAATCATATCTGCAATATGTTGCAATGTATATGAGCTTACAGGGATTGAGTTGTAACCTTTCTGGTTGATTATAGAGAATAAAGTATCATTGAAGACAGTTATTAGTTTGAATATTTGGACTTTTTTTCTGATAAAGTCTTTGTATATACTTGTGCAGGGTGGAATGAGAAACGGATGTTATTGGTCAAAACCAATCAGAATGGAAATGGAAGCAACGTCTCACTTAAATGCTACTTAACAGATAAACTGCATCTCTGCATACTATACTTCCTTAGCGTCCTAATTATGGTACTTGAATTTGGAAGAAAGCTTGTATGGAGCTTTAAGCCGGTTCGAATTAAAACTTCCGCCACGTTAATTGAAAATCCATAAACCCCCTTCTTTTTTAATAGGTAAACTATGAGTATATTTTTTTATGAATTTAATTACTCTGTACTAAACAGATAAGTTTTTTCATACAAATATTCAATCATATTTCACTATGTAAATTGTGCTGATATTTAAAAAAAACAATATCATCAACACATCGTGGTAAGATATGATTAAATGTCTGTAAAGTTAGTGAATATATAATTTATTTTACTCTTGGTAATATATAATTTATTTTAATCATTTAGCTTATTGCAGGTGGGTAATATATAATTTACAAACCCTCAAAGTGGAAGATTTTGACCCTGTTTTCTCATGGGGTTCAGCTTGAAGAGGCTCGTGTATAAGGCAATTTTGACTTTGTTACCAAGATTTCTCTCAAAACGGATGAGTTATGACTCCAACACAACCCTTATTTACATGATGAATGTATAGCCAATACATCAAAGGGAGAGAGAAGAGGATGAATGATCCACTTTTCTTTGATACACTATGTAATAATATAATGTTGTACATTTAGTCAGATTATTTTAAACTTATACAAATTCTGTTCCATACCACATGATGAATGTCATGATTCATGACCACAGAAATAGAATATTTGTACCTTGTACACTTGGAAAAATCCTTCACTCAAATATTTATAAATATTAATTTATAAAAAAATGTCAATCAAATCACTTGAAAAAACACTTTAACTGATGATATTTCATGAATTCATAAATGTGGAAATGGAGAGTAAAAAGACACTACAATGTTACCGAATTACAGACCTTAAACACCAACATTATGGCAATAAAATGACTTAACAATTAATCAATAATATACGCCAGATATGTCAGCAATGTATTTTTGGCAAATACTACATGATAGTTGAATATAGCCTATCAAAGGTGGATCTTAACCTGTACTAATGACATTAATTGATATAAACACTTAAAACATGTAATGGAAAGGAACCATAAATTAAAAGCTTAAGCATGTAAATGATGAAAAGGTAACAACATATCCATAGCAACAAAGAATGAACAAGGTAAATAAAAGCAGAAAGAATGAAGAAATCAAAGTTATTTTTTACTTGTGTGACAAGTCCTAGCTAGCTTCTCATTTCCTATACCTTGAACCATTTTATGTACCAAAAGATGAATGAAAAAAATAAAATAAATTATGATACGATATATATGTCTTTGTAATTATGCATAACATGTATTTCAAAGATTTTATTAATTCAATCATACGAAAGAGTGCAAGAAAACATACCTGGCTACCTTGTACTTGGTTTGGTTTCATGGTAGATGAGAATACTCATGCATGTTGGGTTTGGAGAGTTTTGTAAAAATGCAAATTCAGAAAACACACAATTAATATGAAGAAGGAAAGAAAGATAGAGACACAAAGAATATTTGTTATACCTACATAATATACCTTTTTCGACTTGGAAAGAAAATTGAAAGAAAATATTCCCATGGAATATGCTCAAGGGGCCCTAGTCACTTGGTAAATAAAAGAGAGGCTTCTTATCCGTGAGATTATTTCATTTATTTTTTAGATAGAAAAAAAAAGGCAAGTCAATGAAAATTCAAACATACATATTTCTATGTTAGTTGAGTTAAAATTTATGGATTATTTTGAGATTATTTCAATTTAACCGGTTTATATTATTTTTTAGGGTCTTGCTAAACAGTGCCCCTGGGTGCTCCTTAAACATTCCATTTTAAGAAATAATTTATTCAAAAAGTAAACCATTTCAATTTACAAGGCGTTGACTTTACACATTTCCATAAAAATCATTATATATATAAAAGTTGTTAAGTCTCCAAGTAACCCTAATTTAACCTCACTTAAACCCTAATTTAATTATTAAAAATGTTAAAAATTTCTCACCAAGAATCGAAGCCATGTCCTCTAACAATTGATTAGTTCATATACCACTAAGCTATTTAAATTCATTTGATATATTTTGGTTACACCAACTAATATAAAGATATATATTTCTCCAGCTAACCATAATTAACACTATTTTAATTTAAATAAATTGTTAAGAAATACATCACTGCGATTCGCTACACAAATATCTAACACTGTTATTGTTTTTATTTTATGGCGCATTCATGTTACCAAAAATGTTTGCATCTGATTTTCGTGACAACGTACATCGTTATGCTACACTATTGATCCAAATGGAAATCAATTTGAAGTTTTAGTTGAAAAAATTTACGGCAATATATATTTTACATATAGATGATCTACATTGCGTGATTTTTATAATATTCAGTATGATACTTGGGTGATTTTATTATAAACTTGGATGCGTCAGTTTGAACTGATTTTAAAGGACAAATTTGATTTATTCATCCTTCTAAGTTTACTCCTCCTATGAAATTTAATTTGGATAAATGTAAAAGAACAATTGACTAAATATGATGCAATAACTGGATTTTTGGTAATTTTTTTATATTTATGTTTCCTAACTTTATTTTTTCGATAGTATTCTACAAATATTATTTGAATGTTATATATTATATTTAAATATGTTTACAAAGAATAATAAAACTAAATTGAATGTTATATATAACATTCTAAAAGACCCGTGCATCGCACGGGTAGTAGTCTAGTTGTATAAAAAACTTACTATTTAAGGGCTTAAAGAGTGCCCCGGGAAGCACTATTTAGCATTTTCCTACTTTTTAAGAATCCAAAAGAATTATTATATTAAAATATTTGAAATCAAATCAAATATATTTTTAGAAGAAATAATTTGGTCATCTCATATTGAATTTTGTTTGCTTACTAAACTTATTGGACTATCCTAAAATGAAGCGGGTCAACCAGCTCAATCCATAAGAACTGAACCGGTTCGGGTATCCGTCCAAATTCGGTTTCAACCCAACCGGATCCTTTGGTTGCAATTTTTTTCGTTTTCTTCTCAGTATTGACCTTGGCGCTTGAAGTTGTTGCAGAGAGTCACATATGGCTACCACACCACAACAAATCCAATCCCAATCTCAATGGGATTTTACCAGGTCACTCTCTCTATTTCTATTCTATAATTATCCACTAACTTTTTTATTTTTCTTTATATATTTGTTGTTTTTTAGTTTTTAATTCTGATGTAACATTGCATAGAGTGATTAACTGTTTCATATGAATAATGTTCTTTCCTTCTTAGTATAAAAAATCCTAACTAACATTTAACACACCATTCAATGATGTCTTTCTGAAAAACTAATGATGTTTTGTAAAACATTTGAATTTGGTTTGTGTTTGTCACATTAATATTGTTGAGTAAACCACCAAACCAGATCCTGACTTTATAAGACACTCTTAAATTGATCTTTGACTTTATGATAATCTTTGACTCTGCTAAATTTTACTCATATTAGTTATTCAAAGAATATTTTAGGGACTAAATTGAGAATAGATAGATAGATAGATAAACTTAGGGACCAAATTGATAGTAAGATGTAAAATATAGGGGCTTAATTGATAGTAAGTGGTTAAATACAGGGACCAACTTGACAATTCAATAGAGTCAAAGACCTTTTTGAAATATTCAGAAAGACAAGGACCTATTTTAGAGTGTCCTACAGAGTCGGTCAGGGACTAATTTGGTGGTTTACTCTATTATTGTTGGTATTGTTTTACCTTATGCCACTAGTTCTTTGACTTTCAAATGAAAATTACAGAATTTAGAACTTTTAATTAACCAGTTCAATGTTTGAGTCTAAAGTAATACCATTTTTATTATTTTCATAAGAATTATATTCTAGTAAATAAATGGTAACAATACATACCAACAGGGTTTGGTCTAGCGGAACCAAGGTTCGAATCCAGGCTACCAGAGGTGCTCACATTTAGTGTCCAACAGCACCTCAAAAATAATTACTACCTCATTTGGCGAGTACAACAATTGTGTGAAGATTTTCAATACTATAATAGAAAAGCTTGTATCGTGTACTGAAATTAGTATTGACAAATGAAAATTGTTATTAACAAAAATTGAATGACAATTGCAGTGACCTTGAAGTGGATTTTGGTTCTGAAGAGAATGCTTCTATTGTATATGCTACCTTAGCAGTTGATAAGGAGGTGAAAAAGTCTTTACATGATGAGCTTTATGATTATGAATCTTTTACAGTAGTTTCTCAATCTCAACTAGTTTTTCTTTATGTTTATGTCTTTTGCAGTTGCAACCTGACAAAGTAAAACGAATCATGACCGTGTCTGATGGAAAACTATTAGTGTGAGTATTGATAATTGGTTTTTTCAAATGAGTATGTTCTTAAGGTTAAGTTTTAAAATACAATCAATTTTATGTATGAGATGCTAAGTTGAATACATAAGTGCTGCATGTTTGGACCTGCGTTTGTGTTGGAATTCCCACGTCCTAAAGCATTATCAACGTGAAAACAAAGAAGCGACAATATGCAGCTTTCACGTCAACGTGGATTTCTACCGCAATATTACAAAACGCGCCGTACTACCAAACGAAGCTTGCATCATGTTTGGTTTAACGGCTATTCTATAGTGCACAATTAAGATAGTTGTGCAGTGCACAACTTTGTTTTCCACCATTGGATCTATAAGTCTCATCATATCTCATTTGATCCAATAGTGAAACTTATATAATCTAATAGTAGAAAGCAACTTGTGTATGATGTAAGACTGACTTATCTCACTTGTGCACCATAGAACTAACTTGGTTTAGCTACACTGAATTTTTTCCTTATCCGATGTTAGGATAATGACTAAAATCTTAAATATACTGTTAGTCATTAATATACTGTTCTTATTAGTTACTTTGGCTTTAAGGACATTGTTGCAGTGTTGAATGTGCAGTCTTGTCTTGCTTAATTTTTCTTCTCTCATTGAAATCCTTTTCATTCAGGCACTTTGAGGCAATAGAAGCCAGATTTCTTAGAGCATCATTCAGTGCTTTTGTAGATGTCCTTACTCTAGCAACAAAAACAATTGAAGAATTTGGTCAAAAAATGGAGTTGTGAGTTCTGTTTCTCTATTAGTTGTTCGTTTATTAAGTGTACTATAACTTCCAGTGTTACAAACTATTACTTTTTGTATGAATATATTTAAGGGTGACATTTTTTATACATGATTGAGGATTTATTGAATATTTAATTTAATCTTGACTAATAAATAAATAAACCCGCATGGGTTGGCCTGATGGCGTAGGTTTGAGACCTCAGAGTGTGCTCCTCTCTAGGTCTTAAGTTCAAATCCATCTGATGCCAAATTATGTGTTGGTTCAGTCCATGCAGAATTTTGCTCTGGCTTCAATTGGGCCCGTCCCTAATGGATGGTGGCATTGGTCCCCCATATTAGGACTGGATACCGAGTTCTCAAAATAAATAAATAAAATAAAGCTGATGAACAACTGTATTAAGACATCACGCACAATAAATATTGTAAGCTCAAAATAAAATCGTGTAAAAGAAAAACAGCAAAAATAAAGTTACCATATAAATGTTCATTTTTCAAATCATAAAGAAATGAACATTAAAAGAAGAGAAGGAAGAAAAAAGAGGTACAAACTATTCAATCAACTTGGCAAAATAGGAAAGCAAAACCTATGAAACATCAACACGAACATCGGACACAACAACACTGACATATAGATATTGGTAATAATCGAAGAAAACATAAGTGATATAATATAACCACTCTGTTGCATTCTATAGGAAATTGTATTAAACTATCATCAATATTCGTCCAAGTAAGTGTATAATGTGTCATCCTTCTTAGACTTGTGTCTGCTAAGTAATGCCTTAAGGAGACGTTTACTTTTACTAGGGTGTTGATCGATATCTTTGATGTTGTTTATATCAGAAGATAACCGCATTGAAGCTGATTTGCGCGGCTCCGAAGGATACTACAAGAAAAGAAAACATAATAGAAAGTAGAAACACAGTCAGAGAAAACAAAATATTTATATTTCAATGTGATTAGAATACAATCATGATTCATGTCATCACATTGCAACATTAAAAAAAAACTTTCTGCTTACCCTTACTCTTGCATTCGAAGGACTTGTGGTTCTGTTACTTGAGTTTGGAGTAGTTGATCTATTAGTCTTTGGTGTTGTGGCTCTACCTGACATTGATCCAGTACGCGAAAGCGGAAATCTATGTGGCGAAACCGTCCTTTTATCTGTTGTACATGATAAGATTTCAATTCAGAATCTAATCTTTTTTTTGTTGTATTAACCTTTGGTTCCCGGGAAAAGGGACCCCGATAATCTAGAGTTCGGCCGCGAGGTTAGGAAAGCCTTGCCAAGAATTATTTCCACCAAGAATCGAACTCGGGTTCTCCCGAACGATCCGCCTTAGGGGGAGCTCATTAACCACTTGAACTCAATGTTTTGGTTTCATAATCTAATCTTTCGTCTTAGTGTGTCAATGACAAAGAAATATGAATAACCAATGTAAAGTTAATGAACTAGAATATTATTGGATATATATATAGTACCTAAATCTTTTTTGGTCATGTTGGTTGAAGTGAATGAAAAAGCTCCAGATCTCTGAGGTTGCAAAGAAGGTGATGGAGAATTTCCTTTACTGTAATAACATGATTTAAAAGAATTTTTATCAAAATAATTTGTGCAGTTTAATTGAGAATTGCAGGCTTAAAAAGTAAGCTGAATTTGTATGTACCTCGAGGTAGGCGTTTCTCTTATTGTAGCGCGAACAGCTTCAAGATACAAATCAGGAAATAAGATATATAAACTGATGTCTAAGGTTGTGTCCTAGAAAAATGGAATGAAATGAGATATCATACCATTCCTGAAGTGATGCCAATCATCTTCATCATCTAGGTGACATCCTATATATTTTGATTTTGTTATGTTGGTACCATGCAAAGTCTCTCCAACTGAATTTGTGTAATTTGAGAAATGTTATAATTAAAAATCACAGAAGTATCACTCTTTTTGCAATTTAGGTTCTGAAGTATATAAAAAATAATAAGGGAGCTTCTTTTGGCGCCACCAGAATTTTTTTCAAATTTCTCATTTTATAACATTTATTACTTAAGTAGCGGACGAATAAAAATAGAAAAGAGCAGGGCACACGAGAAACATAGAGGGGCGCCAAAAGAAGCTCCCAAATAATAATGTCTTCTAAACTTACCTGGCAAAATGTAACGTTTGTGATGTTTTGGAGTACTGATCACTAGAGACTGTTGTGTATGCCCCTCATGATCCATAAAAGCATGGCATGTCCTTATTCTCTAATGTACCACATTATAGAAAAATTATGTTATGATCTTAGGAAAATGTAACAGTTTTCCAAAGGAAAGTTTGGGCTCAGAGATTATGTAAACAGCTTATGACATGTTTATAAGTTATTTTCAGCTTATTTTCATAAGCTTTTCAGCCAGTATAACTTATAGCTTATACAGTTTGACTTTATCTTATTTTTGTTCTAGGAATAGTTTATAGATAAGCACTTATATCAAGCGTTTAATTAAGTTGTTTATGTGGACAAAGTCTAAGCATATATACCTGTTCAATACACGATAAACGCAGCTCTTCGCTGCAAACTTCACTGACCTTCTCATCTAACAAGTCACTCACCTTATAGGCAACAGAACCTAAATGATCCACAGTATTTATAAGAGCTTTGATGGCATAATCCTTCAATGTTTCAACCAATCTACAAGTAATTAAGAGATAATGAAAAATAAAGAAGAGTATAAATAAAGGATACAATAGTTTCATCATTAATGCAAACCAACTCAAGAAAATTAACTCACATTTGTTTTTGGTCATCATTTGTATAAGACAGTTCAAAATACTCAGCTGCTGAGTATAATTGTGTTCTAAGATTTTTCAAATCCTAGAAATATAGATGAGAAAAAAGAATAAAAGTTAATAAATCACACTTAAAAACTTCATTATAAATTTAAGGGATTAATTATTAGATCAAAGTTACCTTTAGACTATCATCAAAGAGCAAGCTTTGATGCATGAAAACCTCATCATAATTGGAAGGCATTCGAGATAGAATCTGTGTTGCAATCTTTTCCATGAAAAAAAATGGAAGAAGGTTTTTACTAATACACCTACTTTTTTTTTTTGAGAAAACTAATACACCTACTTATATCTATAACATTGACTAAGTACATGAAAATTCAAGTTAGAAGAGACACAAAAGTAAACACCACACAAGATAAAGTTGATGAAGACAAAAAGAGACATATTTATCACATTTCAAAATTTAAATAAAAAAAAACCTCTTAGACCTAAATAGTTCAAAATTAAAAGCTATGATAAGCCCTATTTAATGACAACAACTAGTAACCATTGTAGTTTAGAACAGATAAAGGAAATAAGATAGCATCAAACTAACAACTACTACTATCATAAAGAAAATACAAAAAAGCCGATAATCTTATTTGTAGTTCTAAATTATAGTCTGCAACTGTAATTGTAACAGTAATATATAGGTTTTATATATCACCATAATTTCACCTACATCGATGTCCATATTTTGGTGCAATATCAAGCTCCGCAACTAACTTAAACCGCAATTTTGAATTATATTGATTTAAGAAAGAAAAAAAAACTTTACTTTTATTTACTCACACACTTTTGAGTTCTTTATCCATGCTAGACAAGAAATCAAACTAAAGAATAGAATCCAAAGATTTTATGTAAAACTAAAACTTCACCAACACACATATTGTACTAAATTTCCGATTCACAGTCAAAGCAAAGTAAACACAATCCTTAATAACATCAAAAATAGCAAAAGTTTCAACAAGCATTAAAACAAAACAATGAGGAATCTTTTAAAGGAGACCGTGATAGTTTAATTTCTGCTGTATAATGTTGTTACTATATTAAGCTCAGCAAGTACACTCTCACTCACCCCAATTCAAACAACTTAAAAGGAGTATACAAGTGACCCATTTGTTTACTTAAGAACATACTACCTCTGCTTTTTTTTATAAGAAACAGTTGACTTTTTAAGTTTATTGAATGACCGATGTATCTGATTTATCAGTTGTTTAATGAATCATAAAGTGAGTTGTTTCTTATAAAAACAATTGGAGGATTAGAATGTAACAAACAAACAAACATGGTATGCAAGGAAAATGAAAAAACAGTAACACACACCTTCTTGGACTATTTTTTGAGAGAGTTTCTTGGTCTTGTTTTTGACAATGAGAGAGATGAGAAGATCATGACAAGTCCATTTTGAAACCAAATGCGGGAGAAAATGTCAAAGAAAGCACGTTGTTGTGGACCATACTTTAAGACTCCATCAATGCACTACAATGATTTGGTACTGCGTTTGAGGAAAGTCACACACTCACCAAAAAGACTGGTTTGTGACAAGGCAACAACTAAAGGTGGAGAGTTGAGAAAGTGATGAAGATTTGGTGAGTTATGTTTGAAGCATGTTGGCTTTGTATGATTGGTTCTACTTTTAATGAACTTAATTAAAAATTGATTTGAAAAGTGTAGAATTGATTTTGAAATATTTGGGATTAGAATTGATTTTTCATTTGGAGTTAGTTCTAACTTCAAGGATTGAAGTTAGAATTGAGACTTTTTAATTTTAGAATTGATTTTTAACAAATTTATTATTTAAAACATTTTTGATAGATTAATGATAGTAAAATTAGTGATTATATTAGTTTTCGGGATTGAACCCATAATCAGCTCTTTATAAGTTTTTGACTTAATTGCACACTAAGTCTCTCTATTTTGCATGTTTTACGATTTTGTGTCTTTATTAAAAATCAAACATTTTTGCCTTCTATTTTAATTTTTTTTTTTAAATTTTGCCTTCGATCCTTTTTTGTCACCTAGAAACACTGATGTGTCCCATCATTTGTTAGCTAACACATGGTAAATAATCGCGTCATGTCAAAAAATCTTCTTTATTAGAGATAAAATAATCTCTATGATGCATTGTCCTTCGATCTAATGAAGAGAGTTTGCTGACATCTCAGGATTATTTACCATTTTCTAATCCATAATAAGGAGGCCCTGGTGGTCACTTGTCATCATTTTCATCTTGTGGATTTGTTCTTATCCTTGTCATTTTTAAAATTATTTCTTCCTTAATTCCTTGAATGGCTGCTTTGATTTCTGAAAAAGGGAATGAGTAGTGTTTGCTTTTTACCTTTAAATAAGGTGTTTTGAACTTCCTTTCAATCATTAGTATGGGGAGTCAAGCGACCAGAATCATAGACTTCCTTTAAAGATGTTTTTGCATCTATAAAAATATTTATTCTTTTATTATTATTATTATTTATTTATTTTTTATTTTTTTTGGGTTTTTGAAAGATTTATTTATTCTATTAGTGTTAGATAATCATATTTGAAGCGTTCCATTGAAAAGAATTCTATTCGTCATTGTAGTATGAGTTAAAGAATAAATAAATTGTTATAAAAAATTTAAAGAAATAACTAGAGCATGTAATTTATAAAATCGCATGCTGTATATGACATTAAATTTAATTACATTTTTTAACAAATATTGGATTTATAACTTTTGTTTGTATATGATACTTGGGATCAACTTTTTCTAAAACATCTTACAACTATTTTTTAACAGTGTCATGCACACGCGTGATTTTGTTTGTTTGTTTAGATTAGTGATTTAATTTGAAAATAGACTCAACTTAGTAGATGTTTAAACAATTGATAATAAGATTATCGAGCTGGAACAATCTGCTCCTCCTGAATATCTCGAAATATAATCACAGTTAATCACCACAATTCGACAAAAGCTATATTTTCGAGCTTTAGTGACCCGTATTTTGCAAAATTTTCCATCAATTCAAACACACAATGAGTGAATTATTATGATATAACTACAAAAGTTTCACCTTGTTTATAGGTGATTAATTTATATCGGAGAAATTGTGAAATACAGGTGAGTTCTTCTCTCTCAACTTTTTTTTTTCCAAATACAAGAGTCGGTGATCAAACTCATAATCACTTTTTAAGTGATCTAAATCTCTTACCACTTGAGTTAATCTATTATTTTAGCAAAGGTAGAATTCTATGATTCTTCGGTATAAACATCATAAGTGTCAGTGACATGCATGAATATGATCTCTTTTTTTTTGTGATAGTGATTTTTAAATCTAGTTTTGTTTTTTTTTTTGACAAAATAAATTTGTTTTTGCTCACTGGAAATATAGAGTTTTTGCTCACTGGTTTGGGCCGGTTGGCCTTTTTGTCTCTTGGATTGTCAGTTGTACTCTTTGGGCTCTCTTTTTGACCCAAACAAAAAGTTCATATTCTCATAGATGAGTAGTGTGGTATCTTTGATATATTCGTTATCATTTTCTTGACACAATTATATTCGTTTATCATATAAAATAAATAAAAAATATGTTGTAAAAAAATAAAAATATGTTATGTTGCTCTAATAATATAAAAGGCCGAGTAATTTACAACATAATATGGAAATTGCCTTATGTTCCTTTTTTTTAATATATGGAAATTAGGGATGACAAAATAATCCATACCCGCAAATATCCGCGGATAAAATTCGCCTCGTGCCCATGACGGGTAGCTTAATGGATATCCGTGAATAAAATAAATAGATATTTTAATTATCCGTATTTAATGGATACAGATGCAGGTTTAGTACTATCCGTACCCACGGATATCCATACCCGCTAAATAATTAATAAAATTACTTAAATATCCCTACTTAAATATAACTTCTAGTAATATTTATGTTATAAAAAAATAATTTTTTTATATTTTTTGTTTCCTTTTCATAAGAGAAAACTTTTCCTATTCTTTTTCCATCTTATTGAAGTATCCCTTATATTCTTGTTGGCATGCCTCTTCTTCTTTTTAATAAAAATTCTAAAAAAACCAAAGTATATGAATATTATGTGTTAGTATGTTGTCTTTAAAAAAATCTAAATTTTTTTTCTTACTATAATAATTTTTTTTTATAAAAAAAATCATCCACGAATATCTGTTAATATCCACGGATACTTCAATATCCGTGGATTATCCGCTTAGCGGATATCTGCACGGATATCATATTTGTCAAATGGGTCCGACACGAATATCACACTATCTGCGTCCATGGATATTCATTGACCTCCCTAATGAAAATGTACATTTGAGACTGGTGCATCCATTTTATTAAGTTATACAAAATACAAAATCATCCATTCATCAAGGTTTCGTGGTGTAGTTGGTTATCACGTCAGTCTAACACACTGAAGGTCTCCGGTTCGAGTCCGGGCGAAGCCATGTATGTGCTCTTTTTTTGTACCAATTTTTTTTGTCACTTCTAATTTATAGTTTTCAACAAAAATTTAAAGAAAACAAGGCATGAAAAATTATGTTAATTATACAAAATGTATAGGCTACAATGAAAGAAAATACAACTTTCATATAACAAACTAAAAAAATATAATTACAAAATCAAATTATACGGTATCTAATAATTCTCAAGTAAAAGACAATTAAAGTAAATACAAACGTTGTTGTTGCTCAGGAAATGATTCATATCATGCACAAAATGCGTGGGAGGACAGGCTTTGTTGCTATTAAGGTTGACTTAGCAAAGGCTTATGATAGACTCAGATAGTCTTTTATTGCAGCTGTGTTAGAAGAGGTAGGAGTCCCGAAAGAGCTTAGAATGATTATCATGAGTTGTGTCACTAGTGTAAATACAAACGTTATGTGGCGTGGCTGTAGATCATAATTTTTCTCTCCCGGTAGAGGTATTCGACAAGGTGACCCTATGTCACCATATCTTTTTGTTCTATGCATGGATAAGCTCACTCATCTCATAGAAGAAGCAGTTAACGATGGAGTTTGGTATCCTCTTCGAGCAGGGAGAACCGGTCCAGCAGTGTCTCATTTGATGTTCGCAGACGACCTTTTATTGTTTGGCAAAGCTACGGCAGATAATATGAAGGCAATTACTGATACTCTTGATAAATTTTGTTCCTTGTCCGGTCAGATGGTAAGCTTGGAGAAAACTTCAATGCTCTTTTCTGGAGACGTCCCTCAAGGCATGCGTACTAGCCTCTTGCATCAATCCGGCTTTAATGAAACGATGTCTTTAGGCAAGTATCTAGGAATACCTTTGATTGGTAGAGCTCCTCGTCGCCGCGATTTTGAACTGTTGGTAGAAAAAGTCAAAGCGAACTTATCTAGTTGGAAAGCGACTAATCTTTCCTTTGCAGGAAGAGTCACCCTTGCAAAATCGGTAATCCAAGCTATTCCCATCTATACTATGATGACAATTCCAATTCCAAAGAGTATTTTACTTGATATTCAAAAAATTCAACGGAATTTTATTTGGGGTCATGAAGAAGGCAGCAGAAAGATTCATATGATTAAGTGGGATATTCTTACTCTTCCTAGAATCGGTGGAGGTTTGTCTATCCGTAATTTATCCACGATGAATAATGCGTGTCTAATGAAGATGGGCTGGGAGCTCAAACAACACAATGACAGTTTGTGGTGCAAGGTTTTAAGAGGGAAATATGGAAGAGGACTTCTTGAAGAAGGAAATGCCATAGCCAAGGTTTCAGATTCGTTTATTTGGAAAGGTGTAGTTGCTGCCTGGAATAACATTACTCGTTTTGAGGAGTGGTCATTGGGAGATGGAAAATCCATAAATGTGTGGAATGACAAATGGTTGGGAGATCAGTTAGTTCTAGCTACTGATATGGGAAGCATTCCCGAGTCAATTAGCAACTGGACCGTGGCAGACTTAGTTGACGACGCGGGACAGTGGAAGATAGACAGTTTCGGTGAATTGGTTGGTCATGACATAGTGCAAAAGATTATGGCTATACCTCCGCCGAGGATAGAAGATGGTGGTGATGTTCATGTGTGGCCTGGAAACAAACGTGGAAGTTTTACGGTGTCAAGTGCATACTCAATGTTACAGGGACATCACAACTTGTTGTTTGATTCAGTATGGAGATGTATTTGGAAACTGGATGCACCAGAGCGTATTCGATGTTTTGTGTGGCAGCTGATGTATGGCAGGTTGCCGACGAATAGTGTATGTAGTAGATGGGGTTACAGTGTACCTCATTGCGACTACTGTGTCGGGATTGAGGAAACAATGATTCATGTAATGCGAGACTGTCCGATGACGCATGACATATGGAATAATTTAGTGCCATTACATGGGAGATTGACTGTCTTCACGTGTGATTATCAAAACTGGGTGGTTAACAATATGGAAATCACTATCACAATAGTTGAAGGTGTTGAATGGAGAGTGGTATGGGCCACTGCTTGTTATTACATATGGAGATGGAGGAATAAATTCAAATTTGATTCTAACTTTGTCAGACCTCTCCACCCACACAAGGAAATTATGAATCATGTGGAATGTTATAATAAAGGTAAACCATTAGTCGACGTGGTTTCGACGGGTTCTAGAAGACGCGTTGACATTCGGTGGAAAGCTCCCCAACGAGACTGCATCTGCCTCAACACGGATGGTGCTTTGCTGGGTGGTGTGGCTGGTTGTGGAGGTGTCTTTCGAGATTCTAATGGTGCTTGGAAATGAGGTTTTGCTAAACATATTGAGAGTGCTAGTGCTTATGTAGCAGAGTTGTGGGGTGTTTACGAAGGACTGTGCTTAGCTCGACGGCGAAATTTTAATAACATTGAATTACAAGTTGATTCACTAGTGGTGGTCCGAGGTATAAAGGGTGAGGAAGTTGAGAGCGGAAGTGGACGTATTCTCCTAAATAGAATTCGACAGCTGATGAATATGGATTGGAATGTTCGCATCTCTCATATTTACCGAGAAGCAAACAAGGTAGCCGATGCTATAGCTTCTTTGGGATGCATTACACAAGGTTTCTCTTATTTTAACACGCCTTCGACAAGTTTAGAACGGTTGTGTTTAGATGATGTTATGGGAGTTTCTACTCCCCATGTTATAACCGTGTAATCTTTTTCTTTGGGCTATGCCCCTTCACTATGCAAAAAAAAAAAAAAAGACAATTAAAGTAATGATGAAGCTTTAACATGAGTAATATCATCGGTAAGTGATTTCATATAAACACACTATATAGTAATCCGTTCCTTTTGTAATATTTTATATTTTCTTGTTAACACATACCCATAATATGATATTTAAAATTCATTCCTTAGAATTATAGGAATGAATTACAAATATCTTAGACTAAGATACACTATAATACTATAGTATCTCAATAGAAAAATGTTATATCCAGTGAATTTTAGCACCACGAAAGAATCTTGACAAATGTGGCACAATTTCAATGGCCACTCGCTCACCCACATTTTCAGTCGATCGTTTAGAATTTTTACACGTAAGTTGTCATGATTTTTTGCGAGTGATTTCTTCGCTGCATATAACACTTCTCTTTTCAATATTAAGATAAATTATTACCTACACTATTTATGTCTTTATATTGTTGTACTTATAAAAATAGAAGTGGTAATGTTATTTGGAGGAAAAAGGTTGTAACATTTGATTAGTTAAACATCATCAAACGTTGTCAATTTTGTTGGAACCTTGTTGCTTTTCTTGTTTGCGCTTCCATGGGACCACTTGTTTAAAGCTTCCATAAATGCTTGCCTGAAATTATAAAATTGTTTCTTAATGAGAAATTAACACAACAAACAACCAATTTTAAATGATAATTTTAATACGTAACAAACTTCAAAAGTCATAGAAAAAAAATGCACCACTTTCTTGTTATCTATCTATTCTAGTGAAATTTCATCTTTGTTGGTGGGTGGTACCAAATATCATCCATCAAAATATAAAGTTTTGCATTCTATCTTCCATTACTTAACTTGGTGGTTAATTTTTGCAAGGGAAATTTAGGATAAGAGATTACCTTCTAACCGGAAATACTTTAAAGTTTAAAGAATACTTATAACAAAAATTACATTTGTATTGCTTTAAAGACATTAACATAGATAGAATTCACAATATTCACCTTCAAATTCTACCTTTTTAAATTTATGTGTGGCACTCATTTTGGCCATTAATAGACTAGATACATCAATCTTTTAATGTATCTACACAGTAAACTCTTTTTTATATTAAAGGTTAAAGGGAGTTTTTTTTAATCAAGGAGTTTATAATATTTAAATAATTTGTTTCTTGTGTTTCAAGCAACTCATATATAGCACATTGTGACTAGATAATTCTATCATTTTAATTCTATTGGAGGAATTGGACCATAAACAATTCAAATAAAGAAAGAAATTGAAAGGCCTAGTGCAATGATTTTAGTAGCCACTCCATTAGGCCGGCCATGATAGTGGTCAAGGATTGTTTTAAATAAAATAAAATGATATTTTCTTTTGTCATCCTATTCATTTTCTCGCGCGTTCTACAAATTTTCTAAGATATATCTGCTCGCTACTTAGATAGAGGATACACCCAAAAAAACATTCTACCAGATTTTTTTAGAACGTCCGCTACTTAAGTAGCGGACGACATTTTTTCAAAAATTTCTTATTTTATAATGTCCAATACTTAAGTAGCGAAAGAGTAAAAATGAAAACGCGTAGGACGCATGAAAAGAAGGGACAGCAAAAGAAAATCTCGAAAAAAATAAACATCATATAATATGGTAAAATGATAGGCGGTTTCCGATCCACAATTTCACACTTCTCAAATCAAATTTTATGTGAATTTAGTTGTTAAACTTTCTAAAAATAAAAATATCAATATCAATATCATTTGAAGAATGCTACTTCTAAACATTCAAGCTTTGTACTCTTTTATTTAAATTTAAAAATGAACGAGTCATTTTTTAGAGGCATGTTTGAATTTAATAGAAAATAAGAAGAAACTTTTAGTGTTATATTAAACATGGACCACATGTTAGTGAAATGTCATAGGAAGATCCATTTATTACCAATTGAACTTTACCTTTATCTACCAAATACCTTCTTTGCTAAGCATTATACTTGATTCTGAAAATATTACTACCACTCTACCAAGAGTAGTTGATAAAGAAGACAAGTTTGAAAACTGATGTAAGCAATTTATTTTCCATATAACTACACCCTTGTACGAAGTTAGAAAAAAATCACCATCACAACAAAAAATTTAAATTAGGATTCCATATGCTCTACGCTACGAAAATCAATATTTGAAATACTTATGATCGTTCAATAAAGATCAAACTGTTTAAAAATCAAATATTTTCTACTTTTGTTTTACATTTAAAATACCAAATTTTAGTATAGATCCTCTTATATTGATCGAACAACCATCAATATCTTAATAATGTGAATGTGAAAAATTATGTACTACATAGAACCAAATTCCAATATTTTGTCACAACTAGTATAAATGAAATATTCAATGTATCAACTTCATTGTTAATAAAAATATTCATAAATCAAAATTGAATTAGACTAATGTTTCATTAGCTAAATTAAGTGATTTATATGCCCACACACAAAATTGCATGAGACATTATAAAAATTGGCCAAAATCATCCCAAAATTAATTTAGCCAAGAATAAAAAAACTATAAAACAAATTCACAACCTAAAATTCTCAAAGAAACAGCCCAAAGCATATGCAACAACAATCCCTTTGAATATTATTATAAACAAAATTTCACATTTTAAATTATTATTTGATCTATAATATAAAATAAAAAATATCAAATACTAATTAAAACGAAATAGGTATAAAATCAAAAAAATATCACATAAAATAAAATAGGAAAAGAAACATACCCAAAAATGTGAAGTTCCTTGTGAGAAATTAGAGAAACTTCCCTTTCTCTTAACCCTTGTAATCTTGACCTTATCACCACCATCAACACTCCAACTTGAAAAGTCAAAACTACCCTCACGATCAATTCTATTATTTTTCTTCAATCCACCCCATCTACTAGACCCAAAATTCACACTACCACTACTAATCTCCTTATTATTATCATCCCTATACGACGTCGTAAAAGACACAGCTCTTCCAACATAAGGACCTTCCAAAACAGTTGTTGGTGACGGCGTATTATTGTTATTATTACTCTCCAAAGATAATAACAACCTCGGAGGAAGTTCCAAAGCTCTAACAACGCTGTTGTTGTTGTTATTGTTAACTACTACTTCTCTTTCTTTTGGCTCTAATAATTCTCTGTGGCATGGTCTAGGCTTACCTGGTGCTTCCTCCCACTTAAATGGTATCGATATAACTGCCGATCGTGGCGGCGGTGTCGGAGCTTCCGATGAAAAACATTGCCGGGTGGTTGTTATTGGTAGAGAAAGTTTGTGTGGTGTGTTGTAGTGGTTTATTAATTCATCATTGTTACCATAATCTAATTTCTTCTTAATCTTTAAACTCATGTTTTGAAGGAATCGAAGCGAAAAGTGCTAATATTCTCTGAGTTAAGTTGTTGTGAGTGAGGTGTGGTTTTAATTT
Organism: Trifolium subterraneum; assembly: GCA_951799995.1. Taxonomy (NCBI): domain Eukaryota; kingdom Viridiplantae; phylum Streptophyta; class Magnoliopsida; order Fabales; family Fabaceae; genus Trifolium; species Trifolium subterraneum. Next base: position 52,820,186 of record OX637463.1, read on the forward strand.
ATAGAGAGGGGGTGTGGGTGTGGGTGTGGTGTTGTGGGGGGTATTTAAAGGGACATAGTGAAGAGTGTGGGATTTTGAGAGGCTCCTATGAATATGAATCACGAGAAGAGAGAACATGCGCGTTTATTATTAATAATGGATGGATTGACGGATTAGTCCTTGAATTGGGACCCACATTGACTCTTTCTAAATTGGAGATAAGGACAATCAACGGTCACTATTTATTAATGACTAACTAATGATAAGTCTTAAGAGTAATTAATGGGGTAAACTACTACTACTAACGTCTACGGTTTCGTATTTTAGAGACGGCATTAAAATATGTTGCACTATATTACTGATAATTGCTCCCGTATCCCAAAATATAAACAAAAGAGTAAAATAAATTTGATGTATTTGATTTAAAATTTAGGAAAATATTAAATAGTGCTTTCGGGTACTGGTTAAACATATTAAAATAGAAATTTCATCTCAAAATGCGTGCATTCAATACCTAAAAAGTATAAAAAGTTGTCTTTTCAATATGTGTTTTTCTATCCTGTGCAAACTTTAAGAAGTTTAATATAGTAAATTTGTATTGGAATTTGTGCATTTTATATTAAATGTATAATTTTTTAATAAATAATTGTTGTTTTTCATTAAATAGTTACTACTTTCAGTTACTTTAACATGTACAATATTGGACATGTTAGACAAACCCTTTCAATATTACTTTTATCTTTTATTTCCTTTTTTGGTATGCTTAACAAGTGTCTCGGGGATACTGTTTAGCATGACCCTAAAATTTAAACCAAATACATTTATTTTTATTGACTAACTTTTGCTTGTATTTTAAGACTAAGGAATATACAAGTGATGTGATTAATATACATTACTATAATTTATAATTGATAGTACATAAATCTCTTATTTTTAGTAAAAAAAACAAGAAATCTTATATTTACGTTAAAAAGTTTGCCTGTTTTTTGAGAGGTCACTTGGTTAAGGAATTTTTTTTAGATCCGGAGGAACTCAATTTGAGATTCGGCATCGAGAGTAGCATTAAAAAATTTATGGAGAATTTTTTGTCTAAATGAATTTTACAAAGTTTGAGAAATTAGTTTCTGGAGTTGTAAATATTGGATACTCAGTTTACACGAACAAAAAAATCCAATGGTTTAATTCATAAAAATAAATAAATAGAAAACTACTCCGTAATTAAGATATTTAGTTCAAATGATTAAAGAGTTTCTTTTATGACAAATTGTTCTAGAAAATTCGAATTTAGTTTATGATGGAACAACTTTTAATAAGATTTTACTTATCTTGCACACACACTCTAGCTTCAAGCTTCTTTTTCCTGACAATAGTGTATATACACATAGGATGAAATTCTGGCCACTAACTACTTGACAAAAATAGTGTATATATACAAATATTAATAAGCGAAGGAAGATACTCAATATATACCTAAATACTCCATCCAATCCTATATAAAAAAATTACTTTTAGATTCATTTTAATGTTGATGTATCTATACTATAATATTGTCTTGATGCATCAATTTTACGATGAATTTAAAAAATAATTTTTTTTCTTATACATATATAGGACCGGAGGAAGTATTAAAGACGTTTTTTATGTCAATAGATTTTTTCAAAATATTTCCCTCATATTTTCTCAATTTCACATTTCAACTCTTATAACCAACTCTTTCTCTTTTATTTTTATTTTGTTTTCAGTTTCAAATAGTATTATATCTTTACATTTCAATCGTCTAAAATAAAATCTAAATCTTTACATTAATTATTTTTCAAGTTTTTTTCCACTTGAGACAATCTTTATTATTTTGGATATGTGTAAATACTGTTTGTCAGGGACATAACATATTTCGTAAAAACATAAAAGAAAGGGACGTAACACATTATCATTGAAATAAAGTCAAAACCGATTAAACAGTTGTGGTATTGAACTTATAGGTAATCTGAGTATGTTTTAGAGGAAACTTTGTGTATGTCTTAAAGGTTTTATATTACTAATGATCAAAATATAGTACATCTTTACCTAGACACAAGTGGTTAATGAAATTTCTCGTAGACAAATCGTTCCAAAGAATTTGAGTTTAATTTTTTATGAAATGATTATTAATTAAATTTTACTTGCCCCGCAATCATACTTTGAATTACTAGACCCTTTTCTTCTCCAAAATCTTGAGAATTATTAATATAAAAAAAATGAAGTCCATGTGACCATGTTAATTATGTTGTCAGCTCAATTAAGCATAATTAAATTTCAAATAGAACAAAATAATTATTTGTCTCCGTCAAATAAAAAATTATTATTATTTGTCAAAAAAAGAACAAAATGATAATTATTATATAAAAAAATATGAGCTTGCAGACTATGATTGATGGTGGAAAGAACAACCATAAACCTGATGGTCTTACTATACGTGATGGTGAGGGGAGAGGGAACTAATAATGGAGTTGGCAGCACAAAGGGTGAGCAATTTTTACGAGATTGTTTTTGATAATGTAAACAACTACTATCCATAAATATTTTGAGATCGAATAGAAATCTTTTTGCAGCATTCGTTCAAGTCTTGCGGTTTATGATATCACTTCATGCGCTCTTTTCTTATTAGTGTTAGAATTGCATCCAACAACTTTTAATAACAAGTTGTCTCATTACAACATAATAATAAAAAATACTCAAGTGAGCATTCAAAAGAAATAAAAATAAAGAAGATGAAAAGAAATGCAGAATTGCAGAAGAAAAAAGGGAAATAAGGCAAGAATAAAAAATTACATGGAATGTAAAAGGTGGTTGGAAATTGGAATCCTTCTATGTCCGCCTCTACACCTATTTGCTCATGCGGTGTTGGTGTTACAAGACTTTCATAAAATAGGATTCAACCCTTAATACATAGGAATTACAACTATTTATATAGGAAAATAGAAAATAACTTCATACATCTAAGATTTTGACAAGTGTCTCTTTTTAATAACTTCCGATAACTTCCTTGTAGGAGTTGTTTGCTTGATCGATGCATTATGTCAATATTTGACTCTTTCAATGACTTTTTTGAATGTTTTCGACAAATCACGTTCTATGTCCAGTCGAAACGAGTTTTATTCTTCTATTCAAATTCTAAAACCAAGTCGAAACGAATATCATCAATTTTATAATTTTGGTGTCAACAGAGATACACTATCTTAAATTATAAGTAAAAATGAATTAAAAAGTTGATATATTTAGAGTTTAAATTTGAATAAAACACGTTAATTATTTTTAATTTTTTTCACCATCAGTATTTGCCTATTTGACTTACCGGACCACCTAATTTAGTTTGAGGGTCAGGTATATAATATGGTGATTTTAACCCCATTCCAATGGAAGGATTGAACAATTTTTAATTTAGAAAGATGAGAGTATTTTGTATAAAACCAAGTGATTGAACTAAAAATTGTTAATGGGCTTTGATTAATGACAAATCTTTTATGACAATTTGAATTTAAAAAATTCATGATTAGGTGACCTCTGACTAAACTCTGGATTATCAAAACTACTTACTCTCATAATTGGATGAATTAAGATAAAAGTAGTAATTAAAAAATTTACATCAAATATTAAAAGTAACATTTTTAAAAAAAAATAATTTTGTAAGGTTTTTTTTTATGCATTTTGTAAGGTTGATATAGTATTAAAGGATGATCTATTGTCTAAAAAGACATGAAAAATAAAGGAAAACAATAATATGAAAAACTTGTTTCATTGATTGTGTGTTTGAATAGCCTTTACAATAAAATATTTATAAATCCCTTAAAATAACTAATGATCTTAATTTACGGCCTTCAGTCCATTTAGATTTGGTGGATATGTTCGATTATCAGTTGACAATTGATTCATCTGTCAATAAATTTTGTATCAACTGATTTCAACATAAATTAATTGTATGTGCAGCCGATAGACCATTCCACTACAGTCTAGTTGGCGCGCAATTTGACTAGTTTTTTTTTTTGTGCGTAAACAAGTATAATGCAAATTGTATATAAAGTTGATGAGTTGTATGGGATTTTTGAAATTCTTATGGTAATCCATTTCAAAACTTTTGAGGTTTGTTTAATTTATAAGTAAATAATTAATGAAAACAACATTAAAGAAGATGCACAATGGTTATTATCTCAACACAATATAGAAAGTTAGTCCATGCATGATCCACCTCACAAAATTTGAATATAGAAAAAGAAGAAAAAAAAAGTGAAAAGGATAAGAAAAAGAAAAACAATTAAGCCGCAATTTCTTTGAATTAATCCCTTTTCTCCCTTTGTTATTTAGTAGTACACGATTATGTTAAACAAACTTTATGAGTAGATGTATATACGTTAAATCTTTAATATATAAAAAACAACCAATAAAATGACTCATTGTTCAACATGATTTGTTTAAATTCTATCTTTTTTTTCAATGTTGTTTTACTTTTTTCATGTTTTAGTATAGAGGTAGCATATACGTTTCCTATACCTTTTGTAGGCACTAAGGAAAAGTTGAAGAAGCAGGCTATCTTAAAGCAGTTTATGTGTGTTTGGTTTGGACACCAATCTCATCCTTCTTGCGTCACATAAGTGAAGCCCATGTTTTGGTTTTGATTGTTATATTTATTGTCAATCAAGGAATTGATAAACGTTGAAAACTTTAATGTATATTCTAACTTCATTTCAATGGTGGAGTCATCCTTTTGACATACCACACTTCCACTTGTGTGTATTGTTGGTAAAGGAATGTCTCATTTGCTCAAAAAATAAAATTGGGGTTAACTCTCTAATTTTCAAAGAAAATGAGCTCTGACAATTCATAGTTCGACTGCAAAGTAAATAAAATTTAGCAAAAAATTGTTCCAAATAAAAATTGCTCCAAGTATTTTTTTTTTCCTAATGTTTTTTCCCATCCATAGAGTGCGTACATAGACTAAGGGACCGTTTGGATTAACTTATTTTTGAGCTTATGCAAACAGCTTGTGCAATTTTTATGTATTTTTATAAGTTTGTTAAGATAGCTTATGATTAAATAGCTTATAAAAATACAATTTTCATTAGTGTAAACTTATAAAATAACATAAAATTTAATTTATATTGAATAAGTTGTTTGCATAGCTAAAAAGTAAGTTAATCCAAACAGACTCTAATATAATATAAGATGGTCGTAGCTTGTACGCCCCACATGATGTAATGTTGGTTTGCAAATACATCAACTATCATAGATTCATAACACTATGTTTGGTAAAGAAAATATTATTTAACAATAAAAATAAAGTATTGATGTATCTATTCATCATAAATACATATATTTCTAAATATTTATAAACAACTGTCTTAAACAACTACACCGTATATAAATAGTTAAATACAATATGAGCATATAAGTTGATTATTTTCTAACTTTTTTTGCATCCTCAGGATGCCCGAACAAACTTTGCTCCTTTGTATTTTATTGTTGTCGATCTATTGTGTTAAAAATCGATGCTCAAATTATCAAAAAGAAAAGAAAAAAATAATCGATGTTCGAATAGCAACTCTCTTATATAGACTAAATCACTTACAATTGTAATGTTCGGGTGCTTTTATTAAATAAAATTTGTCCATAAAATCAAACACTACTTCAATCTTTTCATTTTTAAAAAAAAAAAAAAAGCAAATACCATCTTACATGCAAAACATAAGAGTATCCTTAAATTACAATCCCAAAAACTTCATCACATCAACATTATTAAACTGTTCATAAATACCAAATCCATACCAAACGATCAATCACAGAGCATATTAACACTTCTTTATTTTTTTCAAAAAACAATATAATCAAATTAAGCCCAACCATGGGCTCCAAGTGGAACGGCCCAATCCTCAGTGTAGTCTTGACTACCACCCACAATCCGTCTAGACTCCGAACAAACCGCATTAACATTTGGGCCTGGGCTTTTTGGAAACTGGTAAGTAGACGTCGTTCCACCACCCGAGCTAGACGAGTCACAGGTCGATCTGATAACCGATCTTCCCTTAGTAGTCGAGTTCCAGTTAGACCCAGATGAAAACCTCTGCTTAAATGGGCCTTCAGCCCTAACCTTAGCCTTTGCAGATTGAGTTGGAGCCATGTAGCTGGGCCTACCTGGGCTAGGTGGTCTTTGATACTGCCTACTGTAACTTGGGCTTGCTTCATGAAATTCTTGGCCCATTAGGCCCAAATTGTAGTTGCTTCTACTTGGTGTTGCAACAATGTCCATTTCAACTGTTTTTTCAGACATGTTATCTGTTGTGTTTGATGTTGTTGAAGGAAGTGTCATGTAAGAACTCTCACGTGGACCTAAGGGTCTTACATTGTAGGGTTGTGATGACATCCAATGTTCCAACCAGTTCCAACCCCATTGAGTTTTTTCTTGATCATTTGGATGATAGGTTCCCATGTCAACATCATCACCATTTGAATTTCTATGTAAATGTTGCTTTTGATGTTGCTGCAAACCAAAAATGTTCACTCTTTTTTATGATTATCATTGATTAATGTTGCTATTTGTGTGTGAGAAGGAATTAAACAAATGTTTATAGAAAAATTGACATGCCTTTGAATCGGATATAGATTCCCTGTAGTCAAATAATGACTGCAGTTGAATCTTTATCATTGGATTAGATTAATACATAGTATTAAATATGTATCATTTGATTTCAATCAAATGGTGCATAATGCACTGACTGCATGACTGCGATATTTCTTGACTGCATGGAATCCATCACTTTGAATTAGATTAGTTTATAAGCTTGTTTGTTGAAATAAAAAAAATTAATAGTTGGGCAATCAGGGACACTACAAAATATTCGGCCCCGACAATTTTAGCATTTGTCAGTTGAATTATGACTCACTTCTACGGTGTAAAAAAATTCATAGTTTTTTATTTGACAGGGTAAAAAAGTTAATGGTGGTTAGAATAAAGATGAAACTATGCATAATAAGTTTAATTTGTAAAAATAACATGTATTTAAAATAATAACATTGATGTTCCGCTTATATATGACGTCTTTATTTTGTAACCCCTCTTTTATGGGTCTCTGTCCGTCTTAACTCTTGTGCAGAGCCCTGATTATTAATAATAATATATTTGCCGTTAAAAAAAAATGTTTTTAAAATGATAAAACGTTATAAATAAATAATTTGAAACAAGAAGATAACAAATTTGAGTAACCTTACCTGCTGATAATTGAAAGCATATGCAAGAGCTCTTTCCCTCTTCATTGCAGCTTCATGTTTTCTTAAATCATTTTCTTTAGCTTTTTTCACACTTTGATGCTTGTTATCCCAACCATTATTATTATTAATGCCTGATGATCTCCTCATAGGACTCATAGGCTTAGTAATAGTCTCTTGTTGTTGCCTAAAAAATTCTTCCTCTTCCTCCATTACTTTCTCAAGATTCTCATGACTCAATTGAATCCTCCGCGCTCGCACTCGTGCCTGCACTCGCACTAATGCTTGCATACATCGCATTGTCATTTGCGCTTGCTTGCGCACATTGTGTCCTCGTACCAATGCTTGTAGCCTCACTAATCCTTTCAATGCGCGCAATGCACGTCGAGCCTATTTATAAATCACACAACAACAAATAAAATTAACTAACATGGTAGCATCTAGGTTAATCATTTTGATGGAATTGAAAATTTAAGAAAGCTAATTACACTCTACAACTTTGGTAAAGAAAAAGTATTGTATTACACTACTTGTATTTAGATAAACAACTTTAAGTATGCAAGTGTTTATATTATTATGTAAGCACTTAACTTTTAGTCAAAAGATGCAAATGATTAAATGGTTAGCTTATAAGTTATTTTTATTATCAAAGAGGTAATATAGTTAATCTATTTTTCATTTAAGTTAGTAAGCAATTTTATTTTATTTTGAGCAAAGTAAGCTATTTTTATTAACTAGTATCATGTAAGTCACAATTTTTTCAAGAGAACCTAATAAAAGTAAATAAAGGATACCATAAAGAATAGTACTTATTAATATCATCTTTCTTTTTTTTTATAAGACTTATTAATATCATCATTGTTCCATAAAGGATATCAAAGTCAGATGCATGCAACTAAGTCAATGAAACCAATTGACAGGTAAACACAAATTGTAAGTATTCAATGAACAATAACTAGCTTTCATGGAGCTTGTACTACTAAATAGGACACATTTCCGTTTATTAGCCCATACTCCACCTATTTAGGCTCTATTTTTGAGTAATTGGAATTCAAAAATAAAACTTTTCACACAAACTTATATTCCCCCAGATCACTATTATAAGCAAAAAAATGACGTTTGCTTATAATTGTGATCGAATGGAGTACCATCTTAGATTTTTTTTTTCAATCCCATGAAACTGAGAATTTCGGATTTGACCTAATTCAATCTTACAAAATTGTTTTATACGGTGAAGATTGCACTCACTTTAAATTCATATTCAAATGAAAATCACAACTCCTATTTAGGTCATGATTTCTTATCCAATGTGGAATTTTTAATAGAGAAAATAAGTTGTTGGGTAGATGATTGAACTTCAAACATAATGAACACAAAGTCTAAAATATGAATTAGGTACCAATAGTGCTGCAAGTTTATTGGCCATAAAATTTCAATGAAGGCACAATATTGCTTAGCAAGTACGTTCCACTATTACTAAGACATAATGTACAAGTTTGGTAGTTGGTGCTAAATTAAAGTGCCATTATAAAGTAGTGACTTCAGATATTAACTTATGATCTTAAGCAATAAACGATATTTCAACCACCCAAAAGCAAATTCAAATTCAAAACACAAAACAATTATATGAGTCTTGTATTATACAAACTAGTAAAGATATCATGCAAAATTAGACTAATATGGAAACTTTTCTTAGAATAAGACTTTAGTATAGCATAAATGTTCATTAAGTTTATTTCTATAACATAATATAAAATAGTCAAATTATTTTTATGTAAAAAAATTTCGGAGAGTTTATGGAAATAAGTTGAAATCAGCTTATATGAACATATCATAAGTTATTTGCGTAAACTCTCTTGAATAGTCTCACAAGTCAAAAGTGTTTATATCGATACACAAACTCAAATAATTCAATTCAAATAAACGGATTCTAGATATAAGATAGATTAGGACTTACTAGGTATCCTCTATAATGTGATTGAATGAATGTTGCTGCTCTTTCTTCTTTAGATTGGCGTCCATAACCAGCCAATCTCACAACTTTAGCAGCTGCTTGAGCAGCTACCACGGCAGCTTCAGCAGCTGCTGCAGTAGCTTCTGCAACGGCAATGGCATGACTTCTATCGTCCCTTGCAGGCGTTGATGTCGTACTCTCTTCATTGGTTACATCATCAGGTGAACTCTCTGCAGGAAAATGCTCGAACGACACCTCCTCTGCCGGTTCATGCCCCAATTTCTCTCTGTTTTCCTTCTGAAAAAATAATCAAATTCATTCAAATTTCAACATCTAATTATGTAGATCCTCGGCTGTGTGCAGTCACAGGATAGTGGGCCATATATAGTCGAACGGTCTAGTTTTTAAAATAAATATGTAAATCTCCACTGAAATTTGGACTGTCTGATCTTAATCTGATGGTCGAGATGTGATTAACTACATACTTACAAAATCCAAATTCCTAATTAATAATCATATATAAAAGAAAGCCATAAAAGAATATAGATTATATCAATTTTATACGTGACTGTAATTTGTACAGCAACATAACATTTTTTGGCGTCTCTGCAACGCAATCACGATTGAGACTATATCAAACACATTATGAATAATTTTTTTGTAAATGTGACTACGATGTGACTATACACCTTGATGACGATGATGATCTAACACAGTGATTTCAAGCTCAATGATCGATGTGACGAGTTAGGTGTGGCTGTATGAAAACTATGTGACACATAAACATGAACAAGAATATTTGTTTGATATATGTGTTAAAAATGATAGGGGACCATGTAAATTGTACAATACAACATAATTACATGCTGTATATATATTGTTCAATGGTCCTATGTAAGAACAGAGAAAGAGTCTTGCAAAACATAAAAGACAAACATTACAGCATGTAACTAATATGCTGTTCAGTTACCTTAAAAATGTGGTTTTAGCTTTTAATGCAAAGAGCAGAAATAGCTTATGAATTATGAGTATCCTTTAGATAGATATACAATTTCTGTTTCCTTTTAGAGTTTGAGGATGAAGAGAAAAGTCCATGACTAATTCAAGAAATTTTGATGTAAATTAGTGATTAGTTATGGCTTAATCCATGATTAAGGTTTTTTTCTTAAGTTCTATAAAACATGAAAATTTGCTTCAAAATATACAACGAACTAATTAGTCAGACTATCAAAATATCAGAACACCACTAACAATCCACCAAAACGTGGTGTTCTAATCTCATGATAGTCCTTGCAATTAGTCCGTTATTGTTCTTGTGCTCAAGAGACTCCTCGACAATGTAATATAATGAATACGGGAAATGAATGAAATGAACAAATTTAGATTAGATTGAGAATTAATGACCTTTTTGTCCGGCTGCACGGGCGGCGTGGAGACAGGCACTGACGTGTCTTTAGAAGACGACGATGATGACGACTTAAAAACTTTCTTAACAGAAGAGAACCAACCTCCTCCTTTTCTTCCCATCAGCAATTGGAAGGATCTGTTAAAACACCATCATCACCAAAATCATGTATCATATATGCATAATAATACCAATATTAAAACATTATAATAAAAAGTTAATTAAAACTATGACATAAATATAGTTAATTACAATGACATAACACAAACCTTGTAAAGAAATGTTATAGCTGCTTAATTTGGATATAACTTGACATATTGTGCATGGTTTTTGAGATTCATAGGAAAGAAATGTTTGGTGATTATGTGATGATGATGAAGAATTTAGAGAGAGAGAGAGAGAGAGAGAGAAGAGAAGAGAGTGTGAGAAGAGTAAGTGCAAGCCGCGCAAGTATTGTTGGTATTATTTATCTAACTCACGGATGTTAGACCTTATAGAGTATAGTAATAGCACATAGTATTGGGATCAATAAATACATATAACTAATTTTTACTTTATCACTTGTATACTTTTATTACTCACTTGTATACTTGTATTTTTCTTAAATTTCACCTAGTTTTTTCATTATAAATTTGAGTTTTATTTTTATTATTATTTAAAGTGTGGGCTTATTTTTAGTCATCCAATCACATATCATTATGTGTTACTTTGAAATGTTATACTCCTAAATTTTCTCCATAAATTTCTACTATATATGATCGCATAAAATAAATTGGTATAAAATATATGTGTCCTTGTCCCGTGAGCTTACCTCAATTGGCAGGGAGAGACATCACATTATTTATGCAGTGCCGTATCTGAGGGAGGACGAAGAGGACGACCGTTCTAGGTCCCTCAAAATTAGGGGCCAAAATAATTTTTTTAATGGTATATTTATATTATATATGCCAAAAAAAATAAATAAATAAGGGTCTGTTTGGAATAAATTATATTTGAGCTTATGAAAATAAATAAATTTTTATGTATTAATTATTAGAAATTTGTCAAAGTATTTTATGAAAAAATAGCTTATAAAAATACAATTTTTGTTAGTGAGAACTTATAAGCTATCATAAAAACTTATTTATTTGCATAAGTTGTTTTGTATAAGTTCAAAAATAAGCTATTCCAAACGGGCCCTAAATGCCAAAATTCTTAAGTGTTGAAAATAATATACTTAAATATCTTTTGAACATTTCAAATTTAAATAAAATTTATATTTACAATAATATATTCTTAGGAATTATTGTTTATATTTACAATAATATATCGTAAGAATTTGCAATCTAAATTTACATGTGTTGAAGTTACAATAAAAGAAGTGGAAGATATATATGTTGTACTTTGAGAAATATAGAAATGAAGGTTTTGCATATAGCATGAATATTGTCAAAAGTCTTGCATTTGATATATAGGTATAGAGTCAACAATTCCAACAAATATTGTAACTTTAGAAAAAGACAATATGACGAGAATTGTAATGATGAAGAAATACAATCACCCGGAGAATCTTTTAAAGTAAATTATTTTTTTGTGGATGTTAATATGACAATAATAGTTAGGCTCAAATTATAAACGCGCCCACAGACAACCAAAATCATAGAAACGAGCCTGTATTTATGTAGGAGTCAGAGTTTGAATACCGAACACTTCAATTATTCACCTTTAAGGTGGACTTCTATTTAATAACTCATAATAAACATTGAATTGCATTCATTCAACTGTCAAATTAAAAAATCTTATTGATCAACTTTACAAACTTTCAACAAACAATTAAAACATTTTTATATTTCATTATTAGTACTAGCATTTTCCATAAAGATTTAAGCTAAAAGAGGCCATAATAGGTGCTATGATTACTTAAGGTTAGGTTAAGTTTTAGCTTGAAGGTTACTGAAAAGTCGTAGCTAAACAATTCATATCAATGTGTCAAGTGTGTTGCAAGGATGGGATAGAATGGAAATGCTGCTTTCGGCAATCATTTATTCAACGATTACATATACTTAACAATTTTCTTCTTTTTTAATTTTTTTCATAAATAATTTTGTGGATAGAATTTCATCTCTTAAAATAAATAAGTTGTGACTTCTAAATTTAAACTCGAACTAATATACAGTTGGTATTAAACATTGCATTATATATGTAAGAGTCAGTGTTCAAACTCCGGACGCTTCACTAAAATAGTAAAGTAGATAAGTTAAAGGTGAACATTCGGTGTCTATATATAAATAGACGATTGAATATATATATATATATTAATTATTTAATTTTTAAATAACATATTATATTTTTATTTTTTTATAAAAATATCATATTTTTATATTATTTATCTACAAATGCAACGAAACTCTATAGATAGTTAGTAAATTTACCTGAATAGATGTGTATATGAAAATGTATTATTAATTACGATATTGATAAAGGTTGTCTCATGTTTCTAGTCTCTTAGAGTCTTGGTACAATAAAGAATTAAAAATTAGATAAATTTTAGAATTGGAAATTTTTTGACATAATTCAACCTTACAAAATTAACTTCATATTGTTTTTATTTTATAAATATGTATTCAAATCATTTCGTAATTGATGTGAGATTTCTTACCAAATTCTTTAGTAGAAGATAATTGTGTATTTTAATGAAATAAATGAGATATTAGATATAAGAAATATTGAGTTTAATTACTTATTTAAATATAGTTGAGAGAGTTCAAGATCCCTAAATTCTCACAACTCAGATGTCTTGTTAAATGTTACAATAACAAAATTGTCACATTTCAATAAAACATATTTTACTAAATAATTATCATTTTAGGTTTAAGATCACCAAGACAAAACACTCAAATTCTCTTAAATCTCAAAGAATCCTTGAGAATGCTCTTCTTCCTCGTCATCATCCTTAAAGTCTTGGTTTTGTCCATGTGAACAAACATGTAAATTATGACATATTGTAAAATGCAAAAATTTGTAATCTCGTGGATTAATGACCCACTAGTACTATTGGCATAATTAAATTATTAGAGTGAGTGTTGTTAGGATGTCTAATATGGATAAGATGACTTGATCTTTATAGACATTTTATTTGTAGGGTAGGAGAACACGAGTTCCTTTACCACTGATGGGTTAACAACTAACTATACATACTTAGATCAATCAAGGACAAGTGTGAATATCCCTTAGAAAATTATCTACATCTCCATAAACATAGTTCAATTGGTAAAAACATTACAAATTTATATGCAAATGTCGGAGTTCAAACTTAAAATTCTCTATTTATTCACTTTAAGACGTGAATTTTTAGTCATTAGTTATCTCCTAACTTCAAATTGCATCTATTTCTTTGTAAATTATTCAAGTACTCAAATTACCTTTCATCTAACAAATGAAAAGCAATTTTCATTTTTTTTTTATATGTTCAGATCAATGAAACAAACAACAACAACAACTCACAGACAATTTGGGTTATCGCTGTAAACAATTCTCGGAGTTCCAACACCATTCATAGAATAAGCCAATTAGAATTTTACGTCGGCTCAAACCCCACCACGACGTCAACAATTTTATGTCATCAACTGCTTTGATTGGATCTTTTGCACCATTTACAACGATAACATCATTCCTTGACTTCCAAATCACTCAAAGAGAAGTCTGTCAAATCAACCAAAACCCTTTTCCTTATTCTCTTATTTAAGGCCACACTGGACAAACATTTGAAAAGTGAGAAGAGATTTGGTGGAATGACAATAATCACACTGAGCCAGTGAAAGATAGAATTCCAAACTTTTAATGCAAAATCACAGAAAAGAAATGGATGAAGGGAAGACTCCTCCATCCCCTATACACTGAGCAATGAAAACACCCCTCACACCTAAACCTCCTAAATTCCTTGGCTTACACACATCCTTCCATTTTATCCAACTAATTTCCCTATCTCCCTTCACTCCACTACAAAAGAATTATCTTTGAATACGAATAATTTTCTTTTCGGCCACCACCGACAACTTCATAAATGATAAATAAAAGATAGGGATCAAATTTAGAACCACATTAATCAACATAACCCGACCACCAAAGCTAACATACTTATTACTTCTAGAGCATATATAGCCTTTTATGGAGTTTATCGATCAAAGGATCCCTGGTTGAGCTCCTTCGGGGGATTAAAATATTTAATATTTTGATTAAATAATTTCTTTCATCAAATTCTTAAAAAGTACTCTCAAAATTCGTTAGTAAGAACTTAAAATAAATCTAAGCTAGTAATTGGATTTATATAATTATTATTATCGTGATTGTGTTTTATATACATGCAATATAATGGATCTGATTGAGTGTTTATATTCTTTACATGTAATTGAAAGATATTAATCCACCAATAATTGATTAGTTTAATCGATAAATGTTATAAGTCTCCACATTGGCTAAAAATACGATAAAGATAGTCTTTATAAGTGTAGTGCAAATATCAACTCTCAAACTAGCTTTTGTGGTTGAGTATAATAGGCCTCTCAAATTCTAATATATATGGTATCAGAGTCTATCCTAGATTCATTTGTTGTTTATTGTGGAGACCTCTTATATTTGGGTCATCCGTTGTATATGATACCTAACTTGATGACCTTTGATGAGGTTGATACAATGTAAAGAATCGGAGTAGCAAGTAAGTTCATCAATATTATATCTTTGACCAGCAAGAGGCCCTTGTAGATAGCATACAATTCAGTGAGCAAAATGTCAGAAGACCTTGGAATGAAGCCGGTAAGATAGTGACCAAAGATGTTTCTAATAAGAATTATGCTAGCAACACACCTTCTAACAAACTCTTTTCAACACACTCTTTTCAACAGTGTCTAAAGGTTTCGACCATAGCTCGAATGTTAAAAGAGAGTCTATTTAATGCCCAAGTCTCATTGTTCAAGTACATTAGGTTGTGGTGTCTCTAAGACCACTAGACACCGGTGGAGAAAATGCATGAGAGCATGTGAACTTGTGACACCTAGCTTGAGCCAATCATACACATCCATGTTTGAGACGAAATTTTGATCGTTAAAATCAATGTTGTTCCAAAGGCTGCAAGAGCATCATTGTCCTGAACTCACCGTAGGAAAAATTTGATTGGGAAAGAGAATTTATTTTGTGTATCCTCGGTTTTTGTTTTTTTAATGGAACACGGTGACTTGATTAGTGATAACAATTAAATATCATATGCATATATGTTTCTCACTATCAAATCGATATTAATTAAATTATTTTTTCAATTATAAAAATTATGAAGAATATTAACTTATATATTTAAAAAATAATACTCTCTCTAATCTTTTTTTATAAAAGACAATTAACTTCTTATATTAATTAAATAATTGATGTATTTGAGCTATAATATAGATCAGATATATCTGTTATTCAATAAATTTAAAAGTTGAATTGTCTCTTATAAAAAATGTCAGTTGAAGAAAGTATTTTTCATCGTTGATATTTTAAATATTTTTATCGATATCTCTATTACTACCTTTGTCCCTGCAGTGGTCCAATCATCCTCTACCAGTTTCAACTATACACAAAAATAATTCCCACAGAAACCGCACTGTACCTTTGTGTACAGTAGTGTCATGTAATGTAACCCCTTCTCCACGTTTTTACTTGCTGCTGTACCATGCATGCTCCCAAAACGTTTCATTTCTTATGACTAATTTTCTTCCACCTCTTAACATGTGTCCTAGTCCTATGTAACATCCCTTTCATTAAGCTCCTATTTTCATACAAATCAAACTTTTTTTAGCACATAAAAAAAAAATAGAAGACGGAAACATTAAAACTATTTCTTTATTTATACTAGTACTCAACTTTTTCTTTATACAAGAAGTTATTTGTTTTTTTGCAATATTTCTTTATTTATTTTTGAACTAAAATTAGTAATTTAATTTTTCTATAGTTTAGTTGGTACTCCACCGGTCTCAAATATAAGCAACAAAACAAAAAATTAAAAATCTCAAATATAAGCAAAAGTCTACTTCAATAATTATGTTTTATGTCATTATTCTAATTTTACCCTTAAATTAAATATTGATTCAACCAATAAATACAATGTTCTACACTTTTCAAGAAGAGTATAATTGAAAATAAAATATTTGTTCTCTTCGATCAATGTACTTAACTTACTTTCTTAAAGGATGTGTTTTTTTGAACTTTTACTTATATATAAGACTAGAAGGATTAGCTACGAAGAATATTATTAGCTAATTTCTCGATAACACTGTTTAGCATGACTGAAGTATGTTTGGTTGGAGTCTTGGAGATAAAGAAATAGGGAATAGAGAAAAACACAAAAATCAAGGAATGAATTTAGACTAGAAGTTAGTCCAAATTCATTTATTAATTTCCGTGTTTTTCTTTCTTCCTTACTAAACACACCACAAAAAATGTATATAACTTTTGTCTTCACAATCTTATTACTACATTCTAATTCAATCTCTAACAAAAAATAATACGAACAAAATTAGTCATTAACATTTTTATACACGATACAAATTATTCTCTATATTATATTCGAGTCAACGATTGAAGTATACTCTTTAAGAAAACATTAAAAAAACCGAATATTATCTTTTCCAACAACAATTCAACGCTTAAATTAATTACAGATACGACAGAATTAATTAAATTACAAATAAAACTCGACGACTAAATTAAATATCAACGACGACCGAATTAAATTACGAAGAAAACTCGCCTTTTGCATTAAATTAAAAAGGTATTTAATATTTATATATTTATTTATTTGGTAAAATGCTCTTTATTCTTTTTGTTGACTAAAACGTATTTATTCCTTAAATTTATATATATATTTCCTAAATTTATTTATTCTTACACTTTTATTAATTAATCATTTGTCTTTATTTATTTATTTCCTCTCTCCTCAAGAGTCACACTATTAGCATTTTTACACATAAGTACTTTTTGGTCTTCATTTCTTCTTCTCACTATAAGTAGCAAAAACTGTCTTTCAATCTCTTTCACTTCCAAAAACCCATTCAAAACCCTTTCATTTCTCATAAGCTTCAATCTCTTCAGAAACCGCGTTTCATAATCACTTTTTAAGGTATAAGCTTATTTCAAATGTTCATTTCTTCCTTGCTATACACGGTACATTAAGATTCTTACCAAAATCATACGCAGTTTTTTTTTGTGTTCTTGAGGAAATCTATTTCAGTTTCGTATCACTTGCTTAATAAATGCGTATTTTATATTTAGTTTTCGTATTTTTATGCTTAGATTTGAAAAACTTAAGTAGCTTTAGTTTAGCTTTCATTGAAACTGTGATTGTGTTAAGTTTATAGTTCTTATTTGCTATATGATGATATTGATATATCTGATTTTGAAATCAATTTTTATTTTTAGGTATTTAGTTTAGTTTGTTTTTCTGTTTGTTGATTTGCTTAGTTTGAAGAAAAAGTAGTATTGAAATTGAAATTGTAACCGATCGTTAGTTGGTTCAGTGGTGATTGACACTGAACTTTGTTAGGGAGGACCGCGGTTCGATCCTCTGCAACTACGATTGGGAGGGGGTTGGAACCACTTGATGTCAGAACTGACCCCCGAACTAAGATTAAACTGGTGGTGAAAAGCAAAAAAAATAAAAAAAATAAAGAAATTGAAATTGTGGTGTTGTTTGATTCTGTTTTGCAGACATGGAAAGGGGGTTGGTTAGTACCAACCCTAAAAAGAGGAGAATGATGGCAAGTGAGGAAGAAGATGCTAGAGTTAGAAAACTCCGACGGTTTAAAGTTTTGTTGCCGAATGAAACGATTGTGGAGCTGACGGTACCTAATGAAGAAACTAAATTGCCTTTTGGGGATTTTATTGGTTTGGTTCGAAGTAAGTATTTGGAAGTTTGGAAGAAAAGTGAATCAATGAGGAAAAAAAGGGAGATCAATTGGACGAGTAGTGGTTTGTATCTTGAAGATCGTAGTGATAATAAGATCAGGAATGTTATTGATTTAAATAACTTCATGCCTTACAAGTGTCACATTTTACGCCTTAATGTTAGTATACAAATATTGCTGATTCTGCTATCTTTTGTTTGTGTTATTTTATTTCGGTTTCTTTACTCTAGTTTTGAGTTTGATATTTTCTTTTTTTGTTGTATTTCTTCACAATCAGGATGGGATTGCCAATGTTGTTGAAACCTTTGAGGTTAGAATTTCTATCGTTTCTCTGCCGCTGTCAGCTATATGTAATTATTTTTGGTTCTAAAGGGGCGCCTCACGGCAAAACTCACACACTTCTCAGCACTTGGTGTGTGTGAGCTTCGCTGCCTCTGTCCCTACAGTTTTATAGAGGGACTAAAAGCACTTGTAAAATGTTTTTAGAATAGGGACTAAAGTTGGATAAAATTTATGTAAGAATGAACTTAAAAAATGTGATTTTACATGGCACATTTAGTATTTATTATTTTAGAAATTTACGAGGTAAAATGAATTCTTAAATAAGAGAGGGAAAATGAAATTGGAATTTTCTCTTTACAATTGAATGTTGTGATTTTGATACTATTATCGTGCATCTGTCTGAAATACAGAATATGTGGGACTTGACGCCCGATACACATTTGCTGCTGGAGCTTCCTGATGATTATACTTTTGAAGCGGCTATTGCTGACTTGATTGTGAGCTCATTAACAAAACAGACTATAAACTCAATTTCTTATAAAGACTTTGCACATATCATTCAACACTAACTCTATTATTCCTTTATCAGGATAATGCTTTGCAGGCTGTGTGGCAAAATGGGACAAATAATAGGAAGCTCATTGGGTATGGTCACATGACATCAATGTGATAATGATATTTTCATTTTTTATCCTTTATTTGACAAAAGAGTCCATAGGTTGTTGGAAACACTATTTATATTCAATGTGTCCAATTTTTATGGAAATTAAATTGTTGATGTTTTAATGATTAATTGGCACATATTGACACTGTTGTCAACTTTTTCTGATTGTAATAAAAGTATTAAGAAATACATAGTTGATTTTTACTGTCTATTGCGTTTGCTTGCTTGGTTTCTTATACCAGTGCAATCAAGTCTCACTTTTCATGTGATTTTTTTGTTTTGCAGTGTACAAGTGACTAGCAGTAAGATTACAATTTTCGACAATGGTCCTGGAATGGATGACTCCAATGAGAATTCCATAGTAAAATGGTAGTTATCTGATTACAGTTTATTGCAAACGTTTTGAAGTTGCAATGCACATTCTGATATCATGTTATTTGAGTTAAAATAAACTTACTTTCAGAGGCCTTTTGAATTTTTTATTATTTATAATTTTGATACTTGTTAGATTTGTTGGTCAGCTGAATTCAACTTTTTCTCTTTCTGACTCAATTTCATTGCACGTGAATCCTTAGTTGCTATCACAATATGTCACATTCTTACTTAATGATCTCTGATAGTTGATCAATTGAAACTCTTTTTCTATGTTGATGTGCAAAGAGATTCAAAGCTAGGTGTCATGAATAAAGTTTCAGTAAAAAAAATTAGGTTTTTCAATTTAATCAAGCTTAGTATCTTAAAAATTATGCAAGGATGGATATTAATTGATTGTACTGCTCATAGGTAGTAATAGGTGATGCAATTTTCAGCTGGAACGGTCTAACTATGTTTTGCAAATTTTGTTGATTATTTGTGTTGAGTATATGAGTATATAACTAACAATCAGATATACATTCATTTTATAAACAAAGTCTGAAGAAGTTGTACTACTTTGGTTGGTTTGAGATTTTTTTTTCTTCCTGCTTTGTCATATAATTATAAGAATGCCACCTTATGTTCATTTTGTTTTTATATTTCTTGTTGTATTCTCAATTTCACCATTTTTGTTTTATAAGTATCAGCAAATCCAAACATGAACATTTTCTCCAAACCAAAAACAACTCCTACAATATTATACTGTAGTATTTTTTCTTCTTCTAAATTACACCCAGTTTTCAAGCATTGCTAGCTTTTGTTCTGAATAAATGAGTATTTGTCTTTAACACAAGAGACTTTTAAAATATTAAACCACACTCACTTTCAGTGACTTTCAATCTAATTGTACCATGCATTTTAAAATTTATCTGTTTGCATGTTCCACCGCCATCTCTTGATTGTGGACTTCTTATCTATTGTTCAGGGGAAAGATGGGCGCCTCACTTCACAGGTTATCAAAATCACATGCTATTGGGGGACAACCCCCGTACTTAACGGTATTTTTCAAATTTTTCACTCTTTCACCCTTAAATCTTTGTTGAACATGCTTGTTTTAACATGCTCTAATAGAAGTATCTTTAAGCTAGAATAACATATCTTCATTAAACAACTTTTTTTTTTTTTTGCTGAAAATCTTTATTCTTTATTGTAAAATGCTCAAATATGACAAGCATTTTAAGCTAACACAATATACCTGCATACATAAATCATATTTAAAGATGCTGTATGTGATACTTATGCACAAAGAAACATCAAAATGTTAATCATTGGGATTGACAACTCCTTTGCATGTTTTAAAATTGTTTTTTTTATGTATTGATTGTACTATGCAGCCTTATTTTGGGATGTTCGGATATGGTGGACCTATAGCCTCTATGCATCTGGGGAAGTATGTTTTTTTAAGATAAATCTCCTTCAGTCTTTTTCTGTTTAAGTGCATCCCAAAATTTATCTCTTTATCACTCCCTCTTTCTTATTTTTGCCATTCTCACATTACAGTCGTACTTGTGTTTCGTCCAAAACAAAAAAAGTAAAGAAAGTCTACACGTTACATCTTAAGAGAGAAGATTTAATTAAAAATTCTAACTCTGAAACCACATGGAAGGTATTCATGTTTCCTTAACAATGCAATAACTTTAATGCATTTGTTTTTGTCTTATGTTAATGGTCTGGACTGATATCATTATTTTTTTCTCATTTAGACGAAGGGTGGCATAAGGGAACCTTCACGGAATGAAATCAATAATTCTCAAGGCAGCTTTACAAAGGTATATACATCTCTCATCTTTGGCTTATTATTGTTCTCTTGTCTGTTTTCAGCATTGTGGAATAGGAGAGGAAGGAATTTAATAGAGGGGAGTGAAAGTAAAAATCATAATTGTTAAGGTTGAAGTGGAGGGGAAGGAAAGGAAAATTAAATTAATTTATTATTATATCCTTTGCAGAATATTGAAGAAAGGAAACATAAGAAATTCATGAAGTAGTTTTGTAACACAGTGGAATAACATGTAAGGATGAAATTAAACACATGATTTGATACTGTTGCAGGTTGAAATTTTTGAGCCTTTTGAGCCAAAAGTAAAAGAGGTGGATATTAACAAACTCCGGTGCCACCTCAAAGATATATATTTCCCCTACATTCAGGTTTGAACATGCCAGTGAATTCAATCAATGCAACCGATTCAATTATATCTTATCAATTTTTGTATGATTGTTGCTTCATATGTTTATTTTTATTTTAATATTGTCAACGTGAGAATTAATATTAATCGTTATTGTTCCTTGGCAAAATATTGTTTTCATGGCCTTGATCATACGCGTTTTTATTTGTTTCATTCATGCAGAATGACGATTTGTCTGCCAAAGGGAAGACTATTACACCAATTGAGTTCCAGGTTCTTTCTCTATTACTACACCTTTACTAGCTCATTGATACTATTACAGATTAATCTGGTGGCATATTTATCTCAAGTACTCAATAAATATTAGAACTCAGAACTACAGCCAACTCTTTGATGTTAGCTGTATAATGTAATTCGGTTATACTTGTGTTCAGTTAGTTTAGTTATTGCGGAGTTGGCATTAGTGTTAAGTATTGCGGAAACTTGTTCTTTACAAGTATCGTTGCTTTGTACATTTTGATTTGATTTGTTGCTTAAGCAGACTATACTGAGAAAAAAATAAATAAGACATGTAATCTAATTTATGAATCTTGACAGAAGATTCTTTTATTCTTTCGGTGGCTGGCTTCAGACTCCTTGAGTTTTACTGTGTCAAACCTTCATGAGAAAAATGGCAGCATGAATATTATACACACAATGAACACACTTTTTTTCATCATTCTTTTTCGTTTTCTTAATTTATATTTCAATTATATTTTATGAGCAAAGAAGATTTCGCATTAAAGCATATTTTCCCTGTTTCAACTAATATTTGCTGAAGAATCATGTATCAGTATGTCACATTCAATATTTTAAAGAAAATTTGTAATTTTTGTTCCATGAAAGGGTTACTTGATGTCATGAAACAACATATATAAGATTGTAACAAATTTGGTTCTTTTCAGGTCAACTGTGTTGATCTGACAGAGGTTCAAGGCGGGGAGGTTGCAACTACCAATTTGCATTCTTGCAATGGTTCTGAATTTGTTCTGCAGCTTCATATGTCTCGTTTACAGGACCGTGGTATGTTGATGAATTATAATTCTATCAAGCAATATATAGTTTGAGATATAATAAATTATATTTTTCAATCAGTATGTCTAATATTGCAGCTTATCCATTTCATCTGATTATCTGTAAAGAAATGTGAGTGTTGAGTTCTATTTGAATAACTATTTTTAGGTTCAAGGGAATTGCAAGAAGCAAATGCACGGCTTAGATTTGTATATTTCCCTTTCACAGAGGTAACAGAAATAAATAGCCTATAATATTGGACTTTGTCTATATTGCATCTCATTATCAAGACTATCAAATGAATATGTATATAATTACAGGGAAAGGAGAGTATTGACAGGATTTTGGAAAATTTGACTGCTGACGGTTATATGATAAGGGAAAGCTTTGAAACCTTTAGTCGAGTTTCCGTTAGGCGGCTTGGTCGTCTCCTTCCAGATGCTCGCTGGGTAAACTTCCAACCTTTTCCCTGAATTTGTCTCTTCTTTACTTTTTTTTTTTTTTGCTTCACTCTTTATTACTCATTTTTATTTTTTGAAGAACGACCTTTAAACACCCTCTGATGTTTTATCTTATTTATATTGTGGGATACTATTTTTGGATTGGTTTTCTAATATTGCATTCATTTTAATTTTGATAAAGTATTTGATCATTATATAAATATTGATATAGATGAGAATTCAAACTTATAAACAAACAATTATCTTTTATTTTGTTTCAAAATTATATAATTGATAATTAAATTAATGCTATCATTAAAAAATTATTTAAATAAATATAAGTTGACTGATTAAATTATACATGTAAATTCATTTGTTTTATCTCATTTTGTTTGATAAAAATATTTACAATGAGAAATATATTAATAACTTCTATCAAAATAAAAATATTAATAAAATGAATACCTTATTTATTGATGTAAATAATAAATAATATGAAATAAATCAAAACATGAAAGAGATATTGTTTTTAAATAAATAAATAATATAAAATATGTTTTTATAGAAAAATCTCACTAACATGTTCTTTAATGTATTTTATTCTTATCAATATCAGTCACGAATACTAAAACCTTCAACTAAGTTTCTTTCGGTTAACTTATTGTTTTTTTTAAGTCGATAAACTAATTAGTTTTTTTTTTTGACATATTTTTTGCCTAACCAAGCAAAAACAATTTTTTAGAGATTACTGATGAGTTGCAATTCTTTTGGACCAGACTTTACTTCCTTTTATGGACTATAGGAACAAAAGGGAGACTAATAAGGCAGCGGTATTGAAGAGATGTTCCATGAGGGTTAAATGCTATGTTGGTATGTGTAGTAACCGTTTGTTACCATGCACTTTCATATTTATTATGTTTATTTGCTTGATCATCTGAGTCCGACTTTCTAATTTGCAGAAACTGATGCTGGTTTTAAGCCTACTCAGTCAAAGGTTAGGCTTGCAAATGTTTAAAATATTTGTAAATAAATGTGCTACATGTGTGTCCTTTTCTGTCGAATATTGTTGAAGGGGTGGATATAGTCCCACATTGCTCAGAGATATGGCTCGCAACCCTTACCATATAAGTGGTTTTGTAAGGATGAGTTAGGCCCAATATGAAATCTCATAACATGTATATGTACCCAAAAAAAAATCTCACAACATGTATAGATACATTTATGCTGCTATGAAGTACGAAACCATAGGAGAGTAAGTTGGATATGAAACTAATGAGTCTGTTCTCTTTTTTCAGACGGATTTAGCTCACCACAATCCTTTTACCGTTGCTTTAAAGAACTTGGGCAGTAAAATTTCAGACAAAGAGACCGGTATTTTCTGCTTATAAATTTTCTTGACACTGTTTCAAGTTTATTGTCTTTATTATATATTAAAATACTCAACTTATATTTTATTTTGAATCAGCAGATGTTTCTGTTGAAATTACCAGGGATACAAAAGTGTTAACTCCTTCACAGCTTGAAAAGGAGTACCGGGAGTGGATATTACATATGCACAATGATTTTGATGTAGAAGCTGATGCCGGTGACTGTGAGGATACACCGGTTATACTTGTCAATCCACCAAACAATAAATCACTTGGCCTTTTACATGGAGGTATGACTAACAAAATTTTGATGGCAACTAGTTATATTTATGTTTTACTTGTGGCAATTCAATCCATTGCGTTTTGAAGAAAATGCCCATGTATACTAACTAACAAAGGAATAAATGCACCTTGTTAATCCTCTGATACGTGAATTTATGATATGTATATTAAAACAGTTACACTAGACTAGTCCTCTTGTAGTTAAAATGTACATATTTGCTGCTAGTGGACTAAATTGAATCTTTCTTTTTGTGATTATATTTTTCTTACTCATATGCAGTCATCAGAGTTTATCGGGTTCTGAAGAGAAAGGAAAAGACATGGAGTCGTGGACAGAGAATTAAAGTGTTAAAAGGAGCATGCGCAGGGTGTCACAGTAACAATGTTTATGCAACCATAGAGTACTTTTTGCTTGAAAAACTTGGAGGAGAGCCGGGTGGTAAGATTTCTGATTGTAAAGCATCAGCCTAGAGGGAAATTAAAAGTATAGTATATTGAACGGAATGAAATGAAATATATTTAAACAGTCCACATTGTAGACTTTATTATCATATCGTTCAATATGGATTTCCATATAAATTAAATCGATGTTATTAAAACTTGAAGGGTTTTATATCTTTATTCATTATATAAGTTTTGAATCCTATAAGGTTGTTATATAAAAATTATTTTATTTGATAATCAAAAGTTTAATACCCTTTTTTATTAATAATGACTTTGTTTTTACACTATTAATAATAATGGCTTATAGAATTTTGAACTCACTTGCAGTTTCTTCTTCTGTGGTCTGCGTTTGTTTCTTGTTAGTTGATTTAAATTTTAATGCTTTTAAGTTTAATGGTAACGTCAACATGTTTGTATTTTTTTTACAAGAAGTCAATGGATCTTTTTGTTGCTTGGAAAAATTATGCTGTCAATAAGAATTTAATATAGTACAAAAATGAAGCTTTAATCGGAAACTTAATTAGAGCTGACCACTTTAAATGTTTTGTTGTTAATAGGAGATGCTCGGGTCATATGCAGGTTCGTTGTACATATTTTTGCAAAACTCTGCCTACTAAAATCATTTAAAATTGTCTCTATTCACTTTCCTTTGCTTGATTTTAAAGGCCAATCGATATCCCGGAAGAAAATGGATGCTATCTTGATGTGAGTAATGAAGGCCCCACATTGGATATTGGTAGCTCTTTGTCTTTACCTATGACAGTGATCGACAATGAAAAGGTTTGGTGATTAAATTTTGTTGTATATTTGTTCTATACCGTGGAAAGGCTATATGAAATCTAACTTCTATGCAATATGTAACAGCTTGTACCTGTTGAAACTATTGAATGGGAAAATCGACTTAAAAAGTTAAAACAGAAAACTCCTGCTTGTACTCCGAGCCCACACCATTATAAAGGGAAGCAGGCTGATGCGGTAAGTATATTATTAGTTCCTTTTCATATCTGTTTCGTCAATTATTTATACTTTCAATTGTGAATTTAGATACAGGTTTGGTTAAATCATACTTTCATTTCATTCATTTGTTTAGTTGCTTGCAATACTTCTGCGATAAAATAAAATAAGAATTTTGAAATTAGAATGTAATATGCCCATAATTTTTTTTATTTATATTCAAACAAGAAAAAGTTTACTTGTGATTCCAATGTAACAGAAAAAGTCTGTGTTTATTCTTTCTATTAACTAATTTGGGATGTAGATCACTTCATTTTAAATATATGGGTTGAACTCTCATTCCTCCTGTGGTCATGGTGTTGGAAAATATTTAGTTTCCTAGTTTGTTATTTCTAAAAGATTCTAAACATATCCATTATTTCCTTTTATTTCTCTTTGTAACTATTTCCTCCATAATTCAAGGAGATATCTAAGTGTACTCTTGTTATTTAAACCAGCCTAGAGCTGAGAAATAAAACATTACAGCATTCACATATATTTTTAATACATGGTATCATCAAAAGTTGTCCTCGAAAGAAATTTTGTCATGAAACAATACCAAGTAGTTCCTGGTATGTTTTTTATTATTTAGATTAGATTTGAAATGATAATTTGTCATCAAATGACATCAATTTGTTATTTGTAAATAGCTACTTAGCTGTTTTAGTGTCTATAATTAGCATGTTAGTATTAGTGTCGTGAATAATTAATTATGTTAAATTCATGAATGAAAGCTTTCTTCTCTTACAAATAAGGGTCTTCTGAAGAGTTGAAACATCTCAATTTAAGAGCATCAAAAGGGAATTTCTTTTCTCTTTGGTACATGTCATATGCCACAACATAAAATCACTCGTGTTTAATTGTTTAAAAACGGATTGAAGATTTCATCTGCTTTTACTCAACCAAGGGGAAAAATATGAAAAATTGAACAACTAAATTTTTTAAGGACCTTTTCAAAATTTTCATTAATCTCTAAATTGCCTGAATTTATTATCACCAGTCAAGTCTGTATTGTTTAATTTAATTCTACTCTTTTTTTTGGTCTAATAGCCTAGTGGCTATACTCACACTTTAAGTGTGGAGACGGAGGAAATTCGGGGTTCAAACCCCGGCCGCCCTAATAATGTCCCTAGTAGCTACTAACTCAGCTACAATTACGGGACAATTTAATATGGAGGTTTCAAGTAGAATATGGTGGTTTCAATTAAAGTCTACTTGATACCTCCATATTTATAGTTTTTGATTCAATTGTAAGTTGTAGTTTTTCTTTGTAAATTATTGTTTCGACTCTTTGAGCATCATGCAACGCAATATCGTGCCTTGATGATTTCTCCTGTTAGGTGGACTCAATAAGTAGACGTTTTGACAAAAGGGTGACAGCGAAACCTTCTCATTGTGCTGTGGAGTACAAACTTCTAACTGATGACCAATGTCAAGAGCTTGATGTGAGGTATGCTTGCTGTAGATATTTGTTTATGAATCTGTAAGACTAACATATATTTCCTTCCCGACGCTTGTATTAATTCTTTACTTTGCTTATTGCTCAGACATGTCTGTTTTAATTATTGGAAAATTGTGTAATTTTAACTTGTATTTCTACTTCTGATCAAGAATGTGTACTTTTTGGTATGTCATTGAACAAATGATTTGTTGTACAGGGTTGGTTCTACCTTTCCAACCTTAGCCATTGCATGTTATGACATCCATGGTAATCAAGTACCTTTTCAAGAAACTCCGGAGGATTTGACGGTTCAACTTCAGGCAGCAAAGGACTTGTACTTCAAAGTGCAAGGAATGTATATTGGTCTTTCAGTTGACAAAATGACTTTAAAAATCATGGTATGCATATAAATCATGGTATGCAAATTGTGTACTTCGGTCTTATTGATTCAAAAAAATTAACTATTGCAATGTCTTGGAACACAGGATGCAATGGTTATAAGTAATGAATTGGATAAGATAAGTCCTACCTATAGAACTACTTTGATGATTACTTCAGAAAGTGTTCCATTGTCACTATCTTTTCCGTGTCGAGGTGATTTTGATTGATGTGTATCTTTTATTCATTAGGAAATAAATTAGTTTTCAGTGTTGTTTATTCTTATGCTTACTATTTGTATTCAGTTTTTCCTAGTTCTGTCAAACACGTTGAACTGATGCCTGAGATAAGAGAAGAAAAACTACTCCCAGGATTCATTTTCGAGGAGTTAATGTTGGAGGTATCTCAAAATTGCATATGCTGATGTACATTTTGTCTTTATACGATTCATTTGCTTTAGTTCATTCTGATATGTGTATTGTGACCTAAAAGCAACATTATATGGGAGGGTTGTGTTTGATAATTAAGTTCCAAAATAAAATTGTTTAAAGAAGTTTAAAATGATAGATCAATGATACAGCTGCTGAATTCTGCACATGTATTTTTTTTTTGACCAAAAATTCTGCAATGTTTCAAGATATAAAGTGATTAGACATGGGAAAGCCAAATATTTCAAGTTTTATATGCTAGGTTGGATCCGTGGAAATTCTGGGGAGGATCCAATCAAGTGGGTAGATGGTGATATGATGAAAAATAAACTAAATTATGTAATTAAGTTTCTATAGCATTTGCATAACAATATATTTCTAGTTGACATATTCGCTTGTATTTCTATCATCCAGATGTTTGATGCATATGGAAACCATGTGTCTGAAGGCACCGAGGTTAATATTGATTTGACTGGATTCGAAATGCTAAATCATTGCAGTACTTTATACAAGGTAATGATTTTTACAAACTCTAGTATATTGGGATAAATGTCTTGCATTTATTGTTGTACTGGAACAAACATATAGGTAGGTAAATATATGTATATCCTCATATGAATATATGCATGAGCTTTTATTTCCCTAATTTTTTTCCTCGTATGTTGTTAAATGAAAATTCTGATCTGCAGGTTGATGATAAAGGAAAAATTAATCTTAATGGTCTGCTAAGGTTAACCGCAGGTTACGGAGAAAATGGTATGTTTCTGTTAAGTATGATGTTACATATATGTATCCACTAATTTATACTTTAAATAGGACTACTGCTCTATATTTTCTGCCTGTTAGTTACCATTATAGAATAAAATGAAAATATTCTATATTGATGTACTACTTACATTTTTGTAAGGGTAATGTGAACACAATACCATGGCTAGTTCATTATTTAAATTTACTTTGTGGTTTCAAATTGCAACATTCTTATATGTTATTTCCGTATCACCTAACTTGTTTGCTTCATGGTGCAGCATCCATATCTGTTATGTTTCAGAATATAACAATTTTCAAGCAGGAGTTATCAATTGCGCAACGAAGATTGAGAATTGCATCAGAGGTTATTTTTAGTCAAACAAAATTTTGTAGAACTGTAGTGTATTTTCTTATAATTTAAATGATGTGTTGTGTACAATTTCAGGTGCCTGCTGTTTGTGCTGCTGGTAGTCAGCTAGAAAACGTTGAATTTGAAATTGTCAATATTGATGGAGAAGTAGATACAAAGATTCATCAGGACGATCAATATGGCCAGTTTCATATGCTCACAATTAAGTCAGACCTTCTCAATGCAGAGAACTCTATACGGTACACTTTCAAGCATGGACGCTGTACAATTCCATTTATCCGTGTTCCAGAAATTGAGGGGACTTTTTGCTTTGAAGCTTCACATTCAAAATATACAGAGCTATGTCTGGCTGTAAAGGTTATATTTTATTTTTATCTTTAACAAAGTTTGGCCATGTTATGAATCATAATTGGTTGGATTTTTCTGCAGGTTCAAGTTATCAAAATGCCAAATGCAACAGACGATGCACAATTTCAATCCCCGGAAAAGAATATTTTTCCCCTGCCGGAACTATCCCCACTTAATCCTAAAAATGACTTAATGATGTCTGTCATAAATAGTAGTACCAAGGTATCAGACATGTTCGTCATGCTTTAAAATTCATGATCTTGTTAGGTGATAGAATGAGATTAACATTAATGTTTTTCTAAAATGCTTTCTCACATAAGAGATATATTTTTTTTATCGCCCACTTGTGAACGCTGAAACTTTATTAGGTGATTGCTCAAGTGATTTCTTTTATTCGCGTGGCATTGAAATTGATTTTGATTAACAGAAACAGAAAATTATTTATCCGTGGTTTATTAATGTCTAATGTCTTTTCAATAAATTCATATTTTTGCCTCATTTTGACTTTTCTTTATGTGCTTCTATGCAGAAACTTCAAGACATTTACCAACTTGAAGAGAAAATTAATAGAGTAGAAGAACATCTTAATAATTTTCGTGAGAAAAAAGCTGAGAACGAGAAACAGACTTTGGTGCTGCAAGGTTATCTCTCTCGACTAGGCAACATTGATTCGTTATTCACTGACACCAAAGAGGAAATTACTACAAAAATAAAAAACATGGAAAACACAGCAACTTCTGTCCTATGTAGTCTTTCTAATCAACAGACTTGTTTCTCGAAAGATATAATTGGGGTTGTTGCCCTCCTTGGTTCCGTTCAGAGTCCTGAGCTTAGCAGGTGTGTTATATATTTCTCGTTTCCCATCCCTTCACACCAAAAATACAACTAATACTCAGAATAATATTCCATCACTTGTTACCTCCAAAATCCCACATGCCCCTCAGCAAATGATTTATTCCATGTACAACTTGTTCACTAACAATAAAACAATGAATCTTACAGAATGTTAGCTGAATATCTTGGTGAAGATAAAATGCTGGGTGTTATTTGTCGATCTGTTGATACTGCAATTTCTCTTGAAAAATATAAACAAAATGGAGAAATCGATTATGTGCGTGCTTTGCATGCTGAAGCAGCTGATCTTGGAAAAGCGATAAGCAAGCGTTTTCTTGTTATGTGCTTTGAAAATATAAGGTAATGTGGACTTTCAGGGGTCACCATGGCCGTAATTTTGATTATTATATGAATATGATTATTTTATAGATATTTTCTAAAGAAAAAATTATAGGCTAAACCTTTATGGCTAGGTGCTTTTCATTATTTTCCTCTAGAGAAGATATAATGCTGACAGCGCTTCATTTGACAGGCCATACAAACATTTGCTGCAAAAAAATGACTCTCAGAGGAAGCTAGCATTTCCTGATCCAAAGTTACCAAACGGGAGAAGGCCAGCTGGATTTATGGGTTATGCAGTTAATATGATTGATCTGGATACCCATCACCTACAGACAAGGACAAAATCGGGTTATGGGCTTCGCGAGACTGTGCTATTTAGCCTTTTCAAGAAGCTCCATGTTTACGAAACAAGAGAGAATATGATGGCTGCTCTTTACAGTGTAGACCTAGAGGATGGTGCGGTATCCTTAGATGGTGGAATTATAAGAGAAAGGGGAACTATTTCTCTTGGTCATGGGTATGTATCTATCTATCTATCTTTTTCTCTTTTTCTTTCTGTCAGCATGTGATGACTTCTAGCTTGTGCATATTTAGTCTCAATTTTGCATGGATTTCATTGAACTTAGGGGTGTTAGTAAGAACTCATTATCTCATGACATAAACACAACGTAAGCATTTGAAAGAGAAAATAGTTTAGATTCATTAGGAAATCTGCCTTTAAATAACTCTGTTTTATTGTATTGTAGGAATCCTTCAATATACTTTCCTTGTACGAACAAGTTGGACAATTCTCTACAGGCTAAGGAAATATTGAGTCAGATTAAAGAAAAGAAAGAAGAGCTGCGGGAGATTGAAGAACATATCGGAAAAGCAGATAAGTATCTCCTGAAGTATCACAAAAAAATTCAGAAAAAAAAGGAGAAATATCGAAATCTTGTTGATACAACAATTCAGCCTTTGTCCGAGATACAGGTACCAAAACCAGAGATTGATTGGGACACCTTTGGTAAACTTAGTGATTGATGTGTTTTTGTTTTCTATGATTTTGTTCATTAAACTTAAAGCTTTGGAATGGATAGTGTGTTTACATGTGTTGTTATCGGTGGCCGGCGTTCCATGACTTCAAAGGAATATAATAGGCTTCTTTTTTTGTTACTGATAGGTTTTGGTTACTGCCATGGATTAACTTATTACTATCCGTCTCTCTGGTTATAAGACTCTTTTAAAAGTTTGCCTTTTTAGATGTTTTCATTTTTCAAATATATTATTTATTAATATCACTAATTTGTATTGCAATATGAAAAATTAACATCGAATTGAATGCATTTAACACATAATAATTTAATAATAGTTATACACATCTTAGATAAATTTAGATAATTTACAATTTTTTTGTAAAGGTTCCTATAATACAAGATAGAGGGAGTGGGAAATTTGTATTCTTGTGTGATAGGGTCATTTTGAAATTAAACTTATAAAGTCATCGTAAACTCGTACACAAAAGTGAGGGAGTCGGGGTTCGAATTCCGATCATGGTGTATGACCCAACAATTTTGCCGTATTTTTGTGAGTTTGACTAGGACTTGTGGACATATATATTCTGTGTATTTTTAGGGTTTTTGTTGCTCTTTGACTTGGTAATCTGGTTGTCATTAATTCTTACTCAATTTGTATTTCTTTTAGTTAGATTAATGTTTACTAGGGACTTATATATATTTTTCAAATTAATATGGTTTTTTCCTTCTCTCCCCCTCTCTCTATACTCTTCACTTTGTTGTTTTTATACATCTTTGATTTTATATATGAGAGAAATATTATATTTTATAAGCTTATAATACGCCGATGAAGGAGGTGTGAAAAATATCTAATATATATTCTAGATTTATTTTAATTTCTACTTCTCTTCTACTTGATATATTATTGTCTTTAGATCTAAAGATTTGAAACAAAGTAATTGAATCTCACCCTATTTGTGTTTTTCATTATGTACGATGTATTGAACTATTTGAAAATTATAATTTTTTGGATAATGAAGTTTTAAATATAAACAACCCAAAATAACCGACTCGTTCTACCTGTCACCCGAACAAACCAAAGATGTAGTCGGTTGGAGTTGGGTCAAAATTAAATGATTGTTGTTTTTATCGATTTGGTGATTTTTGGCCGAAACCGACTGATGCTCAGGCCTAGGGACTTTTATATATTTCAAATTAATATGGTTATTTTGGAAGGAAAAAAAAATAGCGCATAGCTGATTAGTTAACTTACGGTGAATGAATTTATAACGAATAACTTACAAATTAACTAGTTTATAGTCTATAACGGATAAACTCATTGATTGACAAGGTTGACCCAAGACTAAATGAGGTCTAAAGTGAATTACAAAGTGAAGAAAGCAGTAGTTGCTTAAATTTTTGAAGAGTTGCAAAGTTGTTGTCTCGTTTTTATAATTTGTTTCCTCAGAGGTCTTTATGTTTTTCGCCGAGACCTTTTCCTACTATAAACTAATGAACTTATGCCTCATAATGTGCTTTTTTGCATAATAAATTTGTTTGTTTTTCAAGGGCATAAGGTTCTTGCTTGGGTTGTCTTATCCTTGGGTCAGCCATGCTAATTTAATTTGTAGTACTTAAAAAAATTAACGGTTGAACTTGCTCATAAATATGAAAGGATAAAAAATGGATTTGTTTAATTAATATTTTTTTTAAGTGAAAATAAGCTTTAAATTTATGAGAAAAATGTTATCAAACAAATATTTGTTTGTCATATGAGCTTATAAGTTATAAGCTCAAAATCCGACAATGCCAAACAAAATCTATGTTGCTGCAATTATCAACGGAGCATGTAAATCATTGTCACACAAAATCCGACATTGTCAAACACAAGAGGCTAGAGTCTTACAATGCGATCAACCAATGTTCAAATATCGTTTCGGAGAGATACTCGTTTAATTTACCCTAAACTTCAAATATAATTAGAAGTATTTCAACAGTTTGATAAAATTGTTCTTAATTATACCTCAACTTTCACTTATCTACTCAATCCTTTTAATCCCACTCCATTATATTTGTGTATTTTAACTTTAATATGCAGTTCAAAGATCGACTAATCTAAAAAAAATATCCTACCATAAAAATACTAGTTCTTAAAGTTTTAATTGAAACTTTTAAGATAGAGTAATTTTTTTATATAGATAGAAAAAATGACGACAATTATTGGAAACTCACTGACACAAACGAATCAGTCTAATTTCAAACCTCAATTACTGTGACAATTTTGTCAATTGAGAAAGAATTTGTAAATTTCTTCTACAATATTTTTCTGTATTAATCCTCTGGTTATAAGGAAGCAATTATGGTAATCTAAAATTCGACCGCAGAATAAATAAAATTTAACTAAAATTATTTTCACCAATAATTAAACTTGAATTCTCCTAAAATTACTTGTTTCTTGTAAATACTTTAACCAATGTGCTTATAAAACTTGATAAGGCATATTAATTCTTAACTTGCCTCTTTCTACTTACACTATTGTTAAGGGTATACAAATATGACAAATGCTAACTAGTGTTCTCCGGACACTCTTTAAGCCCTTAAATAGTACGTTTTTTATAAAAAAAATTATGAAAATGTGTAAAGTCAACGCATTGAAAATTATGATTCTAACTTTTTAAATGAAAAATTTCTTTTAATGAAATGCTTAAAGAGTATCCCGGAGACACTCGTTAATGAAATACTTAAGGAGTAATTCTTAACTTGCCTTTTTCTGTTTACACTAATTTAGCTGTAGTCTAGGGTTGTGCAAGGTTGGGTGTTTAATTAAAAACCTAACTAACCGTATTCATCATTTATAATAACTCACAATTTGGATTAAGAATTAAGATAAGATGTACTATAACGTCCATTGACACTATCCCTTTCTAACATTTATTTATTCATTAGCGGCAAGCCGGCAACGTATTTTTTGTTTTCGGCACCTCTTTTGTTGTTTACAATTATTACGTATACTGTATGTGTTTTTTTTTTTACACAACATTATTATATTTAATACTTATAATTTTTGTCTTTTATTTTTGTTGGTTCTCTTATTTTAAAGGGTATATATATATATATATATATGAAGTGAAAATCGGAAGGTTTGAGAGAAGTGACCATTTTCAGATAGAGAAAAATTGCTTCTCACAATCCACAAACCATGGTAGATGTAGTTGTAGAATAATGAAAGTGTTAAAATGAGAGGGAAAGCGACAAGCAGTAGCTAGAAGCTGGTGAAGGAGATTGGCGGTGGAGGATTTGATGTTATGAAGGTAGCTTGAATGAGTGTGTAGAACTTGAATAAAAAAATAAAAAAACAAGGATTGAAGATATGTTTGAAACACTTCCAAAATACTTTTTTTTAGCTTTCAAATATTAAAAAAGAAAAAATTTGTTTGAAAGTACTGTTTCAACTGTTTCCAATTTTAAAGAGAGTTTACAAATGTACTATTTAGCAATGCCCATTAAATAATAATATTATTTAATTCGCTTAATTGCAATTTTAGTCCCCCTTTTTGATCAATTTCGGAATTTTGGTCCCCCTGTTTTCAAAACCGCAATTTTGGTCCCTTAATTTTTCCAAATTCTAAAATTAGGTCCAATTTTTCAATTAACAGTAATGTGACATCATTTTAGTTTACGTGACATTGAATGAACACATGGATGCCATGTTAGATTAAACTTATAATTGTAATTCTTTTACAATATACTTACCGACTGAAAAGAAACAGGGCAACAATGGAAGAAGATGAACAACCGAAAAAAAATTTGTGCTAACAATAACTAACGAACTCAGTAAACCCAGATCTCATTATCGTTTTCATGAACTCCAAATTTGAAAAAGCTTAATTTCAATTTCAAAAAGCTTCAGAAAAGTCTTTTTTCTCTACCAAGAGTCATATTCCCTTGTTACCCTTTATGAGTATCTGCCATGTTGTTGTTGTTCAAGAGGAAGAAGTCAAACAAGGGAACCAGGTGACAAATTGCTAATTGCATGACGGCGAGTCTGTGTCCTCGATTGGTTTGACAGTGGTTTTGTGCGATGAGAGATTTGGGTTTTTTTTTTTTAGTAAAAAGATTTGGGTAGTTGGTGACATTATTTTTTTATAATATGGCATCCATGTGTTCATTATATTCAATGTCACGTCAACTAAAATGATGTCACTTCACTGTCAATTGAAAAATTGGACCTAATTTTAGAATTTGGAAAAATTAAGGGACCAAAATTGCGGTTTTAAAAATAGAGGGATCAAAATCCCGAAATTGATTAAAAATGGGGACTAAAATTGCAATTAAGCCTATTTAATTTGTACACGTATCAATATCACTACTTTTTTACCATTATTTTCATTTTCTTCTAAGAAAATATATTTTTTAAGTAGCTACTATTTTTAATAGTTTTTAGATTATTTTTAGATTATGATTATTTTTAAAAACTATAACAAATGGATGTAATATTCACAAAAGTGATTATTTTTTAAAATAAATATTATTTTTTTTATAAAAAAGCTATAACAAAATGTCTCTATATGACTTCAGACATTCTCAGCAAATTTGTGCCAAAGAAAATATTTGACAATCTTACATCCAAGCTGAACATCTCGAACCTAGTTGGAGGGGAGATCAAAATATGTCACATAGATGCTCTGATTGTTGAGCATTATTTATTATTTATTTCCTATAATAAAAGGGGTTTGGTAATTAATTAGTGGAATTCAGTTTTTTTTCCTTGTTTGTGAGGAATTAATGCATTTCTTTTTTCACCGCATTAGGAAAGTCTGGTAATAATTGTAGTTGTTACATACAGGAGTTTTTTTTTTTTTTTTGACTAAGATACATGAGTTTTTCTTGTTTTTGTTTTGTTGATGTTTTGGTGTGATACCTTGTTTTTAGGCTCTCATAATACTCGTTGTAATATATTATGCCTTAATAAATTTAGTTTGCAGTTCAAAAGAAATCGTTTCCATAAAAAATCGAATTCAAATTCTTTTAAATAATCCTTCACAGAGAAACTCATAACCACTCGAGTCAAATATTTTTGTTGTCACCCCTATTTCTAAACATAAGAGGATATAGAAATTAATAAATAAACTTCTAACCACCAAACTATTTGACAAAAAATAAAAAATTAAAGCATTATATACGACTAACAAAATTTTAGGTCGTATTTTAAAAAAAAAATTGAACAGTGCATGCTAAAAGGAAAAATTATTATTATAAAGTAAAAAAGGAAAAAGAATAAAGAATTTCTTTTACACTTTTCTTCTTTTTACAATTTTTTAGACATTTTTTTAGAATAATCTTTTACACATTTTTTTTTTGATATTCTACACTTTTTTTTTTGATCAATAATCTTTTACACATTTGACTTAACTAAATGTAATATACTATCTAATGTTTCAAGAAACCAATTGTTAGTTGATTCAGTGGAGATTGACGCTGAACTTGATAGGGAGTACTACGGTTCGACTCCTGCAACTGTGATGGGGAGGAGGCCAAAACCACTTGATGTCAGAACTGACCCCAAACCAGATTTAACTTGTTGTGATCAAAACAAACAAAAAATATTGTTTCAAGAAGAAATAAATAATAATAATTTTTTTTTTTACTATTGCGGTATTCACACATTAACTCAATTAGTAAAAATTAATTATTATACATAAATTTGATATAGAAAAAATTAATCATCATCAACCTAATTTGACTCCGACCATAAAAATAGATGATTTTTAATAAAAAAATTAACCACTAATTTAACAAAACTGATATAAAAAATTAATTATTGTCAATTAATCATGATTCATCACTATTCTTGTAACGGTTAATGTTTTTTTAATATTCAAATTCAAATTAAACTCAATAAATTATTGCAAATACTCACTTAAAAGGAAATATGATATCTTGACCGTGAAAGTAAACAATGATCATTTCCCAATCAAATGCTTAATTTTTGTCACAATAATAATAATAATAATAATAAAATTAATAATCGATAGTACGTTTGTTAATGTGTAATTATTTTATATATATATATAAAAGTTACATTTAAAAAAAAAAAAAATAGTACTTTTTTTTAATTATTTTTATTGGAAAATTGATAACATAACAATGATACTTGTCCTTATCACAGCACCATCGACTTTTCCAAACTTTGTCGTCGTTAGATTCCCAAACACACTTTCTCTCTCCTCTCTCTGTTGTTACTCTCTCCTCTCTCTGCATTGAACACTGTGATTTTACACTTACCCTTCTCTGTCTTTCAAACTTCATCATGACTCTGTTGTTCAAATTTCAATATTTATAATTCATCATCATACTTCAAAAGAGTGAAACAAAGAGTAAAAAAATTTCATTTTTATTTTCTGAAATGGATGAAAGTGGTGTTGATGATGAGTTTAAGAGGTGTATTAGAAAGGTGGGTCATGAATGGAGGTGTAAAGAGAAAGCTTTACCTGGAAAAAACCAATGTGAGAAGCACCATGTGTATGGTAGTATTGAGAGATTCAAGAAGAAGGAAAGTAGTTCTGATGAAAAGAAAGGTAGTAAAAGAAAAAGTGAAGAAGAGAGTTTACAAAATGGGGTTGTTGTTGTTGTTGATGATGGTGGTAAAGGGTTGTTTAGTGGTGGTGATGATGGTGGTTTTGGAGGGATTTTTGGTGAAGGTGAGGTGAATGGTGGTGGTGGTGGTTGTGAAAGTTTTAATCTTTGGCAACAAGATGGTCAACAAGTTGGGGTTTTTGGACAAGAGAGTGGAAATTTAGGTCAATTTCTTGGTGATGGAGTTGAGTTTGTAGGTGGGTTTGTTGAGGATAGGAATAGGGTTAATGGTGGTTTAGGTCAGTCATGTAGTGGTGTAGGTGTATTTGGAAATGCTGGTGGTGTTTCTAATGTTGGTAAAGAAGATAATGGAAATGGTATTGATGGTATTTGTGGAAATGGTTCACTTAGTTTTCCTTCTAATGGAAATGGAGGGTTGGTTGGTGGTGAAGCTGGTTTTGGGGATTTATATGATAGTAGTTTACAAGCACTTCTTGGTCAAGGTAGTAGGGTTTGTGATGAAGATGTGAATTTAGTTGTTGATGGAACTGGTTTTCAAGGGTTTGGTGATGTAAGTGCTAATGATTTTAGAGGTGAGGTTAGTGGGGGTGTTGGAAATGTAGTTCAGTGTGGCGGTAAATTTGAAGGCGAAAAAAATGTTGGTAGTATAGTAGAGGTTCCTGACTCTAAGAATAAGAAGAAAGGGGTTAACTTAGCCTCGGATGGGGAAACTGTTTGTGGAAGTGGTAATGCTGGAGCGATTGGGACGAGCACTGTTGAAGTTTTAGAGAATGAAAAATCAGTGTTTTGTGGTAAGGCTGATCAGGTAGGTGTAGCTGAGGATGAGATTGTTGCAAGGACGAAGAAGCGTGGTCAACCGGAAGATCGGAAGTGTGGAAGGCAGATTATTTTGGCGGTTGGTTATGAAGTTGCTGGGATTGGTGACATTAACGAACCAAGAAAGCGTGGTAAAAGATCAAAGGGTTCGGTAAACAAAGAGAAGAATGTCGAGGAGGTTAGTAGTGAAGTTTCTGGTGCTGGTGAGATAGCTAGGCCAAAGAAGCGTGGTCGGCCAAAAGGTTGGAAACGTAAGAAGGAGGTTGTTATGGAGGTTAGTAACGAGGTTGTTGGTGACGGTGAGATTGCGAGACCAAAGAAGCGCGGTCGACCAAAGGGTTATAACTGTCGAAAGAAGATTGGCATTGAGGTTAGTAATAAAGTTGCTGTTAAAGGTGAGATTGCAGTAGCTATGAAGCCTGATCGATCAAAGGGTTCAATAAAGAAAGTAATAAACGATGGAGTTGATGAGATTGCAACACAAGGTTTAGAAACCAAAATGATGACTGTTCCATGTCAAAAAGGTGCAGACGAGGTTGCAAGTCTAACTAATAAACATGGTCCTGCATTGTGTACAAGGAATAAATTGAGAAGCATTGGATTTGAGGGTCATGAGCATCCAGGAATGTCTAGTGATGTTTGTCTTGAAGATGATGATGGAACCGCAAATGTTTTTCCAAGTGGTTTGGAGATTACTGCATTGGCTCCTTTATGTGATGAGCAGGGAAAAAGGATTCCTTCTGAAGCCACCAAACATATTGTAAACATGATTGTTAAGTGTGATCGACTGAAGGGATCACCGAACAAGGAGAAAAAACTAGAAGGTCAGGAATTGGCTGTCCAAACCCTTGGTCAAGATGAGGTTCAAAATATTAAACCAAAGATGGGTCGACCAAAAGGGTCTAAAAATAGGAAGAAAAATATTGCTGGTGAAGCTGAAAACGAGTTACATAAGGAAAGGCGTGGGCGTGGTAGGCCAAAGGGTTCTGGAAAAAAGCAAAAGGAGATTGTTGTTCGATTGGATTCGAAGATTGAAAGGCGTGGTAGGCCAAAGGGTTCAGGCAAAAAGCAAAAGCAGGCTGCACGTCGATTGGCTTCACAGATTGAAAGTCAGAAGCTTATGATTGAGGAATCCATTTCACCGCCGGAAGGTCAAGTAAATAAGGAAGAAAAGTCAGATTTTGTCTCGGAGTGCTCAAAGGATTCCAGAATTGAAAAGAGAACAAAAGGATTAATGAGTGAATCCAGCAATGTCCATAAGAGGTGCAGTGAAAGACTAAGAACATTGGTAACCGACCACAAAAATTATCAAGATGTTGAAGTGGAAGAAACTTCTTCTGAAAAGGAGGTGGAAGAAACTATAGACCATGACGGATTGGAATCTTCAAATTTGATGGTGAGAGTTTCTCTTCAAGTTACATTCTTGTGTATTCTTTAGAGTTTTAATTAGTACCTTAGCATTGATTGTTTCTCTTTTGACTTTGAATTTGATTCTCTCGTTACTCAAAATTCTTTATTTGAATTCATTTGTACTACTTTATGTTTGAAGGGTGACTCTGAGATAAAAAAGGAGCGAAGAAATTCAAGGTGCCATCAGTGCTGGAAGAAAAGTAGGACTGGTCTCGTTGTTTGTACCAAGTGCAAAAGAAAGAAATATTGTTATGAGTGCATAGCAAAATGGTAATGTTAACTGCAATTTTTTCCTGAGTGTTCTACTTTCCGATGAATTTCACTTCCGTTAATCCAATGAGAACGTTTCGTGGGAGAAAAATAGTTCTATTAACTTTGAAATATTATAGCTTTACAGAAATCAGTTAATATTGCATAACTCAAATTATGTTAGTTACTGATTGTTCTGGTGTTCTTATGATATTTAAATTTGAAAAAATCTAGGTACCAAGATAAGACTAGAGAGGAGATAGAGACCGCTTGTCCCTTTTGTCTTGATTATTGCAATTGCCGACTGTGCTTGAAGAAAACTATATCTACAATGGTGTGTGGTTTCACTCTCTTGCATTCTATAATGTTATGCATTGTTTTTGTGCCTTTGCAATTCATCTGAAATGAATTGTTTATCCACAGGATGAAAATGGTGAAGCAGATAGAGATGCCAAATTACAAAAATTGCTTTTCTTGCTTAAAAAAACTTTGCCCTTACTCCAATATATCCAACGGGAGCAGAAATCAGAATTAGAAGTAGAAGCAAGCATACACGGTACTCTGATTTGATTTGGTTAGTGTTATCAAGTAGATGGACCGATGATTTCAGATGTACAATATTGTGCTGTTTCCTCAGGTTCCCTTATGGTGGAAGAGGAGGATATTCTGCAGGCAGCAGTTGATGATGATGATCGAGTTTATTGGTATTATATCACGGACCCTCTCATGTTTTTGTTTAAAAATTCGTTTTACTTGACTGCATTGCATCTGATAACTAACTCCCCTGATGGAAGTGGAACGAGGTCTCATGTCCAACTTCACTAAAGTCATTTCATTGATCATAGCTTGTCGCTTACTAGGATGGGACAAGGCCTCCCCTGTAATCTTACAAATACGCACAAAAGACAAGGAATATAGAGACAGCCTAATATAGAAGCGGCAAATGATGATAGCTGAAAATAACATAACAAGGAGACGGGTTAGGAGTGGACTTGATGAATGGGAATACCAAGTTCAAAAGGTTGGGCCAGAGCAGATAGTAGAGTTAGAGTTAGAGGAGAGTTCACAGGTACCGCGTCGCTTAGAAAAATACTATAAGTGAAGGCTTAGGTTTAGGTGGTAGATCGGAACCAGTCTAACATTGTTGGACCTAAAAAGGACAAACAAGAGTAGTAATAGAGTACTGTAGTGTGTAGCGCAAGCTATGCCCTAGAAGGCTTCTAACTGTAACAGAATTACAGTAACAGAAACTGCTGACTCAGCATCTAGACTAACAGCCTTGTAACCAACTAACCTTGTGTCAGTTAGACATTTATGGTATAAATACCAGAGTGCAGTGTGATTGCAAGTTAACAATTCATATGATTCAATCCAGTAATATTGGTAATTGAATTTCCCTTTTTGTCATTTTATATGTTAAAACTTATTTTGGCACTGGTATTTGTGGAATTTCTTTTATTACCACAAATAGGTACTCATCTGAATTAATTTCAGCTTTAACTCCAATTATCTCATATATCTCATTTTATAATTGTAGGAATATGTTCCAAAATTTGACTCATCTTATTTTCCATACTTTGATTAACTAATTTTCTCATTCAGATTTGTCGATTTTCTTGTTTGTTTCACAGTGACAACTGCAATACATCCATTGTCAATTTCCACAGAAGTTGTACCAATCCATATTGTCGGTACGATCTCTGTCTCACTTGTTGCACGGAACTAAGAAATGGAGTTCATTGCGAAGATCTTCCTGCTAGTGGTGATGTGGAAATGGTTGATACACCACCTGAAACTATTGCTTGGAGAGCAGAGACAAATGGTAGCATTCCTTGCCCTCCAAAAGCTAGGGGAGGTTGTGGTACTGGTATCCTTTCGCTGAGGCGCCTATTCAAAGCTAATTGGATTGACAAATTGATTAGGGGCGCAGAGGAACTTACAATCAAATATAACCCACCCATTGTTGATCTTTCTCTAGGATGTTCAGAATGCCATATTTTTGAGGAAGATGCAGCACATAATTCTGCAAGGAAGGCGGCTTCCAGAGAAACCGGTCATGACAACTTTTTGTACTGTCCAGATGCCGTTGAAATTGGAGACACAGAATTTGAGCATTTCCAAAGACACTGGATAAGAGGCGAGCCTGTTATTGTAAGGAATGCTTATAAAAAGGCTACTGGCCTTAGCTGGGACCCAATGGTGATGTGGAGAGCTTTTAGGGGGGCAAGGAAAATATTAAAAGAGGCAGATACTTTTAAAGCCATCGACTGCTTGGATTGGTGCGAGGTTGGTGTTTGGATTTCTAGATTGTATTTGCCTCTACATGAAATTAGTCGTGCAAAAATCATATTAATTATCTTAAGTTGTATATGTTGTCTCAAAATATCTTGAGAAGACTCTTTACAATTTGGATCATCAAATAATAATCAACTCACCTACTCCCTCCGGCCTTAATTATAAGCAAATTTCCACTTTTCAGATTCATTGGATAACTAATGTATCTGACCTTAATTATAGACCAGATACATTAATTATCCAATGAAAAAGTCGAAATTTGCTTATAATTAAGGCCGGAGGGATATTTGTCTGCTTTTGTTTTGAAATTTTTAATATAGTTCTGAACAAAAGAATATTATATGTTCTTTATGGTGATGCAGGTACAAGTTAACGCCTTTCAGTTCTTCAAAGGTTACTTGACAGGGCGTCATTACAGAAATGGATGGCCGGAGATGCTGAAGCTAAAGGATTGGCCTCCATCAAATTTTTTTGAAGAGTGTTTGCCAAGGCATGGTGCTGAGTTTACAGCGATGCTTCCTTTTAGTGATTATACACATCCCAAATCCGGTGTTTTAAACCTTGCCACAAAGCTCCCTGCCGTTTTGAAGCCAGATTTGGGTCCTAAAACTTACATTGCTTATGGAGCTGTAGAAGAGTTGAGTAGAGGTGATTCTGTGACAAAACTACATTGTGACATTTCAGATGCAGTAAGTTCTAAAATTAGAGATC
Source organism: Trifolium subterraneum (assembly GCA_951799995.1). Lineage (NCBI taxonomy): Eukaryota > Viridiplantae > Streptophyta > Magnoliopsida > Fabales > Fabaceae > Trifolium > Trifolium subterraneum. The sequence continues at coordinate 52,864,696 of OX637463.1, forward strand.
TCTTCTGCTTGAATTTATGTAAAGTTGTTCTATTTCTACTTAACTTACACATCCCTATTCAAACACTCTCTAAAGTTGGAACACGTAAATCAACTAACTGATTTTTTAAGTTAACAAAACCGGTAACAATATTGCTCAAAAGAACCTTTCCTTTGACAATTAAAACCCACCGATTCAGTTTGGGAAGTAATGATTTTCTTTTGAAATAGTAATTGTGCAGTTAATTTTGATTTCCTAAGATGGAAAGCACCGAGTCCCAAAAAAAAAGTGTAGTCTTTGCAATGAAAAGTGGGTCCCGATTCATTTAAGAGTTGAAATGGTGTGCTGTTGACCGGGTCAAAACCAGGTCGAAACAGTGCGAATCTAAGCCAAAACGGGAAACGGTGCTGGTCTGGGTCGAACGGTGCGCGACGAAGCGCTGCTCCTCGAGTATACGATCTTCCTCTGCGCTCTCACCGCTCCGAGAGATAGTAAAACGCGTGAGATCCCACGATCTTACGAACTTCCTCTCGTGTTGACAACCATGATTGAAAGCTGAAACTAGTTTTACCGGCTTAAATGATCAGTTTATAAAATCTCCAAAAGATCCCAAAGTATACATGTAACTGACTTAAATGCTTTAACTTGAGCTCGAGTGTTAGACAAGAAATAAATAGTTGCATGTAAAATTGGAAACTACATCGGTTCATCAGATTAATTAAATTGTAAGTGACTATTTGTGTTGCATGTCAACATACAGGTTTTTTCATTTCTCATATTATGCCTCAGGTGCTAATTCCACTAATGCAGTTACGTTATGCATTGATCAGGTCAATATTCTGACACACACAGCCGATGTAAATGTACCAACATGGCAATCCAGAATCATAAAAAAGTTAAAGAAGAAGTATGAAGTTGAAGATATGCGCGAGCTCTATGGTCAAGACATTAAGGGAGCTGGCTCACGTGGACGAAAACGTAAAAAGTGTCGCGTAGGTAATGTCGTAGATCCTAAAATCCCTGAAAAAGAAGACATTAGGGGTAGAGACTCAACCTTACTTGGAAGTCAAGGAAAAGAAGAGAAACTTGATGCAGAAGCTTGTGTTCAAGAATTCTCCGAACCCAACAAAAATAAATTAGATTTAAATGTGAGTGAACAGGAAATCTTTGATTCACCAAGGTTTCCACAATTTGATCTCAATAGCCACGACTCTGGTTTCTTGGTTCCTGGAACTGATTGTGAGTTGATGGATTATGATAATGCGGAAGAACAACGGTGCTCACCACCAGGTGATGGTTCTTGTAAAGAAATTTCACATAATCAACCTTGTAGTGAAACAAAAGAAACAAACTTTGTCAATGGATTAAATTCTTCAGATGAGTCCAGTTCGGATATTGAGACTGACAAAAGAGAGTCAGTTGAAAATGACATATCGGGTAATGTCGTTCATTTGGAGACTCAATATGGGAGTGCTGTGTGGGACATATTCCGTAGGCAGGATGTACCGAAACTAACGGAGTACCTAAGTAAACACTTTAGAGAGTTTCGCCACGTAACTAGTCTTCCAGTGAGTTATGTAAGCACAGTTGCCTTAGCTTCGTTGGATTATTGTTGTATTTGGATAATTTTGTTTTCTAAATTGACATGCGTTTCTCTTCTTTGGCTTCAGGTGATTCATCCTATTCATGACCAGCACCTTTATTTAAATGAGAAGCACAAAAAGCAACTCAAGCTAGAATATGGTATGAAATTACGCTTTAACCTGTGATTCCTTTTATGTGGATTTTGCAGCCATTAACTTTTTAATACCAGGTGTTGAACCGTGGACGTTTGAGCAATATCTCGGTGAAGCTGTTTTCATACCTGCAGGATGTCCACATCAAGTGAGAAATAGAAAGGTAAATAAGGAACACAGTTTTATTTTATTATTAAAAATAAAATCAAAGGAAAACTTAAAAGGACATTTTACCTGCAATGAACAATGCATATTTAAATCTCGAACTTGATCTCTAAAATGCAATAATGGATCTTTAGCACCAAATAGAAGAGGTAATACTTATTTCATATACAGAAACTTCATCAAATTAGGTCTCTAAATAGTTTTTCAAGATAGCCTAAACGAATCTCGTAATCGTATAATGTATGCAGGCCAAGCTCAGGCACATTTCTACCCTGATGAAACCTTTTTTTTATCGTCAATTTTGTGTTATATAATTTGACTCGGTTATTCTCTTTCTCAGTCTTGCATAAAAGTGGCTATGGACTTCGTTTCACCCGAAAATGTCCAGGAATGTGTTCGATTGACAGAGGAATTTCGCTTACTTCCAAAAAATCATAGATCTAAGGAAGATAAATTAGAGGTACATGTTTTACATCATTCTGGAGCACATTATGGCCTAATTTTTTTATACCATCTACAATTCTAGAGTGAAGTGAAGATGCATTATTTATGCACTGTATCTAGTCTAGAGGTATTTCTTATACTCCATATATTATTTGTCCATAGATAAAGAAGATGGCACTCTATGCTGCTGATGTTGCTATTGCTGAAGCCACTGAACTCGTGGGAGCTAAATGAGTACTTCACTCTTGACCCTTTTATTCTGCTGCCATGCATATTTTGTAAACACGAGTCTTTCTTTTTTCCTCGAGGTTAAAAGTCACTACACTAAAATTTTGAGATAAAAAAAAACTTTCTGAAAGATAATTTCAGAGTATGTAACCGTTGCATGGTGCAGCAGACTGTAGAACCATTAGATTTGAATACAACTTAGCTTCTAACAGTTCTATACCCTTCTGCACTGTGCATGGGCTGCAGAGGACTGAATACATATAAATACCGACAGTGAAGTTTTTTTTGCTGGTTTGGCTACATGTTTGTCCATAAATTATTAGGATCCATAACTATGTTGACTCTTCCAATAATTTAGGTAAAATTAGGCCTTATGGATCCTATATGTTGATCATGATTCACAAATATTTTTTAAAAAAGGTCAAAATATATGTTACTATGAATATGATCCTTAGATGGCTTATTTTAATTTAGGGTGATCTTGCAGTTTTCAGATGAAGCTGAAGTCGCACCATCAACAACCTTTTGACAAATAACTCTCAACAGAAGCAAATCTATTGTTGCTGTTGGTTTTATTTATTTTGATTTTAACCATTCTCGAAGAGCCTGTAAATAAATGTGTCTGTATCATTTAAGTCATTGGAAATTCCATCAAAGTTCATGTTGAATGTTTGGTTGCTTCTGCACTAGCACTCGACCAGCAAGATGTGGAGTAATGGCAAGTACTCATGAATTTTTTGAAGAACAGTGTGCATCAACTTTCAAATCCAAGTACTAGCCAGTTGAATGTTTGAAGATGTTGTTGGAAAATAGTTCTAGCCATTTTGAATATTTTTAGCTAGATTCTTGTATGACCGACCAATTTATCGTATTCGGCAATTTTCTTTCATTTTGTAAATTCTAGTGCCTGATTTTGAATCCATGTAGGCCGTTTTAGGGGATTTGGATTCTTCACAATCGCAAGGTCATATAGACTAGACCTCGATTGTTAAATGAAAATTAGACAGTTTATGTTTTGACATGTATTTTCGATCTGGTGAAGATTTACAAATTAAAAGTCGTCTAGTCATCATCCAATAGTTGATCTTCAGTTATAGGTTGGTTCGGATTTCGAATGAAGATACTACACTATACCAAGTATCTTGTAATTAGTAGTGATAGGGTTATGATTGATGTCTCATAACCATCAAGTATATTGTCAAGAAGGATATCACAAACTACTTGTAGCATAAATTTGTCGTTGAGATATACTTATATAAATTACTCATGTGACAACTTTATATAAATAATAAAAAAGACTTTATAAGATAATTACCACCAATTTTATAAAAAGAAATTTCATAGTTCAAAGTGCCTTCATTAAATTTTCACAACAATACCCCCAATAAGTATACACATGTTAGCTTTCTTCTTAGGTAATCCATTCTTAAAGAAAATGTACTTGGATTTTGAATAAGCAAAACTTTCTAGTAATAGTAAATTGTGACAGTAAATGAAATGAAACTTACTGTATATACAAATTTATTGTTGTGATCAGATAATCATGATGATAATGAACACGTGTACACATATAGTTGAAATGATACCAGAATCGTTACAAATTCATTTTCTCTACACTTACTTTTGTCACTTTCCAACCTTTTCACTTTCATTATTACTCTTTATTACAATCAAATCCAATCCACCGTCAGATCAATAAATCGCCAATTCAATATCACAATCCAACGGTCCTCATTCCTTTCTCTCTCTCCCACTTCACACGAGAGAGAGACAACCTAAGAGAGAGAAAGAGAAAGAACACGAAGAAAAGAACCTGTTCTTCCTCATCATCATGCTGTTTACTTCTTCAAAATCCACTCTTTTCATCATCGATCCATGATCACTATCCCCATTTTCCTTCTCTTATTTTCCTTTTCTTCTTAAAAATTTTCCCGGGAAAAAAACGAAGAAAAAAGAGAGAGATAGAAAGAGTTAGACTTTAGAGAGAGAGAGAGGGTTAGAGAGATGCCCAGATAATTAAAACGGTGAAAAATTGGATTTTGATAAGTGGGTATTTCTTTGTTTTTGATTTGGTTCAATTTTATGTATGATGGATTTGGATAGTATTGAGTGTGTTTCATCTTCTGATGGAATGGATGAAGATGAGATCCAACATCGTATTCTTCATCCACATCCACATCATCATCATCATCATACTGAGTTTTCTTCTTTGAAACCTCGTAATGGAAATAATAATAATCATGTTGTTGGTTCTACAGCTATTGCTCCTGCAACTAGTGTTCATGAGTTGTTGGAATGTCCTGTTTGTACTAATTCAATGTATCCTCCAATTCATCAGGTTTGTTTCTTTCTTTTTCTAATTGCATGTTAGGTTTTAGTTTTTATGCTTATTGTGACTTGTTTGGTTAATTTTATTGCTTTTTAGTGTTATTGAGTTGATTTGTTCTTTTGGGGCTTAGGAGGATGTGGGTGTCTTAAATTTGGTTTTGGAGATTTTGTTTTTATTTCATTGTGAAAAGCATTTTGAGTAAGGTGAATTCTTCGGTACTTATCTTATTTGGATACCGTTGAGGTGAATAATTCTGATAGGTTTACAAACAGTGTTTGTTATCATTTGAACCTATCAGAATTATCTACCTCAACGGTGCATTGGATTACCGGAGTGTTCATCTTTGTGTAATTGAGTAAATTTGTTTGATCATAATTGAACTGATTTGATGAATATAGAATTAGAGAAAGGGTTATGCTCACTACTGTTCTTAGAGTTCTGGTTAAGGAGTTAAATTTTGAAATTATCTATTTCCAAGTATTGCACTTTAACGCAGTATTGACTACATTTTGAATATTTCGAGTCTTTAATATGGGAATTTAAGGTATTGGTTAAAATCTGCATTACAAAAATGCTTGCATTGGTAGTTACTAGTACGGTTAGGTTTGGATTGGAGTCAACGAATTTGCATTGGTGTCAAATTTCAATCTCCTGTTTGTTTTATAAAGAAGTATTTGGGCAAACTTATATCTCGGATTTGCATTCTTGTTGCAGTTTAATGTTAATTTTGTTCTTTATAAATGAAAATTGATAAGTTGACTTAGTGCTACTACTTGCTACTTAGTGTTTCGAGTTCCATAAAGAATGCACATTCGAGATATAAGTTGATATTTAGGTTGTATGATTATTTATGCATTTTGGTAAGTAGTAAACAAATATCGTCTGATCTCTTGAGATGAAGCGCATAAGTTGTAGTGAATCTCGGTTCCTTATAGCTTGTTAAAATGCTTTAGAGTTGTAGCATATCTTTAATACGGTGATATGTACAAAGCACATGTCGCGTCAGCGCCATTTTAGATGTATTGTTTTGGTTTGGTTGAAAACTTTATAAAACCAGTTGAACCTTAACCTAACAACTTATGATTTTAATAGTGTTGGTTATTGGCATGGTATTACAGCCTTTTTGACAAAACGGTTTGGAGTGCAATCCTTGTTGCTCTCAATGTTTCAGTAATAAAGTTGAATTTCACATGTTAGGTTGGTCTGTGCTTCTGTGCATTGTTTGTGGCCAAAAGGAGAGGACATGTTAGATACAAAACCATTTTTGAGTGACTTTACCTACGGTTTAAGCTTTTAGGACAACTGGTTATTGACATGGTATCAAAGTCTCCATCACCAAGTTTCCTGTAGTTCCATCAGTGTCATCTCATCCATTTCTTTTACATGAAAGTTTAATTATATTTATAGCAGATGGTGGTAAAAGTAGGCTGTGTATTATCTATTGCACAAGTAGGCATGTTACAGATTTTGAAGTCAATTTTGTGCTTCCTCTTACTGGAATAAGCTTTTGGTGATTTGACCCTTGACATAATTCATTTACAATATGGAAGTGGTTAATTATGTGTGAGTTACCTGAATGTTGATATCTAGAAGAGGCGTTTGAATTTAATCAAACTCTTCACAGGACATGTAAATGTTGGGTGATAAAATTTTCATTTCAAAATATTGTTAAGTAGTAGGAAACTAGGGGTGGCTAGATTACGACTGCAATTAAGCCGGAATTTCCAACACACACCCTTCACGCTAAGGCCCAATGGGCCTCGAGTGTGGAAGATGTGGTCAACCCAACAATGAATCAAGGATTTTGAACTGTCCGGCTATGCTGGAATTGTTTCCAGATCTCATTTGGTTATTCCGATTTGGTTCACATTCGTGACGCCACTAACACCACTGGCAGTTTTAATTTTTTGCTAGGATTTCACATGCGATTAGTTCTGCTCCAATATTGTTTTAGTTCAGTTTGAAGATGTTACACCTAGTTGGGGCTTCAGTTGCGGTTAGCTCTGCTCAACATTGTTTTAGTTTGGTTTGGAGGTTTTACATCTTCATTTAGGACTTCATTTAGGACTTCAGGTTCAAGCTTCTGCTACTTTTGGCGCTTGGCCTATTCAGTTTGGTTTATCTCTTGTTTGTGAGAAGTATTGAACCGAAATAAGATCTCAGATTGACATCTTAATAAATAGAGTCAGTGGTGACTCTGCCGTGGAATTGCATGTTGTTAAGAGTCTTATTTTAGATGAAGTAAAAATTCTAATAAGAATAAATTCAGTATTGAGTTTTGTGATGAGTTGCTGAATTTGAGAGGGAGAGCTGCCAGTGATAATAATGTCATCAACATATACCAAACTATCGAGGTGAAGGAGGCAGAGCGAAACATAAAAAGGCTAGGATCACATTTGCTGCCAATGAAGCCATATTGCATAAGAGCTTGTTTTGGTCAGTCAAACCAGGCCATGCATGCCCGTTTCAGCCCATATAATGTCTTGCTTAATTTGCAAACTAGTGATTTATCAGTGGACTCGCTTGGCATCAAAATTTAGTTAAATTGTTTGCAATATGGGTTTAAGCAGACCCACATATACTCATATGGTCTATAACAAGAGTTATTTTTCCATAGACATGCTTAAATTAGCTTTGGTTAAGTGTTTTCATTAAATGAAATTTACTACAACTGAATGATAAGGCTCCATAGTGCACAAAACATTAACTTCAGCAGTTGTAAACTCAACTCTATAGATGCATCTGACATTCCAAAGTGAACTCATTTGTAAAGGAGATGAGCAATGTTGTATTGAGTCACAAACCAACAGAACTGAAGTCACAAACCAGAAAACAAACTTACAATGAACGCAACTCTGATGAGTTGAAACCCAGGCCCACTATCCTTCACTCTTTAGTAATTTTGAACCTTGTGATATGTTGACTTTTCTACCAGTTTTGAACTTGTTTTACTCTTTTTGTGGGTTAAGTTGTGAACTTATCGTATGATTTATGAATTTCCCCATTAAATTTGAATGTTACTTGATATTTACTTGTGCATTTCTATTCTCTATTTACTTCCTCATTTTAATTTGGTTCCAAAGTTGACATTATCATGGTTGAAGCATATTAGTTGGAACTTGATACATGCTAGAAAAACTAAAACGGCAAAAATAAAAAGTAACAAATAGCTTTCTTGCAGTGCCACAATGGTCACACATTATGTTCCACATGTAAAACAAGGGTGCATAATCGATGTCCGACTTGTAGACAAGAGCTTGGAGATATTAGGTGTCTGGCACTAGAGAAGGTTGCCGAATCACTCGAGTTACCATGCAAGTACTATTCTCTTGGATGTCCTGAAATCTTTCCATACTACAGCAAGCTTAAGCATGAGATGATATGCAATTTTAGACCATACACTTGTCCTTATGCTGGATCAGAGTGCTCTGCTGTTGGCGATATTTCCTACCTCGTTGCGCATTTGAGGGACGATCATAAAGTGGACATGCACACAGGATGCACATTCAACCATCGTTATGTGAAGTCAAATCCGCGTGAAGTAGAGAATGCTACTTGGATGCTCACTGTAAGTGGTCTTGCAAGTTTTTTTATACATTATTTGTACCCTCCCTCAAATATTTGAAGTGGAATACTCTGCCACTACAAATTTTGGATTTCTTATATTGACGCAATCACACAATCGCCAGATCAAAATCGGACTACTAATGTGAGAGTTTGTATTTTGGACTCGATTCACTAAAGTTTGAACATGAGCCATTTAATCTTAATCAGACAGTGAAGATCGCAAGACTACGTCAAATACGTGATTATGTAAATCATGAGCTGAAAAGCCACTGACTTATTTTTGCTAATGTGTAATGATGAATAATTAACTACTGATTATTCTCTTTGCCATTTCTATGATAGGTTTTTCATTGTTTTGGCCAATACTTTTGCCTTCACTTTGAAGCTTTCCAGCTAGGCATGGCTCCAGTTTACATGGCATTCCTTCGTTTCATGGGAGACGAGAACGAAGCTCGGAACTATACTTATAGCCTCGAGGTTGGAGCAAATGGAAGAAAACTTACATGGGAGGGCACACCACGGAGTATCCGTGATAGCCACCGTAAAGTTCGAGATAGCCACGACGGTCTCATAATTCAACGAAATATGGCCCTCTTTTTCTCTGGTGGTGATAGGAAGGAACTGAAACTAAGAGTCACAGGAAGAATATGGAAAGAACAACAGAATCCAGATGGTGGAGTGTGCATACCAAATCTTTGCAACTGATGTGGTTTTTATTACATGTGTGTGATGTATATCACTACACTACTACACCAACTTTGTGTATGTTGTAAACTTGTAATAGAGTAAGGTTCTAAGATGATGGTTTTGAATTTTTCAGTTTTTTTCAAGTTGTGTAATAAACATAATTTGGAACTGGGATTTGTCTTACTTTCATGGGATTAAAGAGGTTTCTCCTTTAGAGAAGGTTATTTTAGTAATTAAAACATGGTGCAAGAGATAATAATTATGTTATGCAGATATTTATTTATTTTTTTGGTTTTTAACCCTCGAGTTCGTAAGAGAAGGACTCCTAATAATTCAGAGTTTGGCCGCAAGATAAGTAAAATTTGGCCAAAAATTATTTTAATTCAGATTCTTCTAAACGATTTGTTCTAGCAGGTTCGATTAATTATTTGAGTCCAATCAATTGATTAAAATTACTAAACAATACTCCCTCCGGTCACATTTATAAGTAAATTTGACTTTTTTGGTACATTGAAAAATGAATGTATGTAGTCTATAATATAGATCACATATATTCATTTTTCAATGTACAAAAAAAGTCAAATTTACTTATAAATATAACCAGATGGAGTATTAGTATTTCAGGACATGACATTGCCCATATTTTATGCAAAGATAAGAGCATAAAAAACACAACAATGAAACACATATCTCCTTTAAGTAACATCAACATCATAGATTCAAACTAACTTTAACCAAAATACATTATCCACTAATTTAACATCTAAATATCACCAATGACTTCACCCTCGCTTCATAAACTTACTTAAGCGATTCAAATTCAGTTTCACACTAAAATTTGAAAGAAATATCATATTATTTTGAGATAATTTTTTGTTGTCGTAAATAATTCATTGTGAGATGAAAGAAATATCAAATAAGATATAGATATAAATATCTTATTGTAACTGGTATTTGGATATCTCACAAAAGTGATCGATAGAGAGATATAGATCCTAGAGTGTCTACACCAATCTCTCAACATCATATTTAAACCATCATAGATGGGAGAGAAACACATACATGGTGTATCATTGAAATCTATGATTGACTATAACATCACTTAACAATTAACATTTTTTTCAAATTGAATTTTGACAATGAGTATTAGAAAATCAAGTCCTACATTGATTAAAGATAAGATCCGATTAGAGTTTATAAAAAGTGACACTCTTCACTTTATAAGTTGATTTTGTAAGGATAAATTAAGCTTAATATAAACATCTAATAGCGAGTATTAACTCTTTCAGAGCAACTATATATAAAGAAAAGGAAAGGTAGAATTATAAAGTGAGGAGTCACTTAAAGAATTCCGATCACAAAAGATTGCATGAATTACGGTTTTGGTTGCAGTACTTTGTTGTGTAAAGGCGAGGTTGATAATTCCATATTATTTAAAAAAGTGAAGGTTGAACAACATATAAGTATTCATAAACGGATTCAAATTGTATGCAGTCAAAATTTTATGCAAATAAAATGGATGTAGTCATCCGATCATGATTAAAGGGAATGAATTGTCTGCAATGATATGACTATATAGTGAAATCACATCCATCCAAAAAATCTTATTTCAATCTGAAACGTCCGATTATGATCAGACGATCAGATCTGTCCTGACTGCATGACTGCATGCAATCTAGATCCTTCATAAACTCAATACCTTACAGTTTTAGATAAGTAGTTTTAGATAAGTGGTGTCCAAATTACTTATGTGGTTGCTTTTGACCAAATGTGGATGATCCCCCAAACTCTCCATATAATCCGACAGTGGGGTGTCCATATTGTTCAGTCTCTTAAATAAAGAAGGGGTTAAAAATTAGCTATTGGAGAAGTCTCACATTGTTTAATGTTGTGAAGTAAGAAAGAGACCAAAACTATATATTGGACCTATGTTCTTTGCTTTTAGATGCACCGGTCAATAACACTTTAAGCTTATGTATGACTTAGTTGAAATATCTGCTTTGTGAGAGTATAGTTATACTCGAGTGAAATAATTATTTGATTGTCACTGTTTATTGAGATTCTGACTAAGAAAAAATTTAGTATTTCGAAAACACTAATTAAGAAAGTCAAAAGAGGTAAACTTTGTATTGAAAAATATATTTACTATATTTAGAAAAAATGAAATACACACCGATAACATTTTCCAAATAATAATTGTTAGATGCATGTGGAGGAAAACCATCCTAATGTTTGTACATGTGAGTTGAGCTTGTGATAAGGAATACACGTCAAATTAATGTCAAGAATAGTGTGTCACTACTCATTTCCTAGTTGGTGTTTGGACATGTTTGTTCCCCGTTTGTCCTAAACAACCACCAACTGACCAATTCCAATAAAAGAGAAGATTAGCAATAGCAAATCTGAGGTTCAAGACCCTTCAAATTTGAGGACAGATGCTCACCGCACGATATCCACATGCCACATGATCATGCAAGTACTTCAATTAGGACAAAGTCAATATAGGTTTGTACCTTTTTTTTTTTAGTAAATGATAAGCCTATAATATTGAGATTTAGTTATTTTTACCGGACTATATTTTCAAAGATCTATTGAATCAATTTTTAATATATTTGATTTGAAAACAGTGTATACCATTATTCATATGTATTGTAAACATCATTAGTACGATAATATTAATTTTATGGGTCACATGTCACATGATCCAATAGGCCAAGTTGGACAAAGTGAATATGCTAAAGTTGTAATTGTACCTTTTTCTAAGTTATTTTTATCATCAACAATCAACAAATATGAAATGAAGAAAATGCCACAATTTTTTGAGTCAACTATAACACCTTTGATTGACTTTAAGGGGGAATAATACAGGTACATTACCTATTATATAAAGCCTGATTACAACTTAACATTGATTATTAGCATCATTGACAAAATAATTTTTTCCCAATAATCTATATATTTGGTACAATTAAGACAAAAATAAAACTATAAAAATAGAATCCATGTATTCCCCCAATTGAGATGTTAATTAATTTGGACTATGTAACAATGTAAATTCTTTCTATATATATTTGCATTGGAGATCAAGTGGATAACCCGGCCAAAAATGCCACTCCTGTAGATGGTAACCACGACGAACCGGAGATGAATTGGGACACGGTGTATCTGTTGGCCTCCACGGTAGAAGTAATAACTCGGTATCCAGGCCATTTGACCCTTTGTCCGACAGCTGCACCCGGCCCAAAATTCATGTACTCACCATAATACAATGTATTTAAAGCAAAGTCTCCGTTCCATTCTAACCATCCGCGTGGTTGCACGTGACCACCCATATAGGACAACATATAAATGGTCCTAGAATACATTTTCCATGGACGACCTAAATATGTTTCGATGCCCTTTGATGAGGCTAGATCTGGGGCAGGTAGGATCCGACAATCATGAATGGATATACCCGTATTTTGATTTGGGTCTTTTCTATTTTGGGCCGTGATTGTGTTCTTTTGTTGGGCCATGGGCTTGCGAGCATAAATGTTGCACTTTTGAAAAACAACCGCAGCATTTCCAAATATAAAATCTACGGTGCCATAAATGTTGCATTCACGAAAGAATTGACGGTTGGAGTGCACATAGCATGCGTCTTGATACCCCACAATGTTGCAGCGGTACACCACCGCGTGATCTGCTCCAACACGGAGCGCCACGGCTTGGTGCTTCTCCGGTCCAGCATAGTTCTCAAATGTGATATCACGTGCCATGAAGCCAGGGCCACTAGCAGCTGCGTCAAGTAACAAGTATCAATCAAAATGACTTAATTAAGTTACAAAACTATATTAATTCTTGACTTATTAAAGAATCAAGAATAAGATATTGTCGATAACTTTGTCTTGTAATGCATGATTGACCGTAATGAATATTTTAATTTGGCTTATTTAAATCGATTGATGTTTGGGTCTACAAAGAAGCAACAAATTGATTAATGTTAAGGCAGATTAAGTATGATAGTATGATGACAATAAAAGTCAAGAAGGGAATGATCATTTAGGAATGTGGATGCGTAAGATTTCTGCAATGTCCCTTTAATAATTAATTAATTAAATTTTAACATTAGAAACACTATATAGAAACTATATGGCTTGGACTTCAATAATAATTAAAGTAGAAAGCTTCACAATATTGTACCAAAATAAAATAAAATTCACAAATATCATTATTTTTAGAATTAATGCACTAATTTTATTTTATTATATTTTACCTTTTGGGTAAAATTAACCAAGTGGAGTACTAGTATTGGTACTAATTTTTTTATTTTATTTTGTATTAACCATATGATTCTCAGATAAATAGGTCTAGTAATCTAGAATTTAATCGTGAGGTAAATAATATTTAGCAAAAAATAATTCTTATCAGAAATTGAATTCGAGTAGTCTCGAACAATTTATCCTAATTGAATTAATTTCTAAAAAGAGTACAATTTTACATTATGTGAAAAGAACAATAATGCATGTATTGATAACATGAACATCACGATCAAACAAGCTGTTTTTGTTTCTAAATTAACAGGGTGTCATCACATAGAATGTTCCATCATAGTAAATACAGAAACTGTGGGGGCAATATTATCCCAACTAAGTACACTTTCACAGTGCACTTCTAGTTTGAAATAAAACATGCAACTTGACATTACAACTAATAATAGTATTCTAAAATATTTCGAACTCTAGAACCATATGCCACATGTATAATTTTCCATATATTCTATAGTATCGTGCATGGACATGGTATTTATTCATAATTTATTTGTATACTCTATTATTACTAATTTTTACTTAAAAAAACAATTTTATAAAAGTGCATGGAATCTTTTATAAAAGGTAAAAAAAGAAGCATATACACACAACCAACTAATCAAGAATATGAAAAAGGAATTTACCAAAGGAAGCGGTGTGGAAAGTAGTCATGCCATCTCCAACACTTCTTTTTCCTGTAATGACAGTTTTACCCCTTCCATCTCCTATAAACATAATATTGGTTTTCTTTTTTCCCACCTTTAAATTATTCTCTTCATACCTGAAAATTCCACCATCATATTAAAAAGTTAGATCATATGTCACACTTTTATCTACTCAACTAGCAAAAGTAAAAAACACTAACAAATTACCATATTTGGCTAAATAAATATAACACTAGGTATATTTTGTATGATCAATATTAACTCATCAATCTAATTAACCAAAATTAAAAATTTATTAAAAAACAACAAAATTCTTGAATTAACAAAAATTAATATGTCTAGTATGATTGACTAATACATATTAAAAGTAGAAAGAACATATTAGCTCAATTTTGTTTTGATAATGACAATAGCCAAAAACTTCACTATCAATCCTTCACAATAATTATTACATATGTTTCAAAATTCATGCAAATAAACCTCTTTCTAACAATAATAATAACCCATCACCGACCCAAATTTCATTTTTCTTGGTATATATCATATCACCACCGTCAATATAAGTTAAATAAAAACAAAACAAAAAAATCAATTTTTCTTTTTGACAAGGACTCAAAAAAAAAATTTGTTAAAAAGTACTACGTCCGTTATCTCGGAAATTGTACAACTTTTAGTAAAAAGTTTTAATAATATATTTTCTCTTTCAAAACCATCAAAAACAAAAACAAATTAAAAATTATTTTATTAAATTACCTTCCTGCCCTCACATAGATTATGAACCGACGGCTACTATGATCTGGTGCTCTTTTAATCGCTTCAGTAATTGTCTTCACCGTTCCGTTACCATTCTTCGAAACGATAACATCAGCTTGAATCTCCGATACCGGTAAACTCAACAATCTCCTATCTCGTTTCTTAAACCATTTCGGAAATTCTCGTGAGATATCGCCGACAACATCATCATTATCTCGTTTCTCAATTCCCAATAACTTTCTCTTATTCTGTATCGGAACTCCAGTTAAATCATAATCTCCACTCCCTGAAAATATCGCGAGAGAATTACTCACGAGTTCTGATAAATCCTTCAAATTATCAACCATTTGATCCTTAACGGTGCCGCTAATGTCTTCAAATCCTTCCAGACATGTGTCTTGGTTAGTTAATGCGGCGCTCAGCCATGTCATCACATCCTCCGATCCCGCGACACTTGATGGTTCATCCTCACGGGAAAGAGTTGATGACATGGTTGATAACGAATCCATGGACATTCTGATTGAGTCCATGGATTCGTCCATTAGTTCCAGGCAATCCTCATATGCAGCGCGGACTTTAGAGTTGGCGACTGCATAGGATAGGCCCGAAGAAGCGAAGAGTGCTTTGCTGATGTGGCGGTGTGTCATGTTGAATGAGATATGAACTAGTTGTTGCTCGGAGGCGGCGGTTGAGCCGGGGAAATCGAGGAGGGAGTTTATGCAAAGTGTGGGGAATCTTGTTTTGCTACAGGTTCGGGAGATTGCTTGAGTTGGTTTAGCACGGTGGTTCGGGGAATTTTGATCATTGGATGAAGCGCGGGAACGGATTACGGTGACCAGTGTGGCGGAGAGGGCGGAGGCGATGATTAAAGTGACGGCGAGGATTGAAATCATGATAAGCTTTTTGTTTTTCTGTGATGAATTGGATGTGGTGGAGTTTGTTAGAGGTGTGGTGGAGCGACGAGATGAACCACCTAGATCGGACGGTCCAAGTCTATCGAAGTCCATTGTGATTGTGGTGAGAATTTCAGAGTGTTTGTGTGTGTGAGTGAGTTAGTTAGTTATGAAGAGGTTGTTATAGTATAGTGGTTTTTTATAATGTTTTTGCTTTAAGGAGAGAGTGAGATATAGTGATTTGGTTTTTTTGTGTAAAAATGTGAAAATGAAAATGTAAGTTATTAGGTTGGTGTGAAGTTGCTATCTAAGATATGAGCTAGCTGTATGCTACTAATTTTTCCAAGTATTGCTCATTGGATGGATCATTATATAGAGGATGTTTTCATCTACTTTCTCTACTTTCTAATCTTTTTTTATGACATGTCTCTTCCTTAACCTATATTTTAGTTGTATGTTATGTGATGTGTTTGTTATCTTTATTAGTTATGTTATTCAAAGTTGCATGTAATTTCAGAGATTAATCATTTATGTATATGCACCATAAGATTTATATTAGATGGTAAAAAAATTTGACAACTATTTTCATCGTTTACTATAATGTTTTTGACTTTAGGCAACGAAACAATTGACAACAGTTAAAACTGTTGCTTGACGTATAGTAATTAAGCAACATGTTTTATATGCGTTGACTGATTTTCACAATTTACTTATTACTTCGTCCAATGTTTTTTATAAGAAATAATTTATTTTTTAGATTTATTAAGTAACTGATGTATTTGGTTTATAATATAGACCAGGTACATCAGTTATTCAATAAACTTAAAAAATCAACTGTTTTTTATAAAATGGACCCGAAGTAGTATTTTATTGAAAATTATTGTCTATTCAGCTTAAGTTGATCAACCTAGATTTTCTAATTAAAAATCATTAGAGATCTAAATTATCTCAAGTGTTGTTCAAAATATGATGTGTTTGTTTGGATGTTCTTTTTTAATATAGTGACATCCATCATTATAATTGAACTTATAAAATGTATGGAGATTGTGAAATTGGAATTAGATAAAGTATAATGACTAATTATGTACGTATGTGCGCATGATAAATTCTTAACTTATTCGAATATTTTTGTTTGTTCTATAAACTAATAGATCTAAGAATGAAGAATTTTGAAATAGTTTGGAACTTTATGAATTGGAAAAAAAAAGGGACTTTGTGCCTTGAGTTTCTTAACTATTAAGTTAATGCTCCAATGACACATATCCTTGTCGTTCCAAACTCTAATGTATTTTTAATTATTTTTAGCCTTTCTACTATATAATCATGTCACAAAAAGTTCCCACTTATTCTACTTATTCTATTGTTCATAAATTCCTTTTTGTAAGTTAGAAATTGCTCTCTTTTTAATCTTTTTTAGATGCTTTATGGGTTGGGGAAATAGCTTTAATTCTGCGTACAATTTATGCTAAACTTTTCATCATATACAATAATTTTTGTTGTAAAAAATTGTACACAAAATCATCATTTACTTAAAAGAAAAAAATATGTTTTATTTAAATATATTGTTTTACTTTTACTACTATAGGAAATCGGAAATATAGTCTAAAAGTACATGAAGAGTATAATGAAGTAATGAACATTTTTCTTATGAATTGTACTTGTATGTATTCATCGTAAAAGATCAAAAGTTGTGTCTGGTAGAGAGAAACAGTTGGCAAGACTATATAGAAGTCAACTCTAACCGATTGATTTCTAGAAGTAATATGAATGTATTTTAGTTTTAATATGGAAGACTTCTATAAGGACTACTCTGTAAATGGTTCATATAAATCAATATTTAAAAATATTTAAAACTTTATTGATGATTGACATATGTTTTGTTTGAGAGTATAAGTTAATATTTATTTTCATTTTTAACATTTGAAATAATGATTTAATTGATATCAGATTAATTAAAATAACGGAAAATAAAGATATATCTCTTATATTGTACTGATGTCAATAATGTTAGTATTGTTTTAGCCGAAAAAATGATGAGTCATGATTTTCTACTTTAAAAAAATATTAATTGTCCTTAGAATTTAAGGTAATTTTAAGTATTGAGTAGGGTGGACCAATTGTAGCGTTCACCATATTTTAATAGATACTTTCTCCGCTAGAATTGTAAGCTGCTTTGAGAAATAACATTGTTCCAAATTAAAAACCACTCTACAATATTGATGAAACGTTAAATATTACTCACATTCTTATTATATTATTTTTTCTTCTTTCAAATATTCAATTTATCTTTTACACATCATTGATAAAAAATAATTTTGTAAAATAATTCATAATTTTTCTTTATAAAATTAATTACATTTTTTAATTTGTGTGAAATAGTCAAAACGATTTATAATTTAGGACGAATTGTAGTAATTATTTTTCACATTAGCTAATTTTACAAAATCTCTGTCCACAATAATTGTCAAAATACTGTAGGAAAAAATTATTCCAAAAACATTACTATTTTCTTTTTTAATGTAATATTTTTTTGAACAAGATTTTTAATGTAATATTAATTATTATTGTTTCATTATATCATTTAATTAGTATTATATGCACCACTAATAATAAGTTGTTATTTTTTTCAATTATATGCATCACTAATAATTATTTTTGTCCATAGAAAAGTGTCAAATACACCGTGAAACTTAGCAGCTAAAAATGTCTAACTTAATAATATTGGTATAAGGCTCGTTTGACTTAACTTATTTGTTAACTTAAGAAAAATAATTTATGCAAATAAATAAATTTTTGTTAGTCAAGCAGTGTAGATTTCAAAATGTCACTGTAGAGAGTGATTTCTCTCCGTGCCATTAAAATGATTGAAGATGGTGTGAATGTTTCACATATTTCTCATCATCTGCAAATAAATTAAGGTGCTATGTCCTCTTTTCCTAGAGGTTTCTAGTTTGCTTTGAAACTTTGGCACCTTTTTGTTTAGAAAAAACAAAGTCAATTTTAAAAAATTTTACCTGATTATAATAAAAATGAAAATGAGAAGTTGTTTTTAGTGGTTTCTCCACTACTATATTTTTTTTATAACTTTTTAAAAAAAACGTAAAAAATAACGTTTTTTATAATGTAGAATAAAAGGGCCCCAAGATAGTTGATTAGTATTGTAAAAAAATAAGTAATTGACAATTGACTATAAAACTAACTAAATCAAAATTTGTTTCACTTATCTACTATAAACTTGATTTAGATTAAGTATCAAAAGATTACATGAATCAACGTTAGTAAGTTTGTCAAAACTGAGTTTAAGCAAATTGGTTCTGTCGATATAAAATTGTCTTTGGATAATCAATTTGTAGATTTGTATGAGTTTACCTAATCAAAATAACATTATAAAAATAATGTATAAATTTTTCACATATACTTATATGAGTTTAATCGACATGCATCGTCATCGCAAAATAGTTTTACACTGACATCCGATAAAAAACCGCCACTCTTCCATATCATATAAGTAGTTTCAAATTAACCATACATGAGTGAGGTAATGAGACAAATTGGTGAATTTTCATAGAATATTTGTGTAAAACTGTTTTACACTTACTTACTGTGCATAGCATATCCTTTAAATCCTACTTATATTATATAATGAAAGTATCAATAATTCACAATTTCAACTTAATTATAAAGTAAAACATTTGATATAAACAAAATAAAATTAACAAAGAAAAAAAAAATGAACCGATTAAAAAATTGAAAACCCAAACTTATGAAATTGTACAATTCCACAACTCGATCAATTCATGATTTTAACAACCTTAAAAACACTACACTAAAATCTCTTTAAATTAATACTCGGTAAATTAATAAACTCTCTAAAATAATAAAGTTGTCCGGTTCCGACTTGGGCCAGTGTAAAAAATTGAAAAATTCGATAAAATAATAAGATAATAATTTTTCGGGAGATCCCTTTGTAATTTTCGGTCCCAAGAAAATCATAAATTAATAATTCATAGAAACTGAAAAAAAATATATTACACTCTATTAAAATATGATTCAATAGTTGTCTGTTTTCCTTTAAAGTTCAAGTCCATTTAGAACTATCTCTAACTTTTCTTATTGCATCCAATAGCTCAGGTGTTGTATTTTTGTATTGTATCATAAAGTTGTGAAGAGTGTTTGACGCCATAAGTGTTTCCTTTCGCGTAACAGGCTCCAAAGACACCGTATCATTTTTACCGTCATCCTCTGCATTAAAAACTCTTTAAATTAATAATTATTAATTTATCGATAAATTAATAACTCTCTAAATTAATAAATTTCTCCGGTCCTGACTCTATTAATTTATAGAGATTTTACTGTACATTGATTCAAGACCTTATGACTAGATCTGGAAATCAAAACAGAACAACACCTTAGACTATGTACAATGGAAAAAAAATTTCAACACCCACTTTTTCACTCCACATCATTTTCTCTTTCATCCACATAATCATTCAACACCACATTCAACTTTTACCCTCTCCAATAGTTTTTTCATTCAACACTCTACCCCACCACTTTCTCTACCCCACCACTTTCTATTTCATATTCTTATTTAAATTTAAATTTAAATTTTTATGATTAAATAAAATTATAATTATCGATTAAAATTAAATTAAAATTATACAATACAAATAATCGATTAAAATTATAATTATCGATTAAAATTAAATTAAATTCCCGAGACAATTTTAACAAAAACAAAATTTATTTAAATAATTGATACAATACAATCATCTTAACTTAATTTAAAATACGACACACAAGAAAGACATGCCAGATCCATAGATCATGAGTTGCAACGGCATCAAGAATAAATGAATATTGGAGGAATATTGAATGAGATTTTGGAAAATTGATTTGGATAATTGTTGGGATTTTGAAGATTTTGGTAGTTGTTGGGATTTGAATAATTGTTGGGATTATGATAATTATCGGGATAATTAGAAGAATTTTGGGTGTTCAAAGGATTATTGGGATCCATTTCACTTAAAAAAAGACTAAAACTTCAAGATTAACACTAATAAAAAGATTAAGATAGTGAAAAAATGCGTTTTTTTTTCTGTGTCCAAATGAAATGAACCAAGTCTCTATTTATAGAGGGAAAAAAATCACGAATTTTGGTAAAAAAATAAAAAAAATAAAAAATTAATTTTCAATGAGATAATTGAGTTTAAAGGATAAAAATCAAAAAAATCTGCCGGACCAATCACAGGCAGTCACGTGGTTGCCTTTTAATCCAAACAAACACTCTCTCTCCGCGTGAACCATCTCCACACGCCGCTGTCGGCGCGTGTGCCACACGCACCTGTTGGAGCGAATCTGGGCGCGACACGTGGCCTCCGTAATCAGTATTCAACACAGTTGAACATGTTCAACTTCTCTTTACTCCACATCAGATTCAATACTCCCTTGCAATGGTTTCAACTATTAAAACACTCATTTAACACTAAAAATTAACACCATTGCATGTAGTCTTAGAAAATTGTCAGACTCCAAAACTACTAATAAAAATGTACTCTCTAGTTATTATGAAAAGCATTCATTTATATTATGTCAAAACAAAACAAAAAAAGCATTCATTTATTGCTAACCAATTGATGTATTCCTCACAAATATCACTGAAAAATGAATTCATAAATTTTTTGTATAGCATTCTTTAAACATGATGGGCTCCCATGAAAAACAACTTCATAACTCTGAAATCTGAATTTTTAAAATATTTATTGCTAACCAATTACGCAGTATCGTAAGAATTAACTCAATTAATAATTCGAATGTTATTAGATTAAATATTTTCACCCACATTCGAATACGAACTTCACAATTATGTGTGAGTTTTTTTTGTAATACTTGTTGCATCACCTACCAACAAAAGAAAAATCACCTCACAATGTTACGAAAACAATTTATAAATAAGAATTTAAATGATAAAGCTTTCACTAAATAAGTACTTATGCTTATTTATGTCTTGTTTTTTGTGTGAAAATAAAAATATTTCCTAATTTTTTTGATAAAGGAAAGATATCATCATATCCACACAAAATTATAAAGACTAATTCTTTCAAAATAACTTAAATAATTCATTTAAGAGGTTGACTTTACAATCGTAAAGATTAAAATTTTAAAATGTAATCAATCGTTAGTTGGTTCAGTGGTAATTGACGTTGAATATGGAGGACTACGATTCGATTCCCCGCAACTATGATCGGGAGAGGCTGAAACTATTTAATGTCAAAATTGACCTCCGAATCAGTTTAGACGGTCCAGTGGACCGAATTTTGATGGAAAAAGAAAAATTAAAATGTATTCCATAAAAAACAATACATCTTATCTTATAAAAAAAATGGATCAAAATAAATCTTGAAAGTGTCATATATTTAATACCAGAAGCAATGTTTTTAAATTAATGTATTTGCTATTTTTATAATCAATTGAAATTTGTGTACTTAAAGTCATGATTGTTCACTATAACTATAACAAGACTTTCAAGAAATGTTAATAATTCATCAATTTAGAGGAATTTATGATTTGTAAATGAGGGAGGGGGAAAGTGAATTAGTTAGGAACCACCCCCCCCCCCCCCCCCCCCCCCCCACCACACACATAATGGAATTAAGGGTACGTTGTCTAGGGCAAGTTAATAATTAAGGACCACAATATTAACATTTTGTCCCTAATGAATATGAAAATTTTAGCTATAAGGAATAGTAGTAGTGAGTGGTCCATGCACTTAGATAGTTAATTAAGGACCACAAACCTTTTCTTTTTCTTTTTCATCAACGAATAAAGAAAGACTTTAATCTATAAGTCACAAGTGGTTCATGAACTAACATTTTGCTCAAATGCTTGACTAACAACTCACTCATTCGTGTGCTTTCATATTACGAAGTTTCTCACAAGCTAAGCTTTCTAGCTAGTGTTCATGTGTTTAAAGGGAGGTAATGAAAGAGAAAGTTCAAGTGACACGATTGTGATTAATGTGGTCATCAATTGTTAACATGACACTTTTTCTAGGAAAGTTGCTTCAATTATATATTTTTGTTATAACGTGGTTTCATTAAAAGGGAAAATTCTATGGCTTAAAAATAGTTGACTTGTAAAAATATTTATGATTTTTGGAGTGATAAGAATTGGTGGTCAACGTCAAACAATGAATTATTAAGATTATAAAGTTGATAGATAAATACTCTGACACTCAAATATTGATGATTTTTGGAGTGATCCGAATTGGTGGTCGATGTTAAACAATGAACCGTTAAGATTGAAGTTGGTATATGTACTTACAAATATTTTGACGCTCAAGTATTTATTATTTTGTAGTGATCAAAATCAATGGTCGACATCGAACAATAAACAGTCATGGTTAAAGTTGGTAGAAATGCTTGCAAACACTCTAATTTTGCTCCTAATTTTGTTTCTTTAGTTGATTGTGCTCCAATTAGCTTCTCCAGGAGATACTAGTTTATTTTGTTGGGACTCTGCCCCCTTTTGCTCATAAAAAATAAAGAATGATGAATATAGTAGGGCAATGACATTAGCAATAAGGCAATAGCAATAGTGGAGACTTCATCAATAAGCAATCATTGTGATGCTTATGTAATTCCTTCCCCTTCTTTGCTTAAATGCTTTACAAAAGTGTTTTCCACTACAACAGTAAACCATATTGGATAGTACATTATATATGTTCCTTGTCACACAATTTGTAAAAATTATTCTTTTTCTATTTTGAGTTCTTATTTCTTATAATATATATGATTATTAGCTTCTTGTATAGTTATCTTATCCAGCTTGATGATACATATATATTATCTTGATAGTCTGAGAATAAATGTTTATTAACAACCCATATGATCTATAATTGTGATTGAAGTATTATGCGATAATTTAGTATGTTCTTTTTTGAATTATTTAAAAAAAAATTTTCCAGTATTTTTAATTTTAAAAAATAAAATAAAAATAAACCCTATCTTCACTACACTTCAAAAACCAGCTTGCAAACAAAATACTTAAATGTTTGGCCCCCATTTTTACTCTATAAACTCAAACTTTAAATTTGTCAGAACACATAGAGAGATGGAAATAATTTTTTATTTATTAGAATGGAGGATAATTTAGGGGAAATTTCTGACACATTCATAAATTAAAAGATCGTGTGACGTTTGCTCTATAAATCAATAAATTAACGATCAAAGAGTTATATATCAACTTTTGTTTTTTTGAAAAGATCATTTCATAAGAAAAAATACCATTGCATTATTTATAAGCATTATACTAATTTTTCTTACCTTCTATCATAAAAAATCCAATATTCACTATTTTGATTAATAAAAATTTGAAAAAAATATCAATAATAAATAGGTCGAAGTAGTAAGAATTTTGGACACATTAAGCAAGTGGTTAGATGTTCGATATTTGACTCTCAGATTTGGAGGAAATTTGATTGGGACAGGGTATCCAATATATGCCGAATTGAATAATGCACCGTTAAATTATCAAAAATACAAAATAATGCACTGTCAAAATTTTCTAATTTAACCAACAATGAATTGGTCAAAGTGGTAAGGGTCTTGGTCCCCTTAAGCATGTAGTTAGGGGTTCGATTTCTAACTCATGCGTATGGAAAAATTCGATTGGGAGGGGAGAACACACTTTATGTGCCCCACAGATTCTTCAACGGAGATTAGTCATCGCTAACGATGATGGAAACTTCGTACCAATATCATGGTAACCCAAAAAAATCTATAATTTAGGTAATTCAATAGTGTGTAGGGTAGAGGTATAGTTTAAGGGGTATGAAGTAAATTATTCTCTTTTATTTCTTTAGAGGAGGTTAGCGTTGGGTTGGGAAAGGACCATGTGACATGTGGTAGATAATTTGATTAGGCCCAAGTAGCAGTCTGGTGGTTTGTTGTATATAAAATAAGTATGATCTAATATTTGTTTTTCTCGAGAGGACTGCTTTTCAGCACCTTATTATTACTCATACATACTCTCTATCCTAAGTTATGACTTATGAATAAGGTGTACTAATAACAAAACTTGAGATACTTTATGAAAACCAAAAATTTATCTAACCTTTAAACAATATTGTTTCTTTTACTACATATAAGGAATGGGGGGAGGATGAAGAGGAGAAAAGTTCGGAACTTAGTTAGTCAAAATCATGTGGATTTTTTGGTCCTTATAGACTATAGTGGATATCATGTGGAAATTTGAGATACTACATATTGATTTTGAATTTAGTGGTGGTGGGGTTGTTAAGGTGGCGATCCTAGTTTTGGGAGTAATTGTCTTTCGATTGTTACTTTCTATTTTAGTGTGGTAGTTGTTTCTTGTATTGGTGAGCCTACACTTGTTTGCCGGTTGTGTATCTTTCATTTTTATTTTTATTTTTGTAAAATAAGTTAGTGGCTAGATTTTTTTTTTTTTTTTTTGAAGAAATCAAAATGTGCCAACCAAATAATCCGTGCAGCACAAAGTGTGCTGAAAAGACTACAAAAGTTTACAAATACAGAATTCCAAAACAACTAAGAAAATCAGTTATACTATGTCCAAACAAGTAAAAGGACTCGTCAATCAGCTATGGTAGTTAGAGACTAAATTTATATTTGTTATCTTCAACCACCAGTACGAATATAGTTTAACTTTGTCTAGCAACTAAGGTCATACAGGACGCAAAAATCTATCATTACTCTTTGGAATATATTCCTCTCATCAAATTGGAAAATTAAATATTGAAGTTTTTTCTTTTGAAGAAGGTGAATATTAAATATTGAAGTTTAAATTGAATTATTAAGTTTTTAAATTTTAATTTTTTAGGTTTGTTTTTCCTGAGGAAATTATATTAAATTAATTCATTTTTCCAATTGATTTATTTTTCCAATTGACTAATTTTAGATCACCCATCTTGATCTTAAAATATACTCTATCCCAAATTATAAAGGAAAAAACTCAATTTCTTTATGTGTCTTAATACCATATCAAATGATTTTGGATTTGTCTGAAATTTTATACAAATGAAAACTTTCAATTCAACGGTGGATTTTATAAAATTTATATCGGTTAAAACTTAAAACGTTATTGAGAGGTGTAACATTTCGTGTCAAAGTAGTTGGTGTCATTTGATCTGACTTATATATATATATATATATAGAGAGAGAGAGAGAGAGAGAGAGAGGAGGGATCCGTTGACTACAGGAGTAAGTCTCCTTAAACTTACTCCGCTTAATAACTCGATATCGGCATTATATTTCTTCAATCCAACCGTTGAATTCAAAGATCTCATTGAGTAGATCAACTCCACAAATTTTTATAAGAATTCAAAAAATGTAGTTATGTATTCATACTATTGAAATTCAACGGTTTTTTTTAAAAGTTTGTTGTACGTTCAATTGAAGTTATCAGAAAAAGTATCAAACGATTTTGAATTTTTATAAAAATTTATGGAGTTGATCTACTCAATGAGATCTTTGAATTCGACGGTTGGATTGAAGAAATATAATGCCGATATCGAGTTATAAAACGGAGTAACTTTAAGGAGACTTACTCCTGGAGTCAACGGATCCCTCCTCATATATATATATAGGGTTAGGATCAAATGACACCAAGGTGTCAAATTTAATTTGACACCAAATTTAAACCGTTGATTCTATTTAATCTAATGACTCTCATTCTATTCCCTAAAAAGGTCGCATGATAATTGAAATCATGATTTTCAACAATAAATGCTCTTGATTTTCAATAATTTAATTTTATCTCTCTTCCTCTCCAATAATTTTACTAATATATTCTGATTTTCTCATTGTTTCCAAATCCTCTTGTGCATTTATGTCTCTAGCTAATATCTCTCTATAAGTAATACCTTTGAGATGCTTAGTGAAACTCTGAGAATAAAAGTTGAGCAAATCCAACATCGAAAGGCCATAGCAAAAAAGAATAGTATAACACTTTTTTACCAATAGTCTAATAACCTTTAAAAGAAATAATACTATCATAATAATAATTAGATTTGAAATATTGGATGATTGATAAAAATAAAAACTCATTGAATGATTGAATCCATAGCACCGCGTTTTTTTATGTTGTTTGTTCTGTTGTATACCATTGCACTTTTGATTGACGTGAACGTATTAAGGATTATGATACAAAATTAAGAGTTGTTAATTAGTAACATGTTGATTAACATAGTGGTCCTATTTTTCAGCTACAATGAGAAGAAAAATACCTTGGTAAATCAATGGCATGCATTTTTTATTTAGTGGTAAATTATTTTTAATGAAATAGGTATGCCCATCATTGAAAGAGCGATATAAGGGATGATTTAGGGCAGGTTTAGCAACAAATTAATGAGAAAATATGAGAATATTATAAAGTAAAGAGACCACATGATAATTTATAAGTGAATGATTGTGAGCCTTTCATTAAATTAAATTGGAGGGTTAAGATTTGGTGTCAAATTTAGTTTGACACCTTAGTGTCAATTGATCCTAACCCATATATTAAAATTGGTACATGTAGAAAATCTAAATGACAATTAAAAAGGAACAAAAGATTGATCCAAGTGTTATTTTAACTTGTTAGAGTCATGAGAAATGGGTTGATTTTGTTGTTACTGAAAGTGAAAGTAGTTTGTATTAGTACAAGATTGTTTCACACCTCATGATGCTTAAACCTCTGGTTTATCAAAGTTCTGTTCAAAAACATCATTCGAGAACTTGTATAAAGAAAGATCTCCTGCTTAGCAAGCAGTTCTTCCATAACAACTTAGCAGCTCAACACTACTATTAGCAAAACAATTGCTACACCATAGGTTGACTCAATCCAGTCCTCTCATATTAGGTCTGACTGCTCGCAATTACGTAAATGCTTTTGTGATTTCGGTCGATACAGGTGTCATGATACTAACTGTGGATGTCGCGGTTGAGGTGGATGGTTCCAAAATGCTTATGCCACCATACATGATTACTTACACTCGTTTCTTTCAAAATTTAAACCTAATTTGACAAATAAAAATATCATCAATAACATCATAAATCAAGTAATCTATTGATTTTGTTTCAAATTAAAACTAAATAATACACCTATGAACCTATTTTTTGAGAGTAATGAATTTGAAATTATCACTTTAGCATTAAATGGTCCCAGAAGCTTTTTAGTGGAGTTGGATGAAAAAATGAAAATGATGCTTTACAGGATTGACTTGTTACAAAATGTTTAGTTTAAAAGGATCTTGAGATGCATTTGGCCTTAATAATAATATAATCTAATAAAACTAGTATAATGAAACTAGTTTTTTGTCCCAGAAACTAGTATATTGATGTTTTAAGCCAAGTATTTACATTTACAATAGACTTCATGTCCATATTTTTCCGCGTACAACAAATAAGTTTCAAGAATTGCATTCACTATTGGTAAAACCTATTAATGAATTCCGCTTTTTAAAATGAATCCCACTAATCTACTATTGTGTTTTTTATTTTTTTTATGGAAAACTAATCTAATATTTGTGTTATCTGTTTCATAAATAATAGACAATAAATGAAAGAGCAAACTCTAAGTGAGAGAAGGAACATTTGTTGGAGTTCTTACCTATAATTAGAGTCATTCACTCTTGACTTATTATATTTGATGGTAGCAATTAGAGTCCTTTAACACTTGACTCATTACATTATTTTTTTTCTTTACAAAATCACTTTAGCATGCTAAACCATGACTATAAATCGTGAATGTGCATTATAGTTTAAACTTTTACGATGACAAAGTGGAGTCGAATTGATATTCATATTTAATAGACAAGAAAATATTTGAGTACAAAAACAAAATAGTGAGAAAGGGGAAATGATTTGGCCTGTAGTGGTGAAC
Organism: Trifolium subterraneum; assembly: GCA_951799995.1. Classification (NCBI taxonomy): domain Eukaryota; kingdom Viridiplantae; phylum Streptophyta; class Magnoliopsida; order Fabales; family Fabaceae; genus Trifolium; species Trifolium subterraneum. Next base: position 52,893,331 of record OX637463.1, read on the forward strand.
TTGTTTGGCAATGGCAGGTAGGGGGAAAGTTCAGTGGAAAAGAAATGATACTTTTGAGGGATTGATTAACATGTTTAAAATTAGCCTATTTTTTGACTTCGAAAGTATATATTATAGAGATTTCAAAAACTAGCCTCAATCATATAAAGAGGTAAGTTAATTTATCAGCCAAGATAATGGTACAAACGAATGAATTCTTCAAACAATTCACAGCAACATCAAAAAACCTGAACTTGTTCTTAGAAATAATCAGACCAATCTGTGATGATTTCATCTGATATGGAGGTGGAACGAACAACGGTGTTTGTCAAGCTTCAAGTCACTAGTGTCTTTGACATCACTAAGACAAAAACATGCATTTTTCCCAAGACTTGTGATAAAAGACTATCAATCCCACTCAACACAAAAGGTCTTTACTAACCATACAAAAAATCACTTTCAAGTGCACAAAAATAGAGAAATTGAGAGAGCTTCAAAGGAAAATCATCAAGCAAATAAGTGACCATATATACAAACTTGTCAACTTCAAGTTTCTTGGCATTACACAGACAGCTCTAGCAGAAATTCTAATTTGAGAAAAAATGAAGACCGAAATGGAATACTGAGTGCAGTATTTTGCGATTAAAAACTTGGACAAAAGGGGTGTATTACACATACACTTATCAAAATTTAATAGTAAGACAAGAAATTATTCAAAAGGGGTGCACATAATAAATTGAAACAAGTTTGCAAAATCCAAATAACATAGTCATATACCTCTAGGTTAAAACAAGAAAAACAACTAGGCATTATTTAATTCTGGAATTGAAAGAAGGTTTTCCTTGTAAATTCCTATGTCACAAGTATTTCTCTCTCCTTTAACACCGATCTCCTCAACTATTTGAGTGCTCAAATCAAGCCAAGCTAGTTCATCATCTTCTTTTCTAAAGAAAATAGATCCCTTCTTCCCAACTCCAATTGTGAGCCACTGATAGGAAGGTATGGGGCCAATAATAAATAGTTTGATCCATGATTCCTTCACACCGAGTTCACCCAAAATTGATATTTGTAAGGTAGTATCGCTGTCATTATCTGAGATCAAAGCAATTGACCCATTTAACACCACCAACTGACGTCTCTTAAAGACTGAAAACCCGGAATTTTGATGCAAGGGTGATATAAAGAGGGCGTCATCAAAATTTTGATCAAAGGGTGTCATAAAGGTGACCTCATTAGTCAAGTCAAATGAAAACACAACCTCTTCAATATAACGTAGCAACAAATGACATATTCCATCCAAGTACACTTCGGGTTCTTGGACAATATCAAAAAACAAATCAGGCATATGGATGTCGAGTATCCTCCAGGAGTTATTTGTTAGACTATATATCTCAAACAAGGGTTCACGAAATATTGGATTGTCACGGCGATCATAACAGTCAAATATTACATACTGAAAGACCTTAAAATCATCTCTAAGTTTGTCATAACCAAACCCATGAAACTTATGATAAGTGGAAAGGCCTTGTGGATGTGGTACTCCGGACTCATCAGGGCTAGGAGGAAGGACCAGAGATTGATGGGTAGCAGGATTCCACAATACAAATTGGACTTTATTTCTATCTCCTCCTGGACAAAACTCCTTGATACAAAGAATGCCGTTAACACTAGTTGAGCCCAAAATCTGAAGAGAAGGGCGGTCACGGTGTTGAAACGGAGGTGGGAGATTTAATTTGAGTGTATTTTGAAAAGTGTGATCAGGAGGGAGCAAATGGAATTGTGTTTGAAAATTGTTAACATCATCATAATGAATGAGGAGAAATGTATGATGATCATCATTATTATTAGAAGAAGATATGAAATGGTTGCGAAACATGGTCATGAAATGAGAGTTGTTTTGAGATAAGAAAATGGACCATGATTTGCGTATACATTGAAAACGCTTGAATGATTTGATTGGAAGTTTTGAAAGAATGTAGAATGCAAGATCATCATGTATATAATTGTTGTTGCTGCTAACCTTGTTGTTGTGATTGTGAATGATGACAGCTTCTGCTGCTGAATCCATTTGATTTGATTTTGATGGCGCCGTTGAGACTGACACTCAGACTGATTGATACAAGAACAACAAGAGGCGGCAGCAGCAGCCGAAGATAAAGAAGATGGATGGAATACGCGTTTTAATTAATACTGTATTATTATTCTACATCCTCTTGTAATCTCAACTGTTCCTTTTTCTTTTTCTTTAGCCACATGTCACCTATCTATGCAATGCAATAATAAAAACGATAAATAAAAGGGAAATTCTACGGTACATTTGATAATTTCTAATGTACCGGTACATTAGATCATTAAATTAGTAGATAATTGAATATTTTTTAAAAGAAATTAACAAGATAACAGAGCAACTCCTCCTCCATTGATGAATTATTAGTTCCTCAATCAGGGTCTCGTTTTTACACGCGCCACCTTTCAAAATGCACAATCCTTTCTCAATGCCAATCTATCATGAAATGTGATTTTAAATAAACACACTGATTTTGGTCAGAATTGAACTTGATGTAATTTAATACAAAGTTATTTTTATCACTTCTAGATCAATTTTTGTTAACAATAATTAAACACCTATACTTGTGGTATAAGTTTGTAAAATCAATTTTGTTATTTTCTACCGTGACAGCGACTACACACTTTGTTGGTTATTTTCTTCTTTCCACAATACGTACGTACGTACCTGAAAGCATCATCCAATCCAATTCCAACCCATCAAGGGGGCTACAAGCAGGGGTGTAAGCTGATCACAATAATTTTAAGCAGGTGAAGTGAAGATTTCCAGATTCCAATGGCTCAACGTTGCTGCCACTTTTACCTTTCAATTTCAATTTTAAGGGGGCTACAAGCAGGGCCGTAAGCTGATCACAATTGAACCGACGACTCAAACCAATCCAAACCGAAAAAAAAATCGATGTTTATGGTTCGGATAAAAAACCGAACCAAATCAATTAAAAACGGATGTGATTAGGTTCGGTTCTCGGTTCCAATTTTAAGAACTGATGAACAAACCGAACCAAACCAATATATATATATATATATATATATATAATTATTAAGTTAATAATTTTGTTTAGGCAGCCCACTTCTATTAAAAAATAAAACAAGCACAACTACTTATATAAAAAAAACTTCCTCACTCACATCACAATACAAACTCAAACTTAGAAACTCTCATTTTCTCCCTCATAGTCACAGCCGCAAATAACCTCCTATCATGTTTTGATTTTTTGTATCGATTTACTCTCAACGCTAGTCTGCTATACTTTTTTTGTGATTTCTGACAATCAAATAGAGCAGCTAGTTTGATTAGTTATATAACATGTTTTGGTCCTAATTCTTGATTTTGAGTATTTTACCACATAAGAATAAACATGTTTTGGTCATATAATAAAACTGCTAATCAATAATTGTGTTCCTTACATAAATAAGAACTTATTAGATAAAATTATGGGGGAAAAAATTGTATTTTGTATTTGATGAATTTATGGGAAAAAATTTGTATTTTTTATTTGATGAACTTATTTGATGAATTGTATCTTGTATATGCAGTTATGGGAAAAAAAAATATCGGGGAAAAAAATAATAACATGAAATACATCGGAAAAAAATGCGCTCTAAAATCCGATTAAAGTATCCGAACCAAACCGATTCATTTTCGAAAAACACTAAAAACCGAACCAATCAAGAGTTCATTGGTTCGAACTTAACCGGTCCAATTACACCCCCTAACTACAACTACAACATGCTCCTACAATTCTAAAGCCTAATCCTAAAACCTCTCTCTCTCAGGCATATGGAGTTGGGGCTCAAGAAGTTTGGGTCCAATTGCCCAATTTTGGGGCCAAATTTTTATTACTGTATATTAAATATTTTAAATATTTGATAATGCTTTATTTACGAAATTTACTCTTACCGACCCCATGTTTATTTTATACCCTAAAAATTTGATTTTGCCCTTAAAAAAAATTATGTTTATATAAACCGAAGTTTTCCTGTTTATAAAAACTTTCAGTTTATAGAAACCGAAATTTTTCTATTGAAAAGTAAAAAAAATTGCCTTGAAAAATAACTTCGGATTATATAAACCGAAATTTTTAAGGAAAATTTTCGGTTTTTAAAAACCGAAGTTATTTTTCAAGGCAAAAAATTTCGTATTTTATAAACCTGAATATTTGGCTCCAACTTTTTTCATATTCCAAAGAGTTAATTGGAAAGTATAAGGAGTATAAAATAAACATGGGGGCTGGAAGAGTAAATTTCTTTATTTACACTATGGTTTGCATGGCCGAATGGCAAATGTCGTATATTTTAAGCTAATGTCTCGGTATCTAACCAATGAACCATTATCACAAATGTGTTGAAACTAGTGTTATTTTATCTATAATAATTAGTGTTACTAAATAAAAATATGTTAGTGTTAAAAATTTACTTTAATTCAATTTTATATATGGAAGATAATTACACTTGAGTGGAAGATAACTAGTGTTTGTAAAAAAAAAAAATAGTGTTATTTTGTAGGAAAAAAAAAGACTAATTTATAAAAATGATTTTTTTTTATGTTATTGATAATATTTATAAATTTAAATAAATGATTTTTTTTAAAAAGAATTAACTTCATTTTATTAAGGGTCTTTAGAATTGGGCCTCCAAATTGTTTAGGACGGCCTACTCAATTTGATTGATCACATGTGAAGTCTCGCTATAGTTTTTGCGATTGAGAAGAAAGGTCGAACCTTTGTCAAAAAACAAACAAACTAAAATTTGACTGGCCAATAGTGAAGTCTCGTTGTAGTTCTTTTAATACAGCAAAAATGTCGGACATTTGTTGGAAAAATTAGCATAAACCAAATTAAGTTCAATTGATCATAAGTGAAACCTCACAGTAGTCCTCCTATCATAAAGAAAGGTCCAACCTTCATACAAAAAAAAAAAAGAGCATTGATAATAAAATACGAGTTTTTTTATCTTGTAAAAATTTATACATGTTAAGACGTTCAAAATAATAAAATTGTATTGAAACTTGTATATTTTATATTAAATGTATAACTTATTAATAAATAATTGTTGTTTTTCAAATAAAAGTTATTACTTTTAGTTGTTTTAACATGTGCAATACTATACATATTAGATAAACCCATAAAATAAATAGTTAAATATATTTGTATTCCCTCTGATTAATAATTATACCAATTTTGTCTTTACTTCTAAAAAATTTCTACAAATTTTGGTATCTCTAATTTTTTTAATTAAAGAGAACATTTTACTATACTATTTTTAATTAAAGTGAGAAGGTTTTACTATATATTCCATATATAGTTGGTAGTCTATATATGGTATAGTCTATCCATCTAAAAATACAACCTCCTGAAGCTCACGAGACAGTAATAAGTGAAGTGTTTCGATATTCGAAATTTAACTCCTTCCTATAAAGTGTGTTTGATTTGTAAAATAAAGAGTATTGGACAGAATAATACTGAACAAATGATTGAGTTACTGGACAACTTTTTATACTCTACGATGTTTGATATCTGATGCACAAGACAAACAGTTTTAGACCGTACCTTATTAGATATGTTAATGCACCGTACAAAACATTACAAATTTTACTATTATACCCTTCGCGATAATAAATGTTTCATTCACAAATGTAACAAAATAAAGTAAAATTGAAAATCGATTATGACAACTTTATAAGAAAAAATGATTAAAAATCAATGAGATAAAAGTGCTATAAGACAATAATATAACAAGCAAATACAGATGAATATTTATTATATTCTACACATGAGCTGAAAATGAATAAAAAATTAAACCGAATTAGAAAGTAACCGAATAAATAACTTGATAGAAATGAATTTGCAAAATGCAATTTTGGTAGCACCAGATATAAGTTGTGAAGAAAAAACCACATGGATTTGTGGATATGTGATAATAAAATTATTTGCTTTTTGCGGTCTTGTACTACGTTTGATTTATTGACAATAGAGACAAGAAAGAAAAGAAAATAGAGATAATGGCAATTTTGTTTTTTAAGGTTAATTTCTTTGACATGCCACTTGCTTGCCCAATTAATTATTCCTCTCATTGAGTCCGAATTTATCTCGTACCTCATCTTGTTTATAACATATACAAACAAAAAAAACTTTCAAATTAATTTTTAAATTCATTAATTAAAAAAAAGATCATGTTAATTATCTGTCACTAATATGAGTTTGGGTAGAAATATGAGGCAAATCTGTCTGACTACATGAATTTCGAATCAATTTTGTAGTGTTACATAATTGATGAACTCTTCTTAATACAATAGTATTTCTGAAACATAACATAATTGATGATAATTAACACAAAACAGGGCCAGAAGTTTTATTTAATAATTGCATTTAGGGAAGTACATGCATGCATATATAGTAAGTACTGTATAAATCATCATTCATTGATACCATTGAATTTTTTGTCCACAAGTTTCCTTAGGGTCTTGACTTGTACCAGTACAGTTCATGTACTCGAATCCATCATCAGCTAAACACATCCGTATCTCTTTTAAATCATTTCCGTAACTTCATCCTTAAACTGGTGTTTTTTGATGGCTTCTATAAACTTCTTTTTGGTGCGTTTTGAGTACCCGGTTCAATCTTTTCAGACATAAGTAAATCATAAAGACCCATCCCATTCCAATTGTTGAATGCCAGATTAAAGTATTTGATTTGGTCGAATCTATTGAAGGAGCACGTTCCGTGTTTACTCCACTCTTGCTGCCAAAACCTTGCAGAGGTTCCACGATAACTGGGCCATGACTTCGTGAGATTACCGATTAATTGCTTAGGTAACTGCAGGGAGAAAAAAAACAACAAAGTACTAATACTTAATCTTAGTGATACACACACACACACACACACACACACACACACACACACACACACACACACGTATATAGTGATAAAAAATAAATTAATGGTCACCTTGGCCAGGTCGAGTGATCCTCCCTTTGCCTTAGGATTAATGCATGTCTCTGGCTGAGGGTCAGAGTGATTCGACGGCCAGAGGCCGTGAATCGTAAAATTGTTGCGTTCTATTGATGGAGTGTTGCACTTGCAAAATCCAGGACCCCATTGAAAAACCATAACAAAAAACTGGTAGTATCCTAATGTTGCTGAAGCTGAAAGCAGAAGGGTGAGGATAATTATTAGTGAATTCATATTTTGTGAAGCCATGTTGTATTGAATAATTAAACTTAATGAAAATCTCGATTCAATTTATAGAGGAGAGGGTGAGTGAATGAACAAATATAGTATTAACGTGTTATTCACATTTCATCTACAAATTACTACATAAACCAATTAATTTACTAATATAGTATAATATAGTAAGTCTTAGCAATTGATGAATGTGACACGTGGTGATTTTAAACATTATCCGCGATGTGTCAATATATTATTGAATGTGTATGCATTGGTGGCCCTATACCATGTGCAAGGTGTGCCATGACATAGGGCCTCTTAAAAATAAGGGTCTCAAATATTTTTTTTATAGGGTAATAGTATTAGTACATTAGAGAGTGTAAAAATAATTATATTACAAATTACAATACTATTAGGCTCATGTCCATTTTTGTAAAGAAAAAAAAAATGAACATTAATAGATGAGAACATAATCGTGAATAGTAATTACAATTAGGTACTATTGCGCACACCACCACCACCACCAGCGACCGATAACTACGGTGATTATATTTTTTTTTTATATTATTTGCAATTTAAATCGATGATGTTTTTTTTATAAAAAAATCTACGTTTTTTTTTATTAAAGGGTCACTTTTATATTTTTGCATATAGCCTCCAAAAACTTGGAGATGCCCCTGTGCGTATGTAAAATAATTTTACACTCATGTGTCCTTAGGGCACATGTTATCATGACCGTAATTAAATTAAAAGTCATACCAAAGCACATGGGTTCAACAAAATTTTGAGATGAAAAACTAAAACATTTCTTTAAATATTAATAATATTTCCAAGTCTAAATCCAAATTAGATTGGTTTGACAAAATTTCAAAAATTGATTCCTATCAAAATCCTCTGTTATAGTTTTTTGGAAAGTTTCTTCTATAAAAATCCAAAAGTTGGCTTCTTTTGTGTTACATTTCAAAAGTTTAAAAGATAGTTTTCTTTTTTGTGTGTGTAAACATGGCTGAACAAACAAAAAAAAAAAAGTGCAAATTTTCTTCTTTTCCTATACGTGGATCGTTTGAGAGATAAAAGAGAGAAATATTCCATGGGTGTGGGTGAGAAAATTACATAAAGAGTCATGTGCTACTCACAATTTAAGAGAGAAAAAGGATTTTTTTTTCTTTCTCAAAAGCAACTTGGTGTATGATGCTAATAAAATGAAGGTGGCTGGCATTAGCATTATATAAGATAATTACATATGAACGAAAAGTGAATGAACAACAAATTCTAGCGTTAAACATTTATGTATAGCAAAATTCAACATTCGAAAAACTACATCCAAAGTTTTTGTTCTTCGATAAAGAAATGGTGATTCGAAAATGATTTAGAAGCAGAAGATTACACATGGAAGCCTTTGCAAGCAAAAAGAAGACACACGTCGACATCCTTTACCCCGACCGTTATTGCAAGTTACGTTTCTTGTAGTATTAGTAATATTTTGTGTATAAAATTTAGGGGTCGCAAATCTCATACAAAAATACCTTAAAATACTGAAAGTATTCATGTCAACGCGAGAAACGAGTACCAAAGATCAAATGTATGATTTTGCATACCTTCTTTTAATATCATTGTAGTCGAATTAATTTGTTTGTTTAATGCAAATTTCATTTACTTTTGATTTGATTTCTGTAGCAGTCCTGTACATTTACGATCGTTTGTTAATTTCACGCGAATGTAATTTACTTTCAATTGTAACTTTACTTGCAATTTATTACATGTTTTTTTGCAATTTTACTTTGAAAGCTTCCTTTATAATATCAGTCTTTTAAACATAACTTTGACTTCCTCAAAGCAAACTTTTTACTTAAACTTTTCATAATTAAACTCATAAGAAATGAAAAACATTGATATTTTTCTAGAAAAATACTGCACAAATATGTCATAGGATCTACTATTTGATACTGCAAGTCATTAATTTTAAACTAATAGAAAGTCAAAAGTGTCAAATGTAAATTGTATAAAATCATGTTAATTGTCAAAACACGCTTTATCATGCATGTTTGACCATTTTATTTGAAGCAATTTTTGTTGACGCAATAAGGACAAGTTGAGAAAATAAGTATCACATATTTTGCACCAATACAATTTATACGCAATACTATTTTTTTTTAAAATTCGGTGGGTTTCTCATACGCATGTCTTTTTATATTTATAAAATAAAATATGATTTTTATATTAGTTTTGGTTGATCCCTATTAAAACATATTTTACACTAACAAAAGTGAGCATATGAGAAAATGACTTTTATCAAATGAAATTAATAATAGGCTAAAAGTCCTTTAAATTTAACATTTGTAACAACTTGAATTTTTACGTTTTTAGGTATTAAATTGGTCCTTTAAGTTATAAAATATATTCACCATTATTCTTTTTTATTCCAATTTCTATAAAAGAGTTTATGTTGTCTTTTATTGCTCAGGTGGAAGGTTCCAAAAGTGCTTATGACACCAAACATGATTACTTTACACCCGTTTTCTTATTTTTCTTTTAAAATTTAAATCTAATTTGATAAAGAAAATATCATTAATAACATCATAAATCAAGTAATAATCGATTGATTTTGTTTTAAATTAAGACTGAATAATACACCTACGAACCTATGTTTCCAGAGTAATGAATTTGAAACTATATCACGCTCATAAAAAAAAATGAAACCATCACTTTAGCATTAAATAGTTACATAACAACTTTTTAGTAGAGTTGGATGAAAAAAGTAAAATGATGCATATATTTACGATCTAAAGAACTAACTTATTACAAAACGTTCAACTTAAAGGATTTTGAAATGCATTTGACCTCAATAATTAATAATATAATATAATAAAACTACTATAATCAAACTAGTTTTTTACTTGATGTTTTAATGCAAAGTATTTACAATAGATTTCATGTATATATTTTTCCGTGTGCAACAAATATGTTTCAAGAATTGCATCGACTATTAGTCAAAAAAAAAAAGGAAGAAGAGAAGTGTATTGACTATTAAAAAAAGGAAAATGTTAAACAGTGCCCTCGGGGCAATGGTTAAACATGTTAAAATAGAAAGTATGTCTCGAACTGTGTGCATTCAACACTTTAAAAGTATAAAAAATTGACTTTTAAATATTAATTTTATTTTTTATATCCTTTTTTAATATGCTTAACAAGTGCCCCGGTGGCACTGTTTAGCATGACCCTTAAAAGAAATCACTTCATGCACATGTTTTATCCGTTGAACTCTGAATTATTAGAGCTCGTTTTTCTTGAGAACTGGAGTTGATACAAAACAATATATATATATATGAGTCAGGATCCGTTGACACCAGGTGTCAATGAATTTATTGACACCAAATCTTGTCCATCTAATTTTTTGTTCTGGTGGCTAACAATCAATCACACGATAATTAAAATTGGATGTCTCCTAGACTATCCTCGTGATAGGTTTTGATTTTTCCTTGATATTATAATCTTCTTTACACTCATCTTCTATACACTCGCCGCGGTTCAAAACCTTTTAGGAATTCATACATGTCCTTCATTATAATATTGATCTATATTAAATTTGGTTGATTTTAAACATTATGATATGAAGGGGAAAACTAATCATATAAAATGGAAAGGGGAATGTCAATCTATAGAGAAAATTGATAATAACAAAGTGGAGTTTGGTAAAGCTTTAAAATTGTTAGAAAAATAATTAAAAGCTAGCTATTTCCTTTTCCTGGATAAATCGAAAATAAGAGAGCAATTTTATAATGGAATTTTTTCTGCAAAAATAAGAGCACCATGGCGTGAGTTCCGGAAAAGGAAGAAGAGCCGTGATTTCTTTTATCCGCTAAGGAGTCTTCACCTAAACAACTACAATGAATAAATGTCAGCCGTTAAGATGAAAAATAAGGACGGATATAATTTGGTGTTAGCGAATTCATTGACACCTGGTATCAACAGATCCTGACTTATATATATATATATATATATACACACTCCTAAACATTCCTTATGACATTTCTTCCTTCAATGACATGCAAATATGAAAGAAATAAACAACCAAACCATAAATATGTGGACTGGTATGGATAACCTTCATACCATGTGAACTTTATTATACTTCGATCACCTTCAGCATGGTTAGTTTAGTTGGATTATCCAAACTCATGTTCAGCCCTACTTTCAATATGTCTAGTCTAGTTGGATCATTCAAGTCACGTTGAGCCTCACCTTCAACATGCTCAACTCAGCTGAATCATCAAAGTCACGTTGACCCCCACCTTCAGCAAACCTAGCTCAGCTAGATCAATCAGGGCACACTGAGCTCCGCCTTCAACATGCATGACTCGTCTCGATCATCCAGGTCATATTGGGCTCCTCCTTGAATGATTACACCAGGTGTGTCTTTGGTACAACTATGTAAACTCGCCTTGTGTTACTTTGAAGAAGTGTTTCATGGTTTGCCACACGACGTTTCATGTACAAGCATAATGATGTGAGCAACATATGCTCTAGTCTCACGTGACCCGTGCAGAAAAGTGCATGAGTTGCGTGTGTTTCATCTCCACGTGTCTTGTACAAACTATTTGGACTTGGATCTCATAAGTTTATGTCAAGAAAGAAGGAACTATAAAAGGATACAATTATGAATAAAAAGGTAGAGTCATTATAGGGTAAAACAGTGTATTGTAACAGTCATTTTCTTGAATGCATTGGAACCCTCTAAGGTAGTTCATCCTTTGTATCAATCGTTTATATATGTGAACAAATACACAAAAAAAAAAAATATATATATATAGGAAGAAATCAAATTACACCGGTGTAACATTTAAATATTGTTACACCACTTAATAATATTTTAATAAATATAAATTTTACAAAATCGATCGTTGGATTAAAAGTTTATATCTTATAGATCGTCCATGCAACAAATTCAGAACTCTAAAATAATTTGATCTTTGTTATTAAGAACCATCATGATAAAACTTGAATAAAAATAAAACTAAAAGCTTTACTCTAAAAAAAAAAAAATTGAAACGGAGACATCAACCAAACTTTTGTAGTCCTTGGCACACCTTGTGCTGCAGTGACTATTGATTGGTAATATATCTCATTTTGATTTCTTCAAAAAAAAAAAAAAAACCAAACTTGGGGTTCAATCAATTAATTCACCACATATCCAAACCTAAAGTGTCTATTAATTAACATATAAAATGATTTAAGATATGTATTAAAATTTATATGAATAACCTATATGAAAATTTGTATTAATTAAAATATTATTGAGCAATGATGTAAAATTGTTCAAATATTACACGGATGTAATTTAATTATTTTTCATATATATTTAATTTAGTGAAATTTTAGTCATTATGCTATTTAAACTTGCACAATTTAACGAATTAAAGTTAGAATTACAACCGAAAGAATTACTCATATTTAGTATCAACACACTTCTAATAAGATTAATGAAGATAATCTATAGAAAACTTAAATGAAAAAAAAAAAAAAAAAGAAAAAAGAAACACTCAATAAAAAGAAAAAAGAATAAAATTGAAACAGACACATCAACCAAACTTAGGGTACAATCAAATAATTCACCACATATCCAAACTTAGATTAATCAATACTCCTGCTACCACATTAAAGATAGAATAAAGAAATGTTGTGAGTATATGTGTCCTCCTGCTACAATATTTAAAGGAACATCATTTTCAAAGTATTAAACCTTAACTTATTATAATCAAACATATTGTCAATGATGTTGACGATGAGAACAATGAAGAAACTATTCCCACAAAACACAGACAGAATGGGTCAGAAGAGAGACCACAACACAACACAAGAGTTATTAACAGAACAGAACATACCAGAAAGAACATCATCAATCTATCAAGTTTCAAGGACAAAGTTTCTTTCATCTTTATATCTTCTTGTCCTTCATCCAGACACACAAGCTTTGTTCTTGGCCCATATCAGCTTTTTCAGGTTCCTTCCTTCATCTTTCTTCCTTACAATTTTTACTTTTCAACTTACACAATCTCCAAAATATTTAACAAAACATAAGATGGTAAGATATCTCTTCCGATTTAACCAGAGATTCTCTGAGTTCAAATTCCGTCTTAAAAATGAAGTACTGTTAAATTTTTCAAGAAATTAGTCTTTGTGTGCAAAATTTATGTGTGTATTTTTCAAGAAATTAGTCCTTCATCCAGACACACAAGCTTTGTTCTTGTCCCAGATCAGCTTTTTCAGGTTCCTTCCTTCAACTTTCTCCCTTGTAATTTTTTTTACTTTTCAACTTACACAATCTCCAAAATATTAACAAAACATGAGATGATAAGATATCTCTTCCGATTTAACGAGAGGTTCTCAGAGTTCGGATTTAATCCTAAAAATGCAGTAGTGTTAAATTTCTCAAGAAATTAGTCTTCGTAGTTTGACGTGCAAAATATTTTATTTTAAAAATTGGTTAAATTTATGTGTGTGTATATCTATCAACAATTATTGCTTCAAAAAAAATCTATCAACAATTATAAGTTGTGTATTTTTATACGGTGTTCAAAAAATAACATCGGTCTTAATTTTAAAAAAAAAGTATGGTTCATATAAATTTTATTTTTCTATATTATTAAAAAAAAATCATTATAAAAATAAAATAAAATATATATATATCTCCGCCCAATGTAGAGACAAGTTAGTTACTAGTATCATAAAGAAAAAGAGACAAGTTAGTTATTCAAGTAACTTGGACCACTGAAGTTGTAAAATTTTCTCTAAAAAAGTTTAAATTTGTTATATTCTCATAGATCAAATTTAATTAATTTATTTGTGAAAATAAATAAATTTTCAAGTAAGATAGGACAATAAGAGTTGCTTATTCTCCATCACAATTTTATGCTATAGTCCTTGTATTCTCCACCACAATTTTATGCTATATATAGTCACTGTCTTATGACTCTTATCTCATGTCTCTATCTATTTTGATTACATTCCTCCTTTTTTGAGAAATATTTTTTGAATAAAACTTATTTTGTTATGAGAAAAAAATTTTAAAAAAATGTTTTTATCATCTAATCCAAACATTATTAGTATTCAGATATACCAATGGACGTATCTTGCTATACAAGAAAAGAAAATAAATAGATAGATGAAAAAAATGTTTGAGGGGTTTCAATTGATCATAAAATAATGTCATCCTTATATATTTTGTATTTTTTTTATAATTATATATTTTTAATTCTTTAATTCTTTTTTACTTTTATTTTTCACCATAAGGGTTCAAAAGTTTCAACAATTTAAAAATTGCAAATTTTTAGGGTTCTGATTTCGCCACTTAATAGAATTCTTTTTAAGGAAAATGAAGAGGATAGATTGGTACATCTATTTAAGCTCACATTGATTGTTGATCGTTATAATATATATGTTACCCAACCTTCCCACATGTATGGACTGTTCCTTAATTAATCCACTGCCTAATTCTACACCCACCCACCACCGACGTTTTAAATGACAATATGCAATCCTTACCATTTTTTTTATTTCACCGTCGATATCTGGTCCACCAGACCGTCTAATTTGGTTTAAAGTCGGTTCTAACATCAAGTGGTTTCAGTCCCCTTCTGATTACATTTGTGGACATCGAACTTTGGTCCTTCCTACCAAGTCCAACGTTAATCACCACCCAGCTAACGATTGGTAATCCTTATCATATTTAGTTTCTTAACTAGTGTCTCAGGGGTACCGGTTAGCATTTTCCTTTTTATAATACCTATATATATGCAATATTATATAATATATCTAGAAAAAGTTCATTAATTATTGTTATTTTTATAACATTTATTGATCGGGCACATATATTTATATGTTGCTTTTGCTGGTGTCCTTTTTAAACAGTTGTGTCTTGAGGGTTGTCTAAGTAAATTAACATGGCATTGGCATTGGCATCTTCAAGAGATTTTGATCAACCATTGAGTCCAGCTGCAAGGTTGTTCCATTCACCATCCTTTAACTGTTATGTGATTGCTGTCATTGGTTGCAAGACAAACATCAATCTTCAAGTCATTAGAGATGGTTTATGTCAAACTCTTCTTAAACATCCTAGATTTACCAGCAAACTTGTAAGTCACACACTCTCCAACCCTTTTTTAGTTGTACATTTATGTTTTTAAAAAACCATACTTTCTATTTATAGAAATATTGAGTTGGTGTATCGTGAGCATAAATCAGTTAGTAGAGAGATATTGCAGGAATTGTGGTTGGAATCCTGATACTCTCACTTATTCATTTTAAAAAGTGAAATTCTAACCACGGATAATTTTTTTTTTGAAATGGACAAAGTTAATTGATAATGTTAGTAATTTTCTTCTTTCACGGAACTTGAATCAACGACATTTTACACCTGAACTTCGTAAACTCTTATCTTAAATCAGTTGAGCTATCCAGCGAGAGGTAAAATGAGATAAGATGAAAAAAACAAACAAACAAACTAGAATGAAAAATATTTGTCTTATCTTATAGTTTATGATATTCACATGACCATGTATCTTTGAGTTCTTTGTTTCAAATTTCAGGTTAAGGAGGGAAGAAAAACAAGATGGACACAAACAACAATTGACTTAGACAACCACATCATAGTCCCTAAAATAGATTCAAAACCAGATTTCCCAGATAGATTTGTTGAAGACTATATTTCAAACTTGACCAAAACACCATTAGACATATCAAAACCATTATGGGAACTTCATCTTCTTGACATCAAAACCTCAAATGCAGAATCAATTGGTATATTTAGAATCCATCATTCACTTGGTGATGGTACTTCTCTTATATCACTTCTCATTGCAGCTACTCGAAAAACCTCTGATCCTAATGCATTACCAACTGTGCCTAGTACAACTCATAAGAGAGTTGATCACTCTGTCTCAAAGATGACTAATTGTTCAATTGTTGTCAAGTTTTTGTTGAGTATTTTGTGGGGGTTGAGGTTGATTTGGAACACTATTGTGGATGTTTTGTTTCTTGTTTTGACCATTTTGTTCTTTAAGGATACTCAAACTCCTTTAAAAGGTGCACATGGAGTTGAGCTCAATACCAAGAGATTTGTGTATCGGATGGTTAGTATGGATCACATTAAGCTTGTCAAGGCCGAAATGAAAACGGTAACTTAATTTGCACTCTTTCTTATTTATGTGTTTTTTTTATCGGAAGATATGTCTAATGTCTAACATGTGTTAGTACGACGACACCAATGTTTGTATGTCAACACTCAACATTAGTTGGTTCGTCCCACTCAATTCATCAAAATTAAAAAAGTCACAAAGAGAGCAGGGCAAGTTGGCTCATTGGATCATTGTTATTAGCTCATTTTAGAATTTGGATTTTCAGAAGTCATAGGTTCTTGCATTGCTCCAATAAGTCATATTGTTGGTTGTTGGGTTGAGATCGGACGGTGTAGATATTTTATTTTTGTAAACTGCAAAATTGAGTTTGAAAACCCACATGAGTTGACTTGGTGGCGATGACATGAAACTTTGAAGTGTGCTTCTTTCATGGTTTTATGTTTGAAACCTCCATATTGTTGTGACAAGTGTGAGTGTTAAGTCTCACATTGCTTAGAATAGTGGAGGTTGAACACTTTATAAGTAAGATGACCCATAAACCTAACATCTTAAGGTTTTGGGTAAGAGTGTGGTGTCCAACTCACTTGTAGAGTTGTTCTTGAACCCAGTGTGGATGATCCCCCTGACTACCCCCTCGTGGTGACCCAACACATATGTCACTTTTTGTGTTGGGTCAGTCCATACAGAACAAAATTTTGACTTTAAATAGATTCCCGTTAGTAAACTATGGGATTGATATCTCTTGGATTAATAGGTTCTTGGACTGAATATAGAGTTTCCAAGAATTATTATCGATGCGGGAAACCTACAACTGCAAGGGAATTTAAATTTCTCATTTTAAATTCCTTATTTTGCCATCTCTTGACATATGTGATTGCATTTAATCGCTTCTATTTCTATAAATTATTATGAGAAATGATATTTGTACAACAATTTTTGAACAACTTTTGACAACTTTCTCTCTCATACTCACATTATATTATTATTCTCTTTCTTCCTTTTTCTCTCTATTGTTATTGTCCAATAAGAATAATGGAAAAGAATGTTGTCCCAAAAGTTGTTGCAAAATTGTTGTTCAAATAACACATCTCAATTATTATTGATCGTCTCACGTGCTTATGTGTTAGTGATTCATGCTACTACTTAATTACTTTCTTATTCTGGTACAAATGCTACTACTAATTATCAATACACAAAAATCTTCCTTCTAAAGAAACAACGATAGTTTTTTATTATTGTATGTGTCTAATTATGATAAATTTTGATTAACTAGACCATCAATGACGTTTTGTTGGGGCTTACACAAGCTGGTCTCACCCGCTACTTGAGTCGAGAATATGGTAAGCTTCTACTTTTCTCTTTCTCAAATTTAAGTTACACTGATCCAAGAGCGTTTAAATAATATAACATAGACATTATTTTTCAATAACATTTTAGAAACCATGTTATATATCCTTTAATTAGGTGTGGAATATGCAAATGGTGGGGGTGCAAAGCAGGGGAAAAATAGCATCCCCAACAACATTCGCATGAGGGCATCAATTCTTGTTAACATTAGACCTTCTCCTGGAATTCAGGTAATTTTGGTTTCTAAATTAATACTCCCTCCGGTTTCATATATAAAGAAAAATTTATCTTTTAATTTTATTGAATAACTGACATATCTAGTCCATATAAGATCAGAGGGAGTATAGATTTATATGGTTCTATCTATGTCATTTCATAAATTAATCTTTCTTATGATTAATTTTTCTTTTCTATAGCAAAAAAATAGTTTCAACTAATGAAACAAAATGATACATTATTATGTTAATTTAGGATATAGCAAATATGATGGCTGAGAAAGGAAAAGCTAGATGGGGTAATCATATGGGATATATAATCTGTCCTTTTAGCATTGCTTTACATGAAGATCCATTGGAATATGTTCGTCAAGCTAAGGCCACAGTTGAAAGGAAAAAACACTCATTGGAAGCTATTTGCTCTTATACTTTTGCAAAATTGGTACTCAATTTATTTGGAGTTAAGGTATACAATATTGACAATAACTTGTTTCTAGATTTTTATTTATGTTATATATCTAAAAAATTGAACAGGCGAGAACTCTAAATTATAGTTCAACCACCTTAAACATTTCAAACTAAAATGAAACCGCGATCGAACCGTCAAAATAACCGAACTGTAGTAAAGGCTGATTCAAAGGTTATGTTGTCCAACTCACTTAAGTGATTGTTCTTGCTCTAATTGGATGACCCCTCGGGCTGCACCGTAACTCAACAGATTCCATTTTTTATTCGGTTTTTAAAATATTGAATATTGATTTTACAATCTAATTCTTGTAAAAGTGATGTGTGTATCCATGTTAAACTACTCTTGGGAAAACTACATTGATCAAATAGCCAGTGTTATCATTCTTGTATTTTTAATTTTTTGGATAACATTTTTACATTTAGAATTTTTTTATACAGATTGCTGGTGCCATTACAAGAAGAGTTCTCTTCCACACTACTATGGCTTTTTCTAATGTACCTGGTCCAGTGGAAGAAATTAGCTTCTATGGACATCCTGTTGCATACATTGCTCCAAGTGTATATGGACACCCACATGTAAGCATTCAATTTCTCACAATCATGTATCGGTATTCTAGTGAGGTATACAATTCTGATAAGTTCACAAATAGTGTTTATTAATTTTTCTATATCAAATATTATTTATAAACCTATCAGAATTATATATCTCAGTAGTATAACGGTATATGAGTATTCACCTTATAACAGCTTATTTAAAACTTTAATTTGTTTATTTATTTTGCAGGCACTAACAATCCATTTTCAAAGTTATGCTAATCAGATGACTATTTCTCTGGCTGTGGATCCAAACATCATTCCAAATCCTTACCTCCTATGTGATGATTTAGAAGAATCACTCAAACTCATCTATGATAATGTTGTTAAGAAAAGGCACATTGCTGAAATAATTTAAATACTTAAACAATTTAATGACGAGCTGCTGTGAAACTTTACTATTATCACTAGAACTTTGACCCAGGGTCTAATTAGCCGTAATATGAAAAAATAAGATGTAAAAGTTTCAATACTAAAACGTATATAAAAAAGTCGAGTACCATTAAATATTAGTTCAACAATAAATTTGGATAAATGTTCATCTAAAAGAAATTATAGTATATTACAAAATATTTCTTTATAGACTACATTGAAAGTTTTATTCGTGTTTTCACCGTCTTCATCGACAATCAATATTTTTAATAATTCTCTTTAAATAACTCTTGAAGTTGCAACATACAACTGACCATGTAAAAATACCGTCGACAAAAGATATATCCAACATGCTCAAGAGATTGTCATGACTCTTATTAATATAGTCATCGCAAATGCATGTTTGATTTTCATGTTAGACAAATTTGTATATTTTTTTTAATATAATGGATCACATGAAAAAGAGAGGAAAAATAAAAGGTTACGGTTAGCATTTCGGGGCAAGTTTAAGAAAATAATATATAATAATAATAATAATAATAATAATAATAATAATAATAATAATATGAAACTAATAATAATAAATAGGGCAAAATACACTCACCTCCCCTAAGGTTTAGCTAAATGTAACAAACCACCCCTCTATTTTCTTATTGAACACAAACCTCCCCTCTCTGTTTGTTCTGTCCATCTTCCGTCTCCTTTTTTTTTTTTATTCTTTTTTCTTTCAAAAAAGAAACAGAGCAGTCACTTCACATCTTCCGTCTCTCTAAAATTATCTTTGTCATTTTGTTTGCTTCAAACAAGTTGCACAAAACCTTTCTCAGTTATATCAAACTCAAGAAAATAAAGATAGCAATCCCGTCCACCTCCCCTGAGGCCACGGGTATTCCTAATCCTCCATTCCAAACTAAGATTCACCAAATGAAAAAGGACACAACTAAGAATCAAGATTCACCAAATGAGTCATTAAATCAGGTATTCCATTCAAGATTAAAGTGGAACATGGAAGCTACAAAAATACCTTGTAGCTGTTTTGAATCCATAGATCAAGAGAAAAAGGGTTTATTTTTCATGGTTTGCTTCTCCTCCTGTATATACCTGTTCATTTTTACATTGTTCTGGTATTAGTTTTTGAGAAGGAACTTCTTTTAAAACTATAAAATAAAGAAACATGGCTATTTGGTATAAAGAACCTTCATGGTTTGCTTTGCTTGGTCGTCGTTGCCGCAGCAGTTGAAGAAATTGGATAAGGAATTCACTTGTTAGGACTTCAATTTTATGGGTATTTTTTAATTTTAACGGAAAAATAACGGTGTTAATATATTTAATTATAATTTAAGGGAGGTTTGTGTCTATTTTAAAATTAGAGGGGGTGTTTGTTGCATTTAGCCAAACTTCAGGGAAGGTGAGTGTATTTTGCCCTAATAAATATTTAACATGGTGAATTAAAAGTTATGAGTTCGATTCTTGGCGAGGTATTTTTTAACATTTTATTTGAATTAATAATAATAATAATAGTAGGAAGTTAATAATAATAAATATTTAACATGGTGAGTTAAAGATTGTGGGTTCGATTCTTAGTGAGGTAATTTTTAACATTTTATTTGAATTAATGTTAGGATTAAATGCGAGGAAAAATGAGCGGGAAAAAAATTAGGGTTAAGAATAGCAAAACGGAACAAGCTTATAATATAAGAGATATCATCGACTTTACTATTAAAAAATTTTACTTAATGAATGAAATTATTTACATAACTTATGATTTTTATCTATGAAGTACGGATATTCCATTTAATAGAGAATATCAATAACGGTAACATACTGTGTATGCGTGTATGGTATGCACCAAAACTGTATCATTTATTATTATTTTTTTATTCATAATGGGTGCACGACGGGTACATGCGGGATACACCAACTACAAAAATGCTTCTCTTTTTTCTTTGGATTGTTATTGACAAAGAGTAAGACTTATAATGAAGAAACAACAAAAAAGTTGGATATGAGTGGAGATGAATGAGATCTATTTAATATAACTAATATTCTTGAACTTGATAGTGTTTCTCTCGATGAACATAAATTAGAGACCACTCTTTTTGGACAAATTTCTTTTTAATTTTGATATTTTTTTTGTTGTCATTTGAACCATTTAAATCAAAGTTGTCAGAATCTAACTTGTGGGTGCCCCGCGCATGCCCGTGGTTGACACCCGTTAGCCCCTTAGCCTCGACTGGGGGGCTTCTGTTCTGGATACACCATAATAGTCTCACATCGCTTGGTACTCGAGGCAAATGGTAGTTTATATACAACACCCACACCTTTCAAACCATCGAGGCGCCTTTTCTACAAAGGACAAAACCGTGACGGGTTAACCCCAAAGCGGACAATCTCTCGGAGATGTGGACTTGAGTTCGAATCTGAACAAAATAGATCATTTGTTTCTTATTTTTATACATGCTCTCACACACCTTTTTTTTTTTATTACTTGGTGGTCATTGCTTAGTTTTGTGATATTCTTACATTCGGTAAGATTAAACACTCTATTAACAATAATAATGTTTGGCTTTGAATGGTATATGTTGTGAATTCGGTTAAATCACACCAATAACTTTAGTGTGTGGAGCAATTCGATTAAAGCAATCAAAATTAGTGAGAATAAGCAATATCAATAATCAAAAATTAAACCACGAAAAACGTAAAGAACACAATCACAATTGTTTACCCAGTTCGGTGTTAATGAACCTACTCTGGGGGAGAGGGCAGCTTTCCTTTCCACTATCAAACTTTGTTCTTCTTGATTACAATAAGATTCTCACAAAGATTACAAGAATTAGAAACCCTAAATCTACCCTTGTCCCAAATCTCTTCCCGTGACCAAGAGATTTCAATGACATGTGTTTACAAGATGAAAGAGATGAATCTCAACCCTAAGAAATATTCCTAGTCTTTTGTTGTTTGAGAAAACCCTCAAAAAACCTCTTTTTCCTGTGACGGCATAGGCAGAAAACGCAACCTTTATAAATAGGATCGCGCTCCCGCGCCCCGCGCCAGATATCTGCGCCGCGCGCCTACTGCCAGAGCCAAACCCAGAAAATAAGTGGCAGTGGCGCCAAGCTTGCTGCGCGCCGCGCCAAATGACAGAGCCACGTACAATTTTCTGATTCTTCAAGTTCAAGGTAATTCCCAACAAATCTCCACCTTGCCTTTAACTTGATGGTGATGTCAACTTCCCACCAACCACCATGCTGCCCTCTCCGATCTCCGTCTACTCTTCGAAATTGATTAAGTCCAAGCAATGCTTGAACTTAACCCTTGGTAATGATTTGGTGAACATATCCGCCAGATTCTCCTCCGATGCCACTTTCTCCACTATGATTTCCTTGGTCTCAATCATATCTCTAACAAAGTGCAACCGGATGTCAATGTGTTTTGTCATTTCATGATACACTTGATGATTCGCCAAATGAATGACACTCTGACTATCACAATGTATCTTCACACACCCTTGACTGATCCCCAATTCTCCAATCATACCCTTCAGCCATATAGCTTCCTTGACGCCTTCAACAAGAGCTATATATTCCGCCTGAGTTGTTGATAAGGCCACAACTGACTGTTGATTAGCCTTCCACGTTACCGCTGTACCAAATAGAGTGAATACAAAACCAGATAAAGACTTTCTAGTATCCACATTGCCCGCATAATTCGCATCCACATAACCCTCCAAACCATCTCTTCCTGGATCAGTTCTTCTATACTTCAGACCTCCCTTCATGGAACCATTCAAATACCTCAGAACCCACTTCAAAGCTTGCCAATGAACTTGGCCCGGATTTGCCATAAACCGACTTACCACACTTATTGCATAGGATAAATCAGGTCTACTACAAACCATGTCATACATGATGCTTCCAACTCCACTTGCGTAAGGGGTAGTTTCCATCTTCCTTCTTTCATCCTCGGATTGAGGACACTGTTTTATTGACAACTTTGAATGGTGACCAAGTGGTGTATTCACTACCTTAGAATCTATCATTCTAAACTGCTCCACCACTTTCTTCAAATAACCGTGTTGAGATAAGAACAACTCACCTTTACTCCGGTCTCTCATGATATCCATGCCAAGTATCCTCTTTGCATTACCGAGATCCTTCCTCTCAAATTCACCATTTAATTTCTCCTTGAGCTTTAGAATCTCCTGCTTTTCAGAACCTGCAATAAGAATATCATCTACATAAAGAAGAAGGTAGAGAATGATTTTCTCATTCCTCTTCATCATGTACACGCAACTGTCATAGTTGCTTCTCACGAATCCAGCCTTTAATAAGAAATCATCAAACCGACGATACCACTGCCTTGGACTCTGCTTCAACCCATACAAAGATTTCTTCAACAGACATACTTTAGAACTGTCTTCCACAAAACCTTCAGGTTGTTGCATGTAGATGGTTTCTTCTAACTCTCCATGTAAGAATGTGGTCTTCACATCCATTTGTTCCAACTCAAGATCATACTGGTTCACAATAGCCATAAGTACCCTTATAGAACAATGTTTCACCACCGGTGAGAAGATTTCGTTGTAATCAATCCCCTCCACATAAGTGAAACCATTTGCTATAAGCCTCGCCTTATACCTTGGTGCTTCAACTCCAGGAATGCCTTCCTTTTTCTTGAACACCCACTTGCTACCCACTACCCTTTTATTTTTAGGTATTGGCACAAGCTTCCAAGTCTGGTTCTTCTCCAATGATAGCATTTCCTCATTCATTGCCTTCAACCAGTCTTTGCCCTCTATGCTTTCTGATGCTTCCCTGAAGTTCTTTGGTTCCGAGTCTTGCACCTCTTCAGCTGCATTCAAAGCATAACAAATAAGGTCAGCATAGCCGTATCTATTTGGTGGACGAATATCTCTTCTTTCCCTATCTCTAGCTAGCTGATAGCCAGAAGTAGATGTTTCATCACTTTCACTCTCTTCAGGGACTAGAATCTGCGCCTTTGTTCCCTCCTTATCAGTGAAAGGCTCCACCTCAAACTGGAAATTCTCCACCCCCGTTTCTGGACTTGCATTCAGGTCTTTGCACTTCATCCCCATCCGGGTCTCATCAAAAGTGACATCCCTGCTTATTATAAACTTTGATCCTCCCGGTCCCATCTTCCACAGCTTGTAACCTTCCACACCGTTCGGATAACCAATGAACACACACTTCACAGCTCTAGCATCAAGCTTATCTTGCTTAACATGAGCAAATGCTAGAGCTCCAAAGATTTTCAAGTTGGAGTAGTCTGCCGGCTTGCCACTCCAAACCTCCATAGGTGTCTTTAGATCAATTCTTGTTGATGGACATCTGTTGATCAAATAGGCAGCAGTGTTAACTGCCTCTCCCCAAAAACTCTTGGGTAATCCAGCTCCCAACAGCATACACCTCACCCGCTCCAACAAGGTCTTGTTCATTCTTTCAGCAAGACCATTCTGTTGCGGTGTGTATGCTACGGTTCTATGCCTCTTTATACCTTTCTTCCTGCAAAACTCATTAAATTGCTCTGAAACAAACTCCAAGCCATTGTCAGTTCTTAAAACTTTCAGTCTAGTTCCAATTTGATTTTCTATCAAGGTATGCCATTCTTTAAATTTTCCAAAAGCATCACTTTTATTTTTAATGATGTGCACTCATACTCTCCTAGAATAATCATCAATAATGCTAAGAAAATAAGAACCTCCACCATGAGTAGGAACCGACGCTGGACCCCAAAGGTCCGAGTGAACATACTCAAAAGATCTACTAGACTTATGAACTCCCACCCCAAAATTCACCTTGTGTTGTTTGCCTAGTGTACAGTTATCACAAAAGTCTAGCTTGTTCAATTTTTCTTGCCCTAGTAAACCTTGTTTAGCTAGCTCAACTAAACCTCTTTCACTGACATGCCCTAACCTCAAATGCCATAGTTTAGTTATGTCTGCATTTTCAACACTAGTTACTAATGCATTAGAAATAACGGTGGAACCTTCTAAAATGTAAAGACTATTCATTTTAGACCCTTTAGCTATTACTAATGCACCATGAGAAATTCTCATCACACCACGTTCAATTCTAGTGCAATACCCTAGATTATCAAACATGCTTATCGAAATTAAATTCCTCTTAAGTTCAGGGATATACCTCACATTTTTCCAAAGAAAGTCACGGTCATCGTATATTTTGAGACGATTAGAACCTGTACCTTGAACCTTGCACGCCTTATTGTTACCAAGACGCACAACTCCACCTTCTTTCAATTCCAAGGTTTCAAAATACTCCTTTCTTGGACAAATGTGATAAGAGCATCCGGAGTCCATGACCCAGCTCTTCTCTGGTTCCCAACTGGTAACTGTCAGTGCACCTGCACTCTCATAACCTTCCTCTTCACTAACAACAATCTGAGCCGACGAACTATCACTGCCCCTTCTCTGAGGACAGTCCTTCTTAAAGTGACCCGGTTCATGACAGTAATAGCATTTGAACTTGCTACCACCATCACCCTTTGCCCTAGACTTAGACCTGCTTCTTCCCTTTCCTTTTACCTCTGTTCTCACTTCTGCCTCTTGAGACATTCAAGCCTTCTCCACTATCATCAATCTTCAGTTCATTGAGCTTTGTCAGCTCCTTGGTTCTCAAAGCCGCTTGGACTTCATCCAAGGTGATAGTGCCTTCTTTGCCATATAGCAATGCATCCTTGAGATGCTCAAGAGACTTAGGTAAAGCACACAACAAGTGAAACGTCTGGTCCTCATCTTCTATCTTCACATCAATATTCGCCAAATCATCGATAATCTTATTGAACTCTGATAGTTGCTCCGACACTGATTTATTCTCCACCATACGGAAGAAATAGAGTTGTTGCTTCAGACACTGCTTATGTGTCAGGGACTTAGTCATATACTCCCTCCGTCCCATATTATATGGGAAAAAAAAACACACTTATTAAGAAAACCAAAACTTGAGAATTTGAAATATGGTTTTGTGGGTTTTTCTTGAAATAAGTTGCATGGGAAGATGTAAAAACAAATTTGATTGGTTTGTTGTTTATTGAGAAAAGGAGAGAGAGAAAAAAAATTAAATGCAATTTGCATTTAATTTTATAAGCATAGGTAAAAAACATTCTTGAAAGTTGTTTTTTCCCTTATAATTTGGGACAAATAAAATGGTCATTTTTCCCTTATAATATAGGACGGAGGGAGTATAACTTGTCAAGTTTGGTCCACATAGCAGCTGCACTTTTCTCTTTGGCCACTTCTCTCAGCACCTTATCTGCAAGACACGAGATGATAGCACTTAATGCTTTGCCATCCATCTCAGCCTTCTTCGTGTCTAAGAGAGTAGTCGGCATGGCTGTCACTCCCTTCAACGCCTCATCGCACTTTTGTTGAATAAGTATTGCCCTAACCTTCACCTTCCAAAGATTGAAGTCGTTACTCACATTGAACTTTTCAATGTCCCACTTAGAACCCATGATACCTTAATCGTTTAATCCTTGCCCCACGGTGAGCGCCAATTGTTGTGAATTCGGTTAAATCACACCAATAACCTTAGTGTGTGGAGCAATTCGATTAAAGCAATCAAAATTAGTGAGAATAAGCAATATCAATAATCAACAATTAAACCGCGAAAAACGTAAAGAACACAATCACAATTGTTTACCCGGTTCGGTGTTAATGAACCTACTCTGGAGGAGAGGGCAGCTCCCCGTTCCACTATCAAACTTTGTTCTTCTTGATTACAATAAGATTCTCACAAAGGTTACAAGAATTAGAAACCCTAAATCTACCCTTGTCCCAAATCTCTTCCCGTGACCAAGAGATTTCAATGACATGTGTTTACAAGATGAAAGAGATGAATTCCAACCCTAAGAAATATTCCTAGCCTTTTGTTGTTTGAGAAAACCCTCAAAAAACCTCTTTTTCCTGTGACGGCATAGGCAGAAAACGCAACCTTTATAAATAGGATCGCGCTCCCACGCCCCGCGCCAGATATCTGCGCCGCGCGCCTACTGCCAGAGCCAAACCCAGAAAATAAGTGGCAGTGGCGCCAAGCTTGCTGCGCGCCGCGCCAAATGACAGAGCCACATCCAATTTTCTTATTCTTTAAGTTCAAGGTAATTCCCAACAGTATATTTTATGATAGTTCAAAATGTTAAAGAGAAAGGTTAATTTAATTATTTTGTGAATGACAGTTTGATGTTTGATCTATTTCAAAAAAATTAGTTTATATTTTAAATTTCATTATGTTTTTACTGAACTTTTCACAAATATGAAGTTTATGTGTTTAATTTTTGGATAAATCACGAGTTTGATGTTCTCTTTTCCTCTATATGTAGTGCTTATTTGATCCATCGTTCGTGAACAAAAGTAATTTCCTCTATAGCGAGGGGTAAACTCGAAAGATTAGGGTGCGTGTAAGTATGGTAGGGGGTGCGAGAAGTAGAACTCAAAATTTAGTTCAATAAAAAAACAAATCAAATTCATACTATAAGATTAGGCCCAAAAAAAATAGCAACAACACAAGATTTCTAGAATCTTCCACATCACACTCATATATATATATATATACAAATCAATAAAACCTTCGCTTCTTTATACTTTGTTGAAATTGAAAATCTCTAACATCACTCTCTAAAACTCATCTCAATCCCTAACAAACTCAACAATGGCGATTATCTCCGATTATCAAGATGAAGAACAAACCAAGAAACAAACTCCTCCATCATCATCTTCTCAACCAAAACCCTCTAAATCCATTCCATTCACTTCCACTTTCGATCCATCAAATCCAACCGCTTTTCTTGAAAAGGTTTTCGACTTCATCGCTAAAGAAAGTGATTTCTTCGAAAAAGATTCTGCTGAGAAAGTGATTTTGTCCGCCAGTCGCGCTGCGAAGGTGAAGAAAGCTAAGGTCGTTGCTGCTGAGAAAGCTAAGATTGCTGCTGAAGAGAAGGCGAAGGCTGAGAAGGTTGCGGAGGCGGCGAAGAAAGATAAGGAGGTTGAAGGTAAAGAAGACGAGAAGAAAGATGCGTTAGCTGGTAAGAAATTTACGATTTGATTTCAATTTTTGCCCTAGTTTTATTAATTTGTTTAATTATTATTTATTTTTTGAAATAATTGTAATTACTAATATTATGATAATAATTAATGTTTTTGATTAATGATTGGAATTGTGACTGGTTGTAATTTATATGATGATAATTGGTTGTGTTATGATGTTGATTATTGAGATGAGAATGTTAATTGATTTTGTTTATAGTTTTTTATTATAATGTTGAATCATAGACAATAGGATGTTGATTTGGATCATCCATCAAGAGATGATGAATTCACATACATTAATTTAATTTGTTTAGCTTGCTTATAGAGAATGTGACATTAATCCACACACATTTGAATTTTCGACAATTTTTTCTTCAAGTGTGAGTCTCTATCATATAATTGTATCACTCTGCTTATACCGCTGCGGTTGATTGGTAATAGAAACAACTGCCTAAACCCTTAATTGTCATAGTTAGGAAGACTTTTGATGCAATGATCCATACACTTGATTTGATACTGTTAGTTGAGGGAATTTGGAGAGAACGGGAAGCAATGACTGTTTAAATACTAGGAACCCCGAGAGACTTTGACTCTACTGTTCTATCTTTTGTTTCTCTCTAATTTGATGGTGTGTGAGGAATCGGTTGTATGTTTTATACTGTGAAATTGTCCAAAGGATGGAGTAATAATTTTATTGTATGTTTTGTTGTTGTCAGTTGATATAATATAACTCTTTGTTAGGTAATGGAATAATAACAATTAACAGTGAAGCGGTAATGAACTCTATATCTGAAGGTTTTTTCTTTACACTTTTGCCCTTTTTGATGGACAGCTCCAAATAAGGGTAATGGTATGGATCTGGAGAAGTATTCCTGGACTCAAACTCTGCAAGAGCTCAATGTGAATGTTCCGGTGCCACATGGAACAAAATCAAGATTTCTCACATGTGAGATAAAGAAGAACCATCTGACCGTCGGACTCAAAGGCCAGCCACCGATTATTGATGTAAGCTTGTACTAAGTTATACCAACCGTTGCTATTGAAAGATATTTCCTGGTTAGAACATTCGTTTGTTTTATGTATTGAAATTGACTGTTCCTTCTGTTCTTCAATCTGAAGTTTTTAGCTTATTTGATGTTTTTATGACGTTTGTGCTGATTGATTGTGATTTTTAAATTTCCCAGGGGGAGCTATATAAATCTATCAAGCCTGATGAATGTTATTGGAGCATAGGTATAAGATTACTAAATTGCATTTGTGGAAAATCTGTTTTTCATGTTACAAAGGATACTTTTAATTTTGTTGGCTTCTGATCATAAGGTTTTCTTATTGACGTTTTGCTAATTATTTTGAAACCAATTTATGCAGAGGATCAGAGTACTGTTTCTATTCTTTTAACCAAGCATGATCAAATGGATTGGTGGAAATGTTTGGTAAAGGGTGATCCTGAAATTAACACCCAAAAAGTTGAACCTGAGAACAGCAAACTTGGTGACCTAGATCCCGAGACTCGATCAACTGTTGAAAAAATGATGGTAACTAGTTGATTTTTGTTACTTCAAGTATTTATTATACAACCTGAATTTATTTTTGAACATTTCATCATTTTTATTTCATGAATCGCACTTTAAGTTTGTATCCATTCTTTTGTTTAGTTTACACGGCAAAAACAAAATTATGACAAAGTTAAAGCGAGTTATTTTGGATTTAAGGATTTCCGTGTGCTTGTTTGTTTAATGTTATCTTGTGTTGTTCAACAGTTTGATCAGAGGCAGAAGTCTATGGGCCTTCCTACAAGTGACGAGCTTCAAAAACAGGAAATGATGAAGAAATTTATGAGCCAGGTGAAGATTTGATTTTTGTATTGATTTTTCTTCCTTCTCAACACTTTTGCGCCATTTGCCAAGCCGGTCTTTACCGTTTTCTCATATGTATGCTAACATGTTAAATTTTATGTATTGCAGCATCCTGAGATGGACTTCTCCAGGGCAAAGTTATCTTAGATTGGTGCTATGATCTTACCGTGCTTTCTGAAAATATTACTTCTCTTTTGACATACCTTTTGGGATAATTTTAGCTTATATGTTTTGACTAGTTCTACTCCAACCAATCATGTTTCTGTTTGGATTACAGTTGTACCTCCCAAACCCCAATTTGGGGTCTAAATTGGGTTTTTGTTCACAAACATGTTTGGTGAATTTACATTGCCTTATATTCTGAATATATTTTAGGGTTTTATATCACTGTTTAAGTTATAGCTAGAAAAAGTTAATTCTCTTTATTGATTCATATTTTGTTGAAATAGATCATTTTAACAAAAATAAATACTTTGCAGTGTGATTTGCCAACAAAAAATAAAATTTATAGTGCATGATAAATTCATCTAATATTTTATCAGCTAAAAATGAAAGGGATTTAGGATCATGTAATTTTTTAGTTCTTAGTCACATCAAATCAAATAATATAATTTGAATCTTTTTCTTTTAATTTTTTTTTTTGCTTATATGATTGTGCCTAAGATTAATTTATTTAGAGTTGTGCTTGAAGTATTTTAGTTATGTTCAACTCTTCAAAAAAATTCACCTACGAAGTTCTTTTTAAGTGTTACATTGAAAATTATATTTTCTTGTACACTACCACAAAAGGCGTTCAAGAGTAAAAATTATTAGTGGGAAATTTTGCGATCTAAAAATCGATCTTGGGTTTAATTTGAATTATATAGACCTAATTAAAAAAGATATTAATATTTGAGATTACAATTGGATTTGGACGAATGTAAGAACAAAAACAATAAAAGCTTGATAAACATTAAGCTTATAATAACCATTAGGTGGGGGTTGTTCAATGAACATACATATCGGTAAATTTGGACATCCACTTAGCATCTCTAAGAGCATTCCAATAGTACTCTTAAAATTAAAAATAGATCTTTGTATATTTGAACAATGGTATTCACATTAACATGAGTTCCTTGAAAACATTCAATAGTGCAAAAAAGGGATTTCACGTCGGTTCTAGAACACCATATTTCATAATATAGGGCCATCACTTAAACTATAATATTGTTTACTTTTTAGATTCATAGAATATTTAATTTTTATATCAGAGTAGGACTATCAAGATTCAAACTTCGGTCTCATGCATATATAATGCATCAAGAGATTGTGATAATTGTTTTTATAGAGCAAGATAACAACTTATAAAATTTAATTTCTTTGAATCTTCCCTAAGTTCTAAATTAGTAAATTTTAGCTCAAAAATATATTTAGTTATCAAGTTGTAGTCACGACAAATACCAATACTGGCAATACCTCATTATTGAGAATGAATTCTCTCAATTACATGAGAGAAATAGTAGAATCTTAACCATTGAATCTTAATTAAGATATCAAATAAAAAATGAGAGAAAATTATTTAAGGGTGAGATGGAGGACACATGAGGAACATGAGAGTAAATAAATTGAGAGAATTCATTCTCGCTAATTATTATTTTTTTCTCAAATAGACAAATTTTAGTTTATATATTAATAGTCAAAATCATAATTTTTTTTCTAATTCACCCCTCATATACAAATTCACATGCAAATCTAAAAGTTTATTACAAGTTAGTTATAAATACTACATGCAAATTCCCTTATATGATTTGTTCTTATAAATTTATGGATAAACACCTCTAAATTAGGAACGGATAAAATATGTCTCACTAAATCATAGTTGCAGGAAAAAAATGATAATAAAATCCACAAATTTCGTCTCACAAATGCACCTCGTTTGATAGTTGCTAACGACATTAATTTGTAGTGGTTTGAGTTTGGTCATTAGATTCTTAACTTTTTTAACCTTTAAAATGTGAATTTTTAATGATATTAATAAATATAATTAAACGGAAGCGGATTTCCTGCTGTTACAGCAGGATGCTATAACAGTTGTGGGTCGTCTGATCCGGATTGTGCGGCTGGGATCATTTCTAGTAATTTTATAAATGAATTAATTTGATTCGTCCGATCTGATATCCAACAGCTGAGATGAAATACAGCGTGAAACTGCGTGGTTTTGTTACAGTAGCAAATCTTAATCCATAGTTACACCTATCAAAATGTGAACAACTTCATGTCATAAACTTAATTTTCTAGTAAATTCTGCCAAAAATTAAAGTTGAACAAAATATAAATAAATAAAAAAACTCATAAACTGAAATAAATTATCAATAACATATCTCAAGGTTTTTCTTTAGCGCATCTGAAGTCCAAGACTTTGTTATAAAAAATCGGTGTTTAGCCAATCTTAGCTAAACAGATATGCAATCAATTGGTTATTATACTCTAATTAAGATCAGTGATCACATCAAGTAGTAATAATGTTTTACATAATGTCCGAGCTAATCACAACATATTTGTATTGTATTGTGGACATCGATGTGATCAATTCATGTTGCAATGGCATGCCTGATTTTGATTTAATATTTGGCATCTTTTCCAAATTAGTAAGGACAAATCATGCATTAAGTGATTTTTTCTGATTTAAAATTTGGCATCTTCTCCAAATTAAGGACAAAGCATGCATTAAGTGATTTTTTTTTCTAATTTGAAATGGCCCATAGACCAATCCTATCATAAACTTTATCATATTTATCTGAAATAGTAAATGACATATTTTTTTTATACTTTATCCACTTTTCTTAAAGGGTGTGCAATTTTTTTTTGTTTATAATATTTAAGATTAGAGGGAGTACACAAGAAACATAGGGTATTGTTATTATTTATTTATTTTCAGTTTTTACCGTCTTATCAACAAGATTTCAAATTTTCAAAGATATTTTTTTAACGGCAAATATATTATTATTAATAACTGGTCTCTGCACAAGACGAGTAGAGACTGGGAAAAGAGGAACTACAAACAAAGGTTTCAATAATTGTGGTCTTTCCTTGATCAGAGTTGACCTAATTCAGTGGTGTTCCACTTCAGTTCCGATGAGTGAAGGGGAGTTTTATTCCTACATGTGCTCCGACGTTCAAATCAATAAGAGTGTGAAAACAAAGGTTTTAAGAGAGTAAAAAGTACACGTGTCTTTGCATGAGAAGTCTTTATATAGCCCCAAAGTGGAGCCAAGGCCATTAATGAGAGGACGGATTTGACATCCTCGCCATTAATAACTGTCGAAAAATGGAAAGGTGCTTTGGGCCTTCAAGTATTTTAGGCGAGTTCAGTGCATGGGAGGCTATCCTTGGTGATTGGGCCTCAGGTCAAGTCTAAAACAAGTTGTTTAATATATATTAATTAATTAATTTCTGTCGAAGAATCTCTAACCTATACAGATAAAATTTTTCAACCAATTTTTTTTATACATAAGAGGTGGAAATCAAAGTTGCTTATAGGATTCATAACATTATCATTCTAACATATAGGAGTATTGTCCAAAGAATAATTCATTATGATATAGTATATACTTTTTTTATTGACACAACTAACATACATATATACTTAAAATCTCCTTGTTTTGCATGATTATGGCCACGACTCTTCACTACCAATTAATGAGAAAAGAACGAATATTCTTGTATGAGAAGACGAATGGTAAAATAATTTTTAATACTTTAATTAACAAGTGGAAATTAAATTATATATAAGATGCGAGTGGCTTGCAAAAGATCCAAATCAATATGATTGAAATCAAGACTTGAAATTCAGCACTTGGTGTGATTGCATGAGAAAAAAATAAGTTGAATAATTTTTCATGTAACTTTGAAGTATTTCTATATACAAATTTTTAAATTTACACCCTAATTTAATCGTGAATGATAAATTGTGTTATCTTTTTATTCTTCACTACTAAAAAAAATAAAATTAGACTAAGGATAATGGGATCGAGTCTAAACAAAATAATTAAACTCCACAATATCATAAATCAATGTTTGAATCTTGATTAAAAGAAGTATATGTACGTATTTAGTGTTTGACACGCCTTAAATGAATTCACTCTTCATGAAGAACAAAGATAGATTTTATAAGTTTGAAAGAGGAAAATGAGATGGGAATGGAGGAGAGAGTTTGGTGGAGGATTTGTGTTGAAGAAATGGGAAAAAAATAAACTGGACATCTTAACTATTAACTAAACCGGACATTTCTCAATAGGCAACCCAAATTTTTTAAGATGAGCCTATCACTTACTAATATGAAACTAGGCTATGATACCACAAAATGAGACTATTTTTTTTATAAACCAAAAGTATCTTCCGAGGTACCAATTGAAAATCGAACCCGAGACCAAATGATCAGGGCCATCTTTGAATATTTAGAGGCCACAGACAAATAATAAAAATGGATCCCTAATAAAAATACTTCCACCGTTCCAAAATGTAAGTCATCTTGAGAAAAAATTTGTACCAAATTATAAGTCACTTTACATAACCGGTGAAACAATTAATGTTATTTTTCCTATTATACCCTTAACTATTTATTACTTTTTCTTCTTTCAATTATTCAATTTATCTTTCTTATACCATTAACGAAGGACAATTTTGTAAACTAACTCATAATTTCTTTTTTTCCTACAATATTAATTACATTTCTTAATTTACGTAATTTGGCCAAAGTGATTTACATTTTAGAACGGAGGGAGTATAATTTTTTTTTTAAGAAAACATAATATATTTAAATTGCATGAGAACAATTTCAATAAAGTAATTATTCATCCTTGTGACTAACAAAAAAAAACTCATATTATAATCAATATATTTTTTAGCTACTTAAAAAAGTCTTCCTTCTAGCTTTTTTTGTTGTTAATATATTTTTCTTTTGTTGGACTTATATTATTACTGGACCTTCTTATTACTACTTAAACCCCTTAGTATGTCAACCTAAATAAAAAATTTGAGGCCCCAATTGTTTGGAGGCCCGAGGCTAGAGCCCAACCTGCCCATGTCCAAAGACGGGTCTACAAATGATAAAGATACTTAAGTATCTATCACTTATGTCACACTATGTTGGTAAATGAGACTATTTTGGTAAATATGATATAGGACAAAAAGTATTACTGTCATACTACCTGTTTCAAAATTGAATTTTTTTGATGAATAGGTTTTAAAAGACAAGGTTAACCTAGAAAGTGATTGGGGCATTTTCTTTTGTAGATTAAAATTGAGGTGATTAACAAAGACTTGTAGAAATCAATCAACTTTAATTTGTCAGTTGTCATACTCATGATCATCATGCTCAACTAGTTGAAGAACACCACTTTGTTAGATACTTTCATTTTCACACACGTAATATCATCAAGGGTTTACATCCAAAAGAATCCAAAAAGTGTCTTCAAGTTTGGGCCATAAAAAGGGACAGTAAGGGCCCCATTTACCAAAACAATTCCAATAACAATTCATCTCAAAACAGACAAACCACAACCAGACGGTACCTCCAGCTGTTTCTTTCTAATTTCAACTTATTTTTTATACACTAAATTCAAACAAATTCTTGTATTTTGTACTGCAAAAAATGCAATGAAACATACTGAAATTTTGAATTATTTGAAAACATTTAAATAAGTTTTTTGTGATGCTAATTTTATTTTATTAATTTATAGTTGCCTCCTTAAATTTTGATCGGGTATTCACATAATTTATAAATTTTCTATTTAGTTTGAAAATGATCTTAAAAAACATAGATAAATTATATTTGTCACATTCACTAGTTTCAAAAAAGTACAAAACATTTCGTCAAAAAAAAAAAAAAAGTACAAAACATGTTTCTTTCTCTTAAAAAAAATAAGGAAAAAAAGGACAACAATAAGCTTAAGTTTTTTTTTACTCAATAAACTTAAGTTGAATAAATGCTTTTTTAATAAAAACGAAAACCACTCTCCACTCGGACCTAATTATAAGCTTTGTCGGCCCCGCAGAGCTTATAGACCTACATATATCCTTTTTATATATAAGTATAGATGTCTGCCGACATATTTTTAACATATCCCCACTAAAAAAACTTAAGGCTAATTATTAAAATTACTATATAGTCTCTCTTTTTGTTGAACCGTATAAGTTTCTTTAGTTTTGAGTGGGCTGATGCAAAAATTATTTCAGTGGGATTACATTGATTTGATTTGAATATAACAATTACAGTATATAACTAACGACTAAAATTGGGTGCTTCTATATAAGTTTTTACAGTTATTTAGTAAGTGAGAAAATTTAATGTGATTATGAGTGGTGACATTAGCATACACAAAATGATACCAAATTCATTTAACCACCCTTTTTCTTTAAGTCAACTTTGGAAATAATTTTTGTTGACAATTAATTGAGTTGTAGGCCAATCCCATTGCTTAATTGTTCACAATATGTACATATTACAAATTCTTTTCACATGAATCTATTCCCTTTAGAATCAAAGAATTCCCAAAGCAATTAATCAAATTCCACTCCCCTAGCTCAAAATAAAAACACACGTTTCCGACCCACAAAGGTGGGGAAGGGAAAATTTAACTAATTTTAACCAAAAGTTAAGAAACAAAAAAAACATAATGGTCATCACTTGTCTGCTTCAAAGAAGCCATACATCACCCCATAATGAAAATGCCAAATGGAGTGACTAGAAGCATCCACGTGTCATGACAGTCACAGAAAAAACAAATTCTATATGGTACGGAATAGACGGATTTGAATTAGGTATTTGACCTAACTCAATCTACAAAATTGATTTGTAAGATAATGATTGTCTCTGCTTATAAACTGATATTCATAACATCTGTTAATCGATGTGAGGCTTTTTAATACACTTGTTTAGAGCCAAAAACTTTTGGACATAATGTATTGATATAAATGATAGATGACCTGGTAACAAAAACTTAAAAATGACTCGACGAATGAAGAGACTTTGATACTGGCCAATGACTCAAATGCATGAATTCACAATTTCATGATTGCAATGAATCTAAATACAAAATAGACATGTACATTCCAAAAAGAATTTTGTTGGGTTGCATATTTAGTAAGTACAATAGTACTACTAAGCTAGCTAGCACCAACCTAACAAAAAAGATACTATTTTCTTTTAGGTAGGTTCCTAGAAGTCCCCTTTTCTTTTCATCACCAAATATTTTTATTTTCTAATTTATTTTTGTGTGAATATTTTCTAATTTCCTAATATGGGAAATTAAGGTTATGATGCCCTTCTATTTGAACCTTCTTGGGCTGAAACTTGTTGCTTCCTGCCCTAAAAAAGATGGAAAAAAAGATAAGCATATACCCTCTAAGTTAGTGAATCTCCTTTTAAATTGAATTGAAAGGAAGAGTGTGACTTAAATTCCTTATAACCTTTCTCCCCGCGTTTACTTTATTACACTTTACAGCTTAACTTCATATTCTATTAGCTAATAAATTTCTAATTTACATTTATGTTATACATGGTGATAAAAGCATGGTTAAAATAGTGTTGAAGAATACATGAGTTCAAATTCTAGTTGGAATAATATATTTAAATTTTATCATTTGATTGGAACGAAACACTTCTCTCTTCCATACAAGTTTGAGGAAGAACAATTAGGTTTAATGGTTGACATTCTTTATAACTTTGCATATACAATTTCTTCAATAATCTTTTTCATTTTTCATATGTTCCACCCACTAGAAATGATCTTATGTCAATAAAAAAAAGAAAGACATAATCTCATGTGATGTGTATCAGAAACTAAATATTAATATTATTTAGCTGAAATTCGATCATTAATTTATTAATTTGTCGCATTATAAAAGTCTAATATTTTCCTCTAAATTTAACCCGTTCAAAATTTCTTCAACTTTTATTCTTAATAATAATGTTTTTTAGTAGTGAGTAAATATTTGACTCGATTCAATTACCGGAGCTTCAACTCCAAGTTCAATCCAATTTAGCAAGTAAAATGAGGTTTTACTTTGAGTTTGTTGATATTAATTAACTTTTCCATTGAGTGGCTAAAAATTATTCTTTACTTTATGCTTTTTGAGAAAAGGACAAAAATTAGGCTAACATTTTATAAACTAGTGTTTCTTAAACTCAATTTGCAAATGTGGACGAATAGGGCTCACCATATTGAAAGGGAATTTGAATAATCTCATCAAATTGGAACATAGAATCTATCCATTCATTATCTCAATTTTTACAGCTATAATATATATGTACAAAAATGTTATACTATATTTTTAATCACTTATTATATGTCAATAAAAAAAATTCTTGACTTGTACAATAACTAGATAAGTTATTATAATATTCAATTAGATAAGCATGCTTTAATTTTATTATAGGCTTCTAAAGAGGTTAAAGGGTCTTATACATATCTTGTAATTTTATTAAGAATGTCTTAGTCTAACATTATCTCTACACTTATGTCAAAGATTATTTTATATAATCTAAAACCAAGTAAATCTCATATTAGATTTTCAATCTAATTAACTCCATCTGATTATTAACAGCTTTTGACTAGAAACCATAAGATCCTATTAGGCATATGAAAATGACTCCATGCAATTGGAGTTTGTATTGAAGCTTCAATGAGTTGTCCATAGTTTTTTCAATTATTTTTTCAGCTATTTCTATACTAAATTAATTCTTAGTCATAGCTCTAGCATACAAAATGCCACTAAATAACAAATTGTACAACATGAAAGTCTTTTGATTTGATCAGAAAAATTTGTTATTTAGGAAATGTGATATATTTTATAATTTAAGGATGTTTCCTTATTAATAGGAATCTTTTACTAGAAACTAGATTAAGATTTTTTTAGGTGAAGTGATAAACTATCATCGAATTTCATATATATAACTATGAAATCTTGAGATCGAACCCGAATAAATATTTGAATTAATTAGAATTGTGGACATTTTCTTTTTAACTTTATTATAAGAAAATATTATCATATCATGAATTCATGATTTATACGTACGTATTTGATTTTAATCAATCTATGAATTAAAAAACAATTTTTTTCTAATAATAAACACCGGAGAAAAGAAAAGTATATCTCTAAAAAAGAAATACTAAGAATTTGTCTTCATTTCGGGAATAGAATCTTGTGAATGTGTCTTGAAATTTGTGATATTTATCATTATAAAGATGTTGATTAATCAACCGTTAAAATCCGGTTCAATTCTTTGCTGGACAAGTTGATTTGAATCAAGTGTTGTGCAATTCAAATCATGCTGTAAAAATTTGTGATTTTTAACTCAAAAATAACTTGATGACATTTTTTTTGTGACATAGTAACTTGACAAATTTAATCACATGTTTTTGATGAGTTGGATATCAAACTTATATAAAGACTTGGACAGATTTGAAGACTCAGAGAGTCAGAGTATAATTCAAGTTCTTACATACTAAATTAATAATTGTTGGCTAAATATACACATTTAATTAATCAATAGTATTAATTAGTTAAATAAATCAATGCATAAAAAATGAAAATTGAGCATGTTATTATACGGGATAAAAAACAAACAGGCCATGGAAGAAAGCGAATAGTTTGGGCCTTTGGGCCTCATAGATCTTTACAATGAGCTTGATAGAAAAGTGAATAATTAATTACCAAAAAAAAGTGAATAATTAGAATTACCCAAATAAAAAAAGTGAATAATTAGAATTTCCTAAATAAAATAAATAAACATAGAATATGTCTAGAAAATATTTTATTATTATTTGAATTAATTTAACTGATAATTTTGATTGTTGACTCTACTTCATCATTAGTCATATATAAACAAATTTAACAAGATGAGATTCACATGATATATAATCAACTCATTCCACAAATGCAATACATCATATATGGATGAGATGAGATTAAATTGATATTCTTTTAATTTTTGACAAATAGAGCAAAAAGTTGTTGGAGATAAAAACATAAAAAATATTTATTTCATTGAGACTAAAAAGTATTTAATCCAAAATAATCATTAATTAGAGAAATGATTATTTTTAAAGT
The DNA here is from genome assembly GCA_951799995.1 of Trifolium subterraneum. Lineage (NCBI taxonomy): Eukaryota > Viridiplantae > Streptophyta > Magnoliopsida > Fabales > Fabaceae > Trifolium > Trifolium subterraneum. Next base: position 52,933,681 of record OX637463.1, read on the forward strand.
AAAAGTAAAAAATTAGTACAAGCCATAATAAATGGCTATATTTACTCTTTACATGAAATAAGCATCAAGTGATGTATTTTTACATGAAAAGGGCAACATGCCTCCAAAAAAATATAAAAATGAAAAGGGCAACATGTGAGCACATTGATATGGACATGTGAATGAATCTTAGGCTATATAATATTTATATATAATAATATATTTTGCTCCAAATATTTATATTTATATACTGCTCCATCCAATATTTGCAGTTGATAGAGAGTGATGACTATTCACTGCTAAGTGATGAACACTATTCATTTTCCAACCCCACCAACATGTCCAAGGTCCACAACCTATTATTATTGCCTTGGTTCACTTCACCTCTTTATCTATATGCTCCAATTTGCAATTATTTTATCACATAAATTTATTTTATCTTTTCTTATTGTAACCCTTTTTATTTTTTCTTCTTTATTCAGACATGGGGTCACTGCATTATAAAACATCATCCTGTCCTTTTCCTAACTTTGTCTTTATTTTACCATTCTTACATCACCTTTTCATTTTTTTTATTTTATTCACAAAAATATATTTATTTATACATATTTTTTTTTATGTCAAATACAACATCTTTTGTTTTTTTTACATGTAACTCTTGAAATTTAAATTTATTAGACAATTTCTACCAAAAAAAAAAAAAATTATTAGACAATCATTGTAAAATATTTTACACCGTAAATCAATTATAATCGTTAGATGATCATATCTGTTTATTTAATCATAATTATTTTTAAAGTTATACATAAAAATCTTTCTTATTTGTCGATGGTATAAATTTTTTTGACCAACTGTGAATGAGAACTTATGTTATTTTAAAATATGTATAAATTGTGAAAGATAAAAAGGTAAATGGTATATTAAAGATAAGACATACGATTTATTTGAGTTTAACTCAGTTAATAGATACATTGCATATGGTAAGATTGATGTTCGAATTCTGATACATCAGCTTATTTACTTAAAAAAATAAATTATAACCACGAGACTATTGGACAAAAAAATACATACATACGATAATGTCAGAGAAATTAAATGCATACGGTGTCATATTCTTTTGGTGAATATTAAAAGAGGTACAACACAAAGACTCGTCCATCTTAATATCACTCTCGCACAAACACGCTTAATTGCGAGATATTTGTATTTTTGTATTTTGATGTTGAAATAATGTTACTAAAATTTTATATATAAATTCCCTTTCATGTTGGTCTTAAATTCATTCATCAAACCTCAAAACTCTCCCTCACAATATTCACACACATTCTCTCTCTCTCTCTTGCTTCAAGTGAAACTGTGTTTGTCTTGTTTCCTTTTGTGTTTCTCATTGAAACTTTGATATTTCCAAACAGTGTTTCACTATTTCTCTCTACTAAAAATGTTTGCAGAAACTGGTCTTCTCTTCCCTTATTTACAGAATTACTCTCAAGAGTTTCAACAACTTGAAGAATATTGCATGACTCACAAATCCAATGCTTCAATGGTACCCTCTATTTCTCTCTCTTATTTCTATTTCCAATTTCTTTGATTATTTTTTTCAATTTTTTTTAAAATATTTTTGCTATGCTTGTTACTCTTTCTATGTCCCTTTGAACTGCATTTGCTTGATGAATTTTTACTTATGTGAAAGAAATTAAAATTTTGTATATTTTTTTTTTTGATTAATTCTATGTTATGTTTTTCTTATGTGTTCTGATGATTTCCTCATAGTTTTGTCTCAACTAAATATTTCCATATTTGTACTTTAGTTTTTCATTTTTCTAAATTTAGAAACTCTTTTTTATTCTCAATTTAATTATATCTATATATATATATAGTGAGTGATATTTAATCATAATCATGTAGATGGTCACAATTTAGCTTTTAATCATATTAATCATGATAATTTCTCTATGAACATATGGTTGAATTAAGTAATTAAGTTTAGTTACTTACTCTTCTAATCTTTCATTTCTCACTTAATGAACTTGTTAATTGAAAATATCAAGCTTAATGATTATTTTTTAATCATTAAGTATGAATTATTCAGAATGTTTTCTACTTAGTCATATTCATAGCACAAGTGGAAACAGCTAAGTTAGCTTTAATTGCTGGATCTAGAAAAGTGTTACAAAAGGAAAAAGAAAAAAAAAGTGATTTATATAAAAAGTTTTTTTTTTTGGTGTGATACTTCCGTGTTCTTTAATTTTTCTTAAATTTTTTTATTTATTGGTTTTATGGTTTTGAAATGTGAATGAACTCTTAGTGGAGTTTGTCTTTTTCTTCCCCACTAAGAGGAGGTTTATTGAAGAAGAAAAAAAGCATTTTATTCCTTTTTTTTTGGTAATATTGAAAATGGTTTAGATGAAAAGGACTTATGAATGCACAAGTTAATGATTTTTCTTTTTGGTCTTTTGTCTTGCACTAAATATATAGTTACAAAAATGGAAAAATCATGATATTTTGCTTTTATTTTTGTTCTTCAACAATATAAGATAAAAGTATTAGTGGGTTGGTTTTCATGTAATGTTTCTTGGTCTTTTTGGTCACTCAAATTGAAACAATTCTAAAGACATGAACTAACTTAAGATCTTTTCATGGACTTGGATTATTTGCCACATGTGCGGCTTCTTCAGCCGCACCTTTTAAGTTGGATTAATTTAATAGCCGAGTATATCATATCTCAGCTGTTAGATTAATCCAACAGTATGGTGCTGTTGGAGAGGCCACCTGGGGAGTATCTCCAACTGCACCTTGAAGTTGGATTAATGTAACGGCATAGTGTGTTATATCTCTGCTGTTAGATTAGTCCCACAATTGACACGCGGTTGGAGAGGAAGCAGAAGCAACCGAGGATCCGGATATATTGTGTTACTTGTTCACTTTTATGTTCCAGAATTGTTTTAACCTTGGTTCGACTATTATGTTTGTCGAAAAATTTCAATGTTTTGTCTATTCATAAAAAGCAGAAGTTTGCATGTGCAGTCTCTCCGGCCGCACTAAAAAGTTGGATTAATTTGACGGCCGAATGTATTATATATCAGCCGTTAGATTAATCCAACAACTGAGGTGCGGGGAGAGTCTGTACTGAATTATGATGTCTGATTGCAGTTTCAATGTTTCAGCCATCAACTTGGTGGGCTCTTTCAAAGTCAGCTTTTTTGGGTGAAGCATGGGCTTTGAATTTGCAATCATGTGAAGGTTCAACTGAATTGTATTCGCGCTTTTCGTTTATGCAAAACTTCTACTATGTTCTATGAATGTGTTGTTAGTTACAATTATTTTCATAAATACAATACTAGTATTTAACATAAGATAAAAAGGGTTATGATAATTTCCAATTTTCGATTAATTATTCGACATTCCGTGTGTTTTATGTGTTTTATCATTCTATGATTCTTTGTTAACTGTTTTTATATTCTGTCTTTTAATGCAGAGTGACTTAGTTCAATCATCTGCAATGTCGGAATTTGATTTATTTGTAGAGGGAGATTTGTTCAAAGCGCCTGAGACGATTATGGAAGAACCGGCGATGGACCTTGATCCAATGCAAGCAGCCATGTCAATGATATCTTGTGGGGAAAATGTGTCATCACAAGGTCTAAAATCTTCGGAGATTGACGATGTGCTTCAAAATGAACAGCTTTTGAGTGAGGTATACTATGAATGCAAAAAGGATATGTTAGAAAAGGCAGCTATAGAGTCACCTCTTTCTGAAATTCTTGATATCAAGATTCCTGCTCTGAACATCGACGAGAATTCGGTTCAAGAAAACAAACCAGTTCCTGATGTACTATTACCGAAGAGTGTCAGTTCCGGAAGTTTGAATTCAATGGATTGGATGAATGGAGGTGCAATGAAGCCTGCTTTCCTTGATTTCCCTCGAATTGATTTCAGCGCGGTTTATGGAATGCGGAGAGCATTTAGTGAAGGAGATATAAAGGTCAACTTAAATTTTTAAAGCATTTTGTGTTGCTTGGTATAAATTAAGTAGCATCTGTGGCCGCGACATTATATACTGTATTGGAAAAATTGGAGTCCCGCATTGAAAAACGATAAGGCCTTTATAGATTTTATAAAGAGAGACATCCTTATTTATATTAAGATCATTTCTAGCGCTCCACACTACAACAATTGCGAAGTTGTTAAGTCTGGGTGGATCCAACAGCTTGCATTGTTTGCAGCGCTGCAGAGTGATGTTTTCTTGAGAGCTATAATATACCTATCTCGTCGATTAATGATACATAAGAAGTATATACTTTTTTGCCATCTTGACAAGATTTGGTGTATAATTGACACTTTTTTTATGACAGACTCTTGGCAATGGTAACATGAGTGTTGGACAATCTACTCTTGAGAGGCCTTTTCTTCTCAGCAACTGCACGAGCGAGCAACGTCAAGAAAAACTCTCTAGATATAGGAATAAGAAGACAAGGAGAAACTTTGGGAGGAAAATCAAGGTAAATATAGAACTAGTTTTAAACAATCTCTTACATTAATTTAGATCAGACGGCCGAGATCATTAACTGCATGACACAGTTACCACAGGGAATCCGTTTCCAAATATTTATATTTATGGCATGAAGTATAATGTTGACGTGTCAGAAAGTTCAATTATTTGCGATCGAGTCTATCAAATATGTCCTCGATGAGTGGCTTAATTTCTTGTGTAAATAATCATTGTTTTTTGGTTTCAGTATGCCTGCAGGAAGGCGCTGGCTGACAGTCAACCAAGAATCCGTGGAAGATTTGCGAAAACGGAGGAATATGATGTCAAAAGGCAATGAATGACTTATTAATTGATTTATTAGTTGGAAAAACAAGAAAGTAGAAATGAAGTTGATGAATCAGATCAAGAAAAATGGAAAAGCTTATAACTTGAGCAGGTATCATGGAATAAGATAAACCTCAGACTCCTAAGTTAGGTCCTAAGTAGTTACCTTAAATCTGCTGTAGTAGCATTTTCTTTGTAGATGGATATAACCTTCTAGGTATGTACAAAGGTTTGATGAATAAAAGAAGTAAAAAAAAGAAAGAGAGGTTGTATCTGTGAACATTTTCTTTAATTTGTATTATGTTAAATAATTATGTTAATTAAGAATTTAGAATTATTTCTAACAATTATTGGTGGAAGTACTAAGTACTAACTTTTGGCCATATTGATGCATACAAATTGCCATTAGTACTAACTTTAGTGTATATCTTTTCATTTATTATTATATTGAACTAAATATATTTATCATACACTAGACAATTCTTTTAGATTATTGATATGATTGATTGTCACATTGCAATTCAGAATGAAAAATGTCATACTAGATGCATACTTGAAGAGGAAGGGGTTAGGGAGGAACTAAAATAATTGGATTGTATTTAAGTTTGTATGAAAATATGGTCGAATTTTCGATGTGAATCACATGATTTAAGGTTTAAGTGTTAGCAACAAACTCTTTAACCCTAATTTTTTTTTCAACATTATATCTATAATATAATTAGGTAAAATTTAGATGGATTTCTCTAAACTATGTGTATCCTACCTACTTTTAAAACAAGGAAACATAATATAAATAATTGCTTAGACAGTACTCTTTTAGGGGAGTATATAATAATATACCTCCCTTTGCAAGTTGTGGACTCTAGAATTAAGTTATTCCCATGATGTGAATTACCTTTGCATTATTGATTATATATTATGTAGCATATCACTATCAAATATCATAAGCACCATACATTAACTAAGCACCGCGTTCTTTTGTTGGATATATGACTCATATTTATTGATAAGTGAATAGATATCTAAGTGTAACGGAGTTGTAAACTCTATGAGTAGAGTATATATATAGTATCTAAGAACAAGTTGTACTCATGTAGTCCTAGTTGCGATGTGATTAATAGTCACAGAAGGTGCTTTATTGTTTGAGACGCAACCACAATTGATATAACTTCGTGATCAAATCGCGTATCCACTTTATCGCATTTTCAATATCTATTTATCTTTAGTTTTTTAGTTGCTTTCAATATTTATTTTGGTGCAATGTTTACCAATATCTTATTATCCAGATAGAAAAGTAGAACTTTAATTAAGAATATCTATTATCGTAATAAGAAAATATTGTCAAATTGATAGAGATATTTTGTTGGAGTCAAATCATTTTTATATTCTATAATAATATCTGTTCTTGCCCTATTTTTTCTCTCTTAGTCAATGGATCCTACTTGCACTACTATCAGGGAGGTTACTATATTATTATGTTGAATTGATCTACTAATTAACATATTACTTGTAAATGTATTTGGATGAATTTATGAAGAAAAAATATTATTGTTATCCCGCTTATAAGCTACTCATGCCATATCGAATATTGTAAAACTCTCTAAATGAATCTCAGTTACTTTAAAAAAATATAAACCATCAATTTTCTCTCTAAAGCAACATTATCCTCTCTCCAATATAGTTATGTTATGTTAGTTTATCAATTTATGTACTATCATATTAAATACTTTATACAAGTTAGATATTAACCGATAGTTTATTCCATTGAAAACTTAGTTAAAAATACTTTATTTTATAAAAAGAAATATATAATATAAGTGTGTATTTGATTTTGAGTAAACAAAAATTATTTTTTGATTGAATCTGTCTATTACGGTTAATACACTGTTGAGACAATTGATTTTAATTAAAAGTGAATTGAATTTAATATATTCGGTTATATCCATATAAAAAAATAGTTAAATAATAATGTTTAAAAACAATTGGTGCAAGAAAGGGAGCAACAGCTCCTAGCAGCTACATCTGCTATTAGAGGCACCCCAAATAATTGAGGACATAATCAAAAGTTTTACAATAATTATAGAATGTTATGTTTCCTTTATATATAGTTTGGACAAATTGGAAAATTGTGTTCTCTAAAGCAACCTTCCTTGATTCAAATCTATTGCTACTGCTGAGTCCGATCCTACACGGATGAGTATGCACGCTTTGCGCGGAGCAAACTTTAAACCTTTGTAGATCTCTTCATAGTTCTACTCGAACTACGGAGCAGGATCCTTTGAAAAACAAGAAAACAAACCGAAATTTTCATGATTGTTTCGAACGAACTTCACCACATCCTATTGTCCCAACATTACTAGCCACTACCATAACAATTGAGGCTCACAAAACCTTCAAGAATCAGAAGGACTGGTTGTATATGCATTAAGTAGATTCTCATGATTGGTTAAAGGAAAAGATAAACCATTAATCTCTTGTTGAGAAAATAACAAACTTTTCTTCTAACAATAAGAAAAACCAACCTGTCTTTACCAAACCAAAATTTATCCAACACCAACCAAAATAGGGAAAAAATAAAAACTTCAATCAAGAAGCAACATTTTTTATGCCTCTTAAAACCACTTTAAAGGCATTTTTTTTAAAGTACTTTGAATATTGTAATTACATACTTACAAAATACATAAAATATGATTACTTGCACAAAACTATCTTATTTTAATCGTGCATTCGGTAAACACTTTTGAGTCTCGAGATCTGATTCTGATCGATTCATCGAGTTTTCAAAATCTAAATCACTAAAACCTTTTGAGTTTTTTTTTTGTCCTAAAAGAAAAGAAAAAGTATGTCCTCCTCCTATATATACAAGTCCATGAATAAATCTCTGCCTAAAATCCTTTGAAAGAAAGAGAAAAAGTTTCCTCAAATTAACTCAAAGAGAAGGACAAAACATTTCTCTATTATCTGAATCTTGCTTAATTCATTCATCTTCAAACGCCACTAACAGATTACAAGTTTACAACATGTACTTATAACTTAACAAAACAACCTCGTACCTTCTTCCTCCAAAATAACAAAAACAACCTCGTACTTTAAAATAAAAAAGAAGAAAAATCTTGTACCTCGTTGGCAAAAACACAGTTTGACTTCAAAATCAAAACATCACTATGTCATGAATTCAACTCATAGATCCAACTTCTCCTTCAGATCCATATATCGTGATTTCCAAATTACTTTTCTTTTCATCTTTTCAATATGAACATAAAATTAAAAATTAATAACCAAATAGAAGAAAATACCCTTTAAGTTTCCACTATATTAAATAAAAAACTATGTACTTGCTTCTCTTTTTTTTGGTACAAAAACCATGTACTTGCTTTGCCACCGTGCAAACACCATCGTTTTTCTATTCAACCTAAAATAGTAAAAAAATTAAAACAATATTATTATTATTTTATGAGAAATCAAAATAGTTCTCAAAAAAGTGTTCAAAGATGGAGGAGATGATAGATGGTGGTGGCTAAATTCATCCATCATCACCACCATCACTCGGAATCCATGAATTAACCAAAAAAAAAATTAAGTGAGAATTTACAAGATAAAAATACAACCCATTTTTTTTAATCCAAAAATACAACCCAATTATTAAACATGTTGAAGAAATTATTGGATAGTGAAAAGAAATTCATGTTTCTTGTGTACCATGAAACCAACCCTGTTCCATAAAATCATACAAAAAAACAACAACACTTTACACATGCTGCCTCAAACTCCATTACATTACATCATCATTATAAATCCCAAAATCTAAACCAAAACTTTTATTTTAAACAAACCTTCAAATAATTCATAATTCATAACAAATATGTTTCCTTTGTACTTCTCTTCTTTCTTGTGTACACTGTTCCGTCCTCCATCGTACAAAAAAACACTCAAATTCCATTTTCCTTTAAGTCCTCCAAAAAGTTCCAATTTAACTCAAAAACCTCATCACCATTATCATCACAAACAAAAAATTCACAAACACACAAATTAAGCTCAAAATCATAGCAAATTAATATTTAATCCTCCAAATTTCACGGAACAAAGAAAATCTTAAACAATCTTGTTTATTAAAATCCATTCTCAAATGTAGCAATTAACACATAGTGTTTCAAAAATTAAACTCTGCAACTTCAAACAAACCCGGCCCAAGTTAACAACAAGAAAGAATCAAAACAACACGTGACTCACACTCATCATATACATTTTTTCATCATCACATTAAAAAAAATTAATTAATAAATATTTATCTCAGAATTTTATTTTATTTTATTTTTTAATTAATTTCTCTCCAAATAGATCGCTCTTTCTTTCATTGTTTCATCTTTCTTCTATCTTCAATTTTCTGCGATCGATCTCGTTATCGAATTTCGCCGACATTCTTATAACTTAGTAACCTTATTCTCTCCGAAACCTTAATTTTTTGTCGTTTTTTTTTTCTCTCTGAACGCGATTTCAATTTTCAACTTCTTTTGTTACTTCGTTATTACTCTGTTTCTCGTGTATTGAGTTTTCGTATCAAATTAGGGTTTATGTTTTGATTAATTCGTAATGCGAATTTTATAATTATTGATTATTATATTGATTCGTTAATTCGAGAATATGATAATTAAGAAGAATCTCAAATCGGAAATGCCGAGTCGGAAACGGAGTAGACTCGGTAACTCGGAGGAAGAAGAAGATGAGTTAAAGTTGACTCAGATGAAGAATAAGAAGAAGAAAATTAACGGTAATTATCCGTTAAATCTTCTCGCCGGTGCAATTCCTGCTAGTATTAAGGGATTACTCGGTGCAATTCCGGCAACCACCGTGGCATCATCGGAAAATGGATTTTCTGTATCTAACGGAAAAACTGATATTAAGAACGTGGCAAACGGAACACGGCCGCCGCTTGTTAGAACGTCACGCGGACGGCTTCAAGTGTTGCCCTCGCGGTTTAATGATTCTGTTATTGTGAATTGGAAGAAGGATGGAAGGAGTGGTGCCGGTGCTGGTGCCGGTGTCACTGCCGCCGCTGCCACGAGCTTTCGTGAATTTGAATTTGATGAATTAAGTTTGAAGAATTATGGTGGAAAAGGGAAGAATGGTGCAAATGCAACTTCCGGCCGCCGCGGGTATTCGGTTTTGTGTGAGGAAGTCTTGCATAAGAATTTTGGTGTTGCTGCTGCTAACAATAAAGAATTGAGTTTGCGTGAGATTTTTGAGGAAACAAAGTTGAATAATGAAGTTTTGAAGAAGGAAGAGAAGAAGAAGAAAGAAGGGTTATTTGGGCCAGAAGATTTTTATGCAGGTGATATAGTTTGGGCAAAAGCTAAGAGAAAGGAACCTTTTTGGCCTGCAATTGTTCTTGAACCAATGTCTCAAGCACCTGAGCTGGTTTTGAGATCATGTATAGCTGATGCTACTTGTGTCATGTTTCTTGGATACTCTAAGAATGAAAATCACAGGGTATAATTTGAATTAGTTAATAGTTATTACTACTAGTTTAGTAATATTATGTATATGGAAAGTTTATTTTATTTGTCTTTTTAATATAATAGGTATTTATTTAATGTGTTTTTTTGTTGATGGTTGTGAACAGGATTTTGCATGGGTGAAGTGTGGAATGATTTTTCCATTTATGGATAATGTAGAAAGGTGAGGATTTTTTTTCTATTTGTTTTACATTGTATTAGAATTGTTGTTTCTGGAAGAGATTGTGTTGTTCTTACTAGGAATGATTCTATTTTGTATTAGGTTTCAAGAGCAGTATGAGTTGAGTTACTGTGATTCATCGCAATTTCAAGCGGCAGTTGAGGAGGCCTTTTTGGCTGATCAGGGAATTGTAGAGAATATTATAGAAGATATAAATGCGGTGGCTGGTAATAATGGTTGCAGTAGTGATTCTATTCTTAAAGAATTTCTGAGTGTCAGTGCTTCAAAACAGAATGCGGATGGTCTTGTTCAGAAGAAGGTAAGTCAGTTTCGTGGCGCGTTTTCTTTTGTTTTTGAGTTCTGCATGGTTTACAGTGACGTCGTGCATTGTATTTGGAGGATATTTGAGGATACTAGATATAATTGCATACTTCAATTTGCTACTGAAAATCGACTAAGTCACTGTTTTGCTCCTTTTGTGAGTAGTAGTCTTTAGACTTGTAGATTTGACATACTGATTTGTTCTGCTTTGATAGTGCAATTATTATGCAATTCACAATAGTTATACTATAACAAAATGTAGAAGTTGTGTAGTATGCTGACATGTGTTCAAATGGACATAATACTATTGATTTGATTCCATATGTAGGATTCATTTAACAGAAAGAAAAACGTGCGACTTTGTGATGAATGTGGATTGGACCTTCCTTTCAATACGTCAAAGAAAACAAAGGATTTGACTCCCGGTGGTCAACTCCTATGTAAAACATGTGCTAGGGTTTGTGTAACTTACCTTTTTTCTTCTAACAATTTATATTTAAGTCTGAAATGGAAACGTCATAATTGAAGTAGTACATTGTATTTTTTGTTGTAAAAAGTCATATATTGTCGTCTTTGAAATCAAATTCTCTTTGGACAGTTGACAAAATCAAAACATTATTGCGGCATATGTAAGAAAGTTTGGAATCAATCGGATAGCGGAAGTTGGGTGAGTTAGTTGGATCTCGTCATCTATTTAAAGCATCGTCTTTTTTAGTACATAAACTTTATTTTTGCGTTATTGAAATTTCCTCTTTTCCGGATGTTCGCCTTGAATTAGGTCTGTTGTGATGGATGTAAAGTGTGGGTGCATGCCGAATGTGACAAAATCTCCAGCATCCTTTTCAAGGTTTATCCATTACACCATCACACTTCATATCTAATTGTTGTCTCTTCGTGGAATTTGAAGCTCAGAAAGAGACTTTTTTATTCTGACTTTTATTATCTGTTTCTTGAAGAATCTCGGAAGCACTGATTATTTCTGTCCTGCTTGCAAAGTGAAGTTTAATTTTGAATTATCTGATTCAGAAAAGTCACATCCAAAAGTCAAGTAAGTTTATAGATATGGACATATGGTTCATGCTTTTTGTCCACACCCCCTATTTGTAGCCTAACCAAGTATTTCCGTGTAACTTTCTTATGAAGCTAATCCTATTTTTTATGAGTCAATTATGCCTGCCAATTTAACATATTTCTTTAGGTTTTTGAATAAACATCATTTTATTTTGCTTCCTGTAGTTTGTATTTCTAACTATAGTGGTTTATTTTTTTTGTTGATATAGATGGAACAAAAACAATGGCCAGCTAGAACTTCCAAAGAAAGTCACTGTTCTCTGCAATGGTGTGGAAGGCATATATTTTCCAAGCCTTCACTTGTAAGCATAAACTCCTTCAGAATTGTTTTACATGATTTGTTTTTTCTATCTGTGCTTTGTTTATCATCATAGATTCTGTCTGTTATAGTTATTGATTACATAAACTTAGCTTGTTTGTTTGTAAAATATGTGGCAAGTAGTAAAATATTAATACCTTTTTTAAATTGGTAATTAAAAGTTTAAAACAACTAACCACAGCCCACAATGCTATTTGCTAGTGTTCTTCTCTTAAAAAGGGAGAAGAAGGCAGTAGCTCATCAATGAAATTTTCTTTTTACTAAAATGAAAACCTGATGGGAATTTTTAACATGTAGTTCACTGTGATTAGCAGTTCGTCACAAAATTACGTCCAGTGAATTTCTAACATGTAATTCACTGTGATTAGTAGTTCACTTAATAGTATTTTGATAGAAACTTTGAAAAAAATGTGTATAAAATATGAGTGTTTGGAATTTTGATTAACAAGGCTACATTAAGTTGTTTTAAGCTATCGCAAAGGCATATACCTCATGAAAATATACATCGTATTTATATTTCGGAGCTTTTTTTATAATCTCATTGAAACAATAGCTATATTATGAACATGGGTTTATATAGGAAACATTTGTTGCCTTTGTTCTCTTTTTTTTTTTTGTGTTTGATTTGATATTGGTGGGCTCAAGTAAAATGTGAGATATCATCATGTCTGTCTAATTTCCAGCAACATTGGCTGTTCTAAACTGTTTGATGCTAATTTCATATGAATATTGTTGGATATGGTTATCATTTTTGTATGATGCATTTCTTTATTCTATTTATGATATGGAGGAATATTTTCCCCTTGGTTTTCCATGTTCTCCTACAGAGTAATGTGCAAGTGTGGTTTTTGTGAGACTGAAAAGCAAGCACTTAGTGAATGGGAACGCCACACAGGTTCCAAATTCAGAAACTGGAAAACAAGCATTCAGGTTAAAGGATCCATGGTATCACTGGAACAATGGGTGCGTATATGACTGTTTCATTTAATTTTGGTGCATAATATTCCCCATCTCTTTGCCCTAAAAATTCACTGCTTATTTATTTGATTACTCTAGTATAAAATGACTCACTGCTCAAGTGTCCAATCATCCGCTTTCCATTTCATCATCGAGATTTCATATTATATATTACTACTATCCATCAACATTGATATTTTATTTGTATTATGAGGTCTTCAGTATCAAAATGGCAATGTTATTGACTTAGTGAGAATCCGTGGGAACTTATTTCTCATATGATTTAGCATATGTAGAACTTAGAAAAAGAAAGAATTAGGTTGGAGATTTATGATGGGGCAAGACCTTTATTGTGAGACATAAGTGTAGTTGTAACTGATACAATCTGTTTTGACTTCTCAGATGCTGCAGTTGGCTGAATTTCATGCTAAAGCTATAGTTTCTGCCAAACCTAAAAGACCATCCTCAAAAGCAAGAAAGCAGAAATTGCTTACCTTTCTGCAAGGTACCTTTTAAGTCTATCCTCTTTTATACAGCTATACAATAAGTTCCATAGATAAATTTCTCAGAGTAATAATGGTAATGGAAATTATTCTCTGGCAGACAAGTATGAACCTGTTTGTGCTAAGTGGACTACAGAACGATGTGCTGTATGTAGATGGGTTGAAGATTGGGACTACAACAAAATTATAATCTGCGTCAGGTAATATAGCATCCTAAGTTTATTATAAATATTTAAACCATGAAAACTAGGCACTAGAAAAAGTTTTTGCACTGGTCTAAAGATTGTGTAGCTGGTAAACATAGTGCTTTCATTAATATTTGGACAGTTAACAACAGACTTAATTTATGTCTGTCTTGAAATATTATAATGCAAAAAGTACTTCCAGTATTTTGGCATTAATTAAGTATTTAACGTAAAAATGCACCCTATATATGTGTGTGTTTGTCCCTCCCATCCTTCTTGCCAGTGAGACCAGGGAAAACAAAACCATTTGTTTGTTTGGTTTTCTTTTTTGTACTTTATGATGAATGGTATTGCAATTGATATGAAAAATGTGTTATCATATATTTTATAGATGTCAAATAGCTGTTCATCAAGAATGCTATGGAGCAAGACATGTTCGAGACTTTACATCGTGGGTTTGTAAAGCTTGTGAAACACCAGACATCACGCGAGAGTGTTGTCTTTGTCCTGTAAAAGGTGTGTCTTCCACAATATTTTAGATGTATTGTATTATGTATGTCACTCGTTTATTTGTATGAGCTATATCCCCCCCTATGTATTTTATTTTTTGGAATTTACCCTCTAGATTATTATAACCTTGCATATGCAATGCATGTATGAATAAATCTTGCTTTTCTTTCTTATGATTGTAGCATTTAGGATAGTATCTTGTAGATTTGGTAAGTTTGTTTTAAACGCATGATCTTAAAATCTGAAATGTATCGTTGGACACTCAGGTGGTGCTCTAAAGCCTACTGATATTGATCCATTATGGGTTCATGTCACTTGTGCCTGGTTTCGACCTGAAGTATCTTTTGCTAGTGATGAGAAAATGGAGCCTGCTTTGGGTATCTTGAGTATTCCATCAAATTCTTTTGTGAAGGTAGCGTATTTGTAACTCTTCTTTTGTCTATTCAGAAAATGTACTTCATATCTCCTTTCAAAAGAATAACGATAGTTTGATAGTATCACTAATGTGTATATTTTATCATAATAAAATATAGTAATGGTAGATCCATTTTCACTAATGATTGAGTCCTTTTTACATGAAACAACCTCGGCTCCGGTCCAGATTTCTTAACATGAATATCTTTTAGCTCTTTAGTTTTGTTCACTCCAATTCAATCTAAACTCTGTATTACTTCAATTCCAGATATGTGTTATTTGTAAGCAAATCCATGGTTCGTGCACACAATGTGTCAAGTGTTCCACATTTTTCCATGTCATGTGTGCATCAAGGGCCGGTTATCGCATGGAGGTGAGGCTTCACTTATTTTGACTGGGTTTCCAATTGCATAATTTTTTGTTGATATGTTCTAATATTTACTTTCATTTAATTTAAAACAGGTTTAATGCCACTTTTAATTATAATATTGTCCTGGTTTATGCAAATATGATTTAGCTTTAATTAATACTGTTTGATTACAATTATTCATCAGACCCCTGCCTAGAGCTTCACCAATCTTTTGATGATTGATTACAAGTATAGATCAGACCCCTGCCTAGAACTTTACCAATAAGATTAAAAAGTTACTTTCATTCTGTAAGAAGAAAAACAATGATAGTAATCTTGATTTTGATGGAAAATATGTTTTCACATAGAAATCAAAATTAACTTCATGCCTTGTATAAACCATTTACATATTTTTATGATCTGTGAAATAGTTATTGACTTTTGTCCTCTGTAAATGCAGTTGCATTGTTCAGAGAAAAATGGTAAACAGACAACAAGAATGGTTTCTTATTGTGCTTATCACAGGTATGGAGTCCTCAATTATGACAATATTGTTTCTCCTTTGTCCCTGCATATTGTTTCCTTTACGATGTTTGCTTTTCACAAATTACAAAAAAAAAATCAGTGTATTTGGAATTGTATGGGTATGGATGTATTTTTGAATTCATCTTACTCTTGTTTTATCTTTTCATCTTTGTGATTTCAATATTTCTTGCAGAGCTCCCAATCCAGACACTGTATTGATTATACAAACCCCTCATGGGGTCATTTCAACTAAAATCCTTATCCAAAATAAGAGAAAAGTTGGGTCAAGATTAATTTCATCGAACAGAATAAAGGTAGAAGAAACTCCTCCAGCAGATAACACCGAACATGATCCATTTTCTTCTGCTAGGTGCCGAGTCTTTGTAAGAACAAACCACACAAAAAAGGTAACTTGAAAAATATTTTTCTTGGTGAATGTTTGTAAGATAATCAATTGAACTTTTTCTGTTATTTATTTTATAATTTTGGAATTTTGGCCTTAGTTGCGGCCACTATGTGGTCTGTTATTGGTCCACTTTGTTTGCCTTCATTGCAGATGTACAACACTTTTAGTATGCTGATTTATATCGCCACATAGCTTAGAGAATTGGCCATTCTAGTACTTGTATAACTTGGCTCCTTGTCTCCTCACCTTACACTTTTATTTTGTATGTGATTGTGATGTAATGTAATGGTGAAATATCATACTAATGTCTTATTGTATTGATTCCTCAACTTCCATGCTTGCTATATTAAGGCCTTGCTAGTCACCATTACTTCTAAAGATGTTCTTGTGAACCAACACACATTCTCATCTTTATGTTTTCTACTTGCCAGAGAGCAGCTGATGAAGCCATTCCTCATAAAGTGAGAGGTCACTGCCATCATTCTTTAGATGCAATACAGAGATTAAATACATGCAAAGTAAGTCTTTTACCCTGATATAAATGGATTTTCCTATTCTTTGTTTAAAGCTTGAATGTAAGGTTTAAAGTGTGTACCCCTCTTATTTTCACTCTTGCTCATATCTTTCCCTCAAATAGGTGGTAGATGAGTCTCAGACATTTTCATCGTTTAGGGAACGCCTTCATCACTTACAGGTAGAACTTATTTTTCTTCAGTGGTGGTTTATTGGCTTTGCTCATCAATTTTCTGATTGTTATTTTGGATACACTTGCATGACTCCAGAGAACCGAAAATGAACGAGTGTGCTTTGGTAGATCAGGCATACATGGATGGGGTCTATTTGCACGAAAAAGTATCCAAGAAGGAGAAATGGTATGAATGTCATACTCAAATGATGAATATGAAAATATTACGAAAACCTCTTTGGCTATTTAAGAATATGTAGTTCCTTTTCTTTTGGGGGGGGAGGGGGGGATTCTAGAGAGCTGAAGCCCAGAGAAATATATTTTAGATGCACATTAAAGGGTACCCTTGGACCCTGCACAGGAACATCCATCTTCGAAGCTTGTTTTCTCAAGGCTTTGCCAATCATTATTGACATAAAGAACTGTATAATGACATATTCCAATCAAATATTTATCAACATTTGGTTTTCTAACAATTTTGCTTTCACAGTTGCTAAAACTTAGAAATGATGTATGTTTAATCTCATTCCTGGGCATAGTTTTCAATGTATGCTTATCAATGCAATATTTTCTAATTTTCATTTTTAAAATACATGTTCATTTTAACTTGCTAATAAGTTGCGAGACTTTTAAAGTGAACTATCGAGATGGAAAGAAGTTGCTAGCTTCAGATGATGCATTTTTAGAAATAATGAAAACATGTTTTTGGCATTTTCATTGTTTCCAAAAAAAATGCACACAATTGTTCACTTCAAGAGTCTATTATCTCCTTGTTAGTAATAGTAAGTAAACGGGTCCTTAATTTTCATTTCCTTCCCTCTGAATATTCTCTCTTTTTGAGCTGCTTTTGTCTCAAGAGTATCCTTCGGTGGTGGTTGGTTTCGGGTTCAGATGTTGACATAATTTAATTCTCGTTTGCTTCTATTATGGTATGAAATATGGATTTAATATTTGCAAAAGCATAACATCACTAACCAATGATCCTGTGTTTCAGTTTTCCATCTAAATCAGTACAACTTTTATTGTATAAATAATGATCATGATTTTATCCAATGCAGGTCCTCGAATATCGTGGTGAACAAGTAAGGCGCAGCGTTGCAGATCTAAGGGAGGCACGATATAAATTAGAAAGGAAAGACTGCTATGTAAGTTCATTCTCCTCCCCTTCCCATGAACTGATCCTCTTGTCCTTGACTGTTATTTTTGTTCACTAGGTTTCCTCTTATTTATTTTCTCACTGTTTTGTTGCTGATTTCTGTGCATCTTAATTATTAATATTATATCAGATTAAATTGTTCTGGTTTTTTTTTTTTGCCAGCTGTTCAAAATAAGTGAAGAAGTGGTAGTTGATGCAACTGATAAAGGAAATATTGCGCGGCTAATTAACCATTCTGTAAGTCAACCTATCCAAATTGTACAGTACACTGCTCATTTTTCATTGCCAGAACATGCGAGACAATCTTGAAAACAGAGCTGATATTTGCCTATATATAGTCGCTTTAGTACATATTACTGGTTATTAGTCATCTCATCTTACCCCTTCTTGGTTTATGTTAATACAGTGTATGCCAAATTGCTATGCAAGGATCATGAGTGTGGGTCATGACGAGAGCCGGATCGCACTCATTGCCAAGACTACCGTAGCTGCTGGTGATGAGCTAACGTATATTCCCTATCTATGCTTCCCTCTTGTGCAGCATGCTTTTCTGTGTCATTTCAGCATGCATTTTAGAGTGAATCGTCATTTTTGGTCCCTAAAATTGAAATTAACCAAATTCAGAAACGATTTATGAAATTGAAAATCTTCTACAACATTAGTCATTGGTTGAATTCTCAAGAAAAAACTAAACACTATTTCAATAAAAAAATATTCAATATCAGGGATCATATTAAAATTTCAATGAACAAATGACCTAATGCTTACAATTCGAAAGACTAAATTGGTGATTTACTCACTTTTGTTTTATCAAAGTCGGTCTAACGAAGTTTATTGTACCTGACAGGTATGACTACTTGTTTGATCCTGATGAGCCAGATGAATTCAAAGTCCCTTGTTTATGTAAAGCTCCAAACTGCAGAAAATTTATGAATTAGGATTATTCAGATCATGTTGACAAAGTATTGTTTCTCCGCAAGGAGCTCTAACCCGTCACATCATCAATGGGAACCTCACAGTTATACACAAGCTGTAATTTTAATCAAAGCATAAGAAAAAAAATATAGAAAATAATAGCTGTGGCATAGTTTTTCTTTTTGCCCTCAAATGCTTTCTTAGAGTTTATTTCTTCTTTGAGATTCATCAAATCCTATTGAATTGTATAGATTTAGTAGCTTTTGGCTCTTGGCTTCTCTGTAAATGTGTCATAAAATATTACCTTATTTTCTTAATTTAATGCTGATTTATTATTTGATGTTATCCCATGTCTCATTCTATTTTGCCTATATTCTTTCTTATCTAGTTTCATGGGGAAAGTATTATTTTTTGCACCGTTGAAGAGATTGAAATTGTATGTTTCACAAATTACTTAGTACAATACTATATAGATAAGAACAGGTGAAACTGTTATTATCCTATTAAAATGTGACACGTGGATTATCTTTTTATGTCATTTAATTTAGAAAAACATATTATGAACAAAATCTACAAAATTGTACCGGGGGAAAATAATCTATCAAATATACAAACAAAATAATATTTGAGACTTATATAAAAATACACGATTTATGAACAAAATCTTCCAAAATTGTCTATAATATGTTCGGGTGGTTTTTCCTTTTTACAATATGATATATTAAAATTAGTACTAATTTATTTGTTTTATCTCTTACAATTTTTTAAATTTATTTTCATAAAAGAAATTATTTATATAGGCAGCTATTTTTTATGGGAATAGAATAAAAATAAGTACAAGATATTTTCAAACAATTAACTACAATTTTAAATTAACTTCGTGTATATTTAAAAACCTCAAAATCATGTATACTTAAACATAATTAGGATGATCATAACAAATATTAGGTTTATTTGAACACCTAATTAGGATGATCATTAACCATCAACAAATGTAATTAAACACATTTGAGTAGTGTTAACCATCTAAATTTTTGTCTTAGTCAAAAAAATAAAGATTGTCATCAAAATTGTGTATCACAAAATGTCATGAATTTTTGTCTATGTTTGGACACTTTCATTTCTTATAGAAAAATGGAGAGGATGACAAGCAAGCATCACTTGAAATACTCAACTGCGAGATATTGGTTTCAAACTCAGATGAAGGTGTCCAGCCTAAAAATTTTAACGTTATCGGTTGAGCTAGATCTTATGAACATACGTATCTCATCAAATTAACCCTGTTTAACAAGTTTGTACTCCAGGGAAAATTTGATTCTATCACGAAAAGTGAAAAATGGGAAACATTATTGAGACAAACAAACCTTAATCAAGTGCCGAAAATAAGACTAATAGTTTTTCTCAATAACAAAATCTATTACAATGTTTGTTGCTGAATAAGTTACTATTACAGGTAATTGGGTATTCTATGACTTAAAAAAGTATTTGTATTGAAAGTGCTTTATTCATCCTTTTTGCTAGGTTTGGCATCACTCTCTTCTTCAGATGATTCAACCTTTTTGCTAGATTTGGCATCACTTGCTTCTTCAGATGATTTGGCCGTCTTTGCTTCATCGAACGCCAATAACTGAATTGAAACAAAGAAAAAAAAATTATTACGCTTTAGGTAACACATCCCATCAAGCAATCTTAGCTTAAAAGAATCACAAAAAATTGGACCATGTCTCCAAACCGATAAGATGAACCTTAAAAACTTCATCCTATATTTCAAAGTTTTCAAATCAATAATAAAAGCATAGAACATGTTAGTTTTCAGTTGTAACCATGCATAATTCACAAAGTAACATTATTTCTATGTTAGTTTTCGGTTGTAACCATGCATAACTCTCATCTACCAGAGTAACATTATTTCCATATGAAATGAACAGCCAAAAATAGAAAAGAAAAAATTAAGAAGTGAAACAAACCTGTTTGACATCACCATTCCATATGCAATGAGCAGCCAAAAATCCGATAACAGAAGGTACAATATATAAAAGCGCGGGCTGAAAACAAAGATAAAAAGAAAAGTAAAAATGTTAATGGAGAAGACTGATCACAAAAAATCGATGACATATTCACATACTCTACGAGTCTGACTTGTTAGTATTGAGTTTGACAATACTGTAACAATTCCCTTCCATAAACAAAATGAAAAAGAATGAAACAACAGATCCAGTTACCTGAGCAGCCTGAAACCAGTTCATCACAACTATTGTGAGGGCCAAGCCAACAGTGTATCCTAAAAATGCACTCTTGAAATATTGGGGTTGCTTTCCTCTAGAAACGTCAAAACGCAAGGCCAATGCTACAAAGATACCTGAAGGGAAAACATTTGTCGTCAACATGAATAGAAGTGACAACTAAATTATTAAATGGATGTTATGATTGTTCCAATGCCATAAATTATTAAAATAGTGGCCACATTTACAAGAAAATAAATCAACATAAAAGATTCAGCCTACCAGGGATAACAATATCACCAAGACCAAGCATCGAAAATGGTCTTGCAGAATTTGATGTTGGGAACAAAAGCTGAAAAACGATTGAAATAATTATTAGTACGAAGAAATAGTATAACATATCATTTCAAAGTTCATATCAAGATGAAAGAAACAAAGATCATTTCAATAAGCCAAGATCTTAACCTTTATTGGAGCATCAAATGATTTTGCAACGCTAACCATCACCGGTGTGAAGAAAACCCAGAATATGTCATAAAAGAAGAGTCCAACCTACAAAACACAAAAATGAAAAGATTCAAAACTCATTAACAAGTGAATACTGTAAGAAATATATACAAATCTGATTTACTATAAACCATAATTAAAGAGAAAAGGTATTTACCAACAGAATAGCACCAGTCTTGAAAGACCCAAGAGAGAGCATTTCAATTCCCTGTAAATATTAAACATTGAACCATTGTGGTTATTTTACTGCTTACAATTTGAATGTGAATATCATTTTGCAGAAACAGTCATAAAAGATCACCTCTGGTTGATTTCCCATGCTAATTCCCTTAGGAATATGGAAACTATTATTTAGCACATCTTATAGCTCATATTATGTAACAACATTCAACAGATGGCATCCGAAAAATACCAACCACAACTAAAAAGGCATCTTTTAAAACCGGTAATGTGGAATTCAAACAATTATACATAAGTAACAGCTTAAGAACCGAACCTGAATACAGAAAGCAAGACCCAATATATTATTTGCCAGCCAATGCTTCTTCAAAGCATACCATCCACAAAAGAAGGTTCCAGGAATTGCAGCAACGACCTGTGACTTCGTAAACTCAATCTCCAAAGCTGTGTAAGAAAGGTGTAATGAAAAATATCATTCTGCATGATAGAAGCAAGTTATCGACAACTAGATCAAATGCAAAGAGCCAAAAAAGACAAAACACGCATGTTGCGATTCTGAGATAAACAAGATGATCACAGATCATATCATGATTTTTTTTAAACTCGTTAACAACAAAGATAATCAGCCTTAACATGTTTGGTCAGTAAAGGAAAGAAGAGAAACAATGGAAACTCTTATGGTCATAAGACCACATCTTGCCAACATGTCCAGCAAATAGAAATCTAGAAACATGTGATGTTATTGCAGAATTATCTTTTCTCTCAACCGATTACCATGCCTTTACAAAAAGAATTCCTTAGCTCCTATTGGTCTAAGTAAAATTTGCCCTTAATAAAGTCTGCAACTCATCCAGAAAAGAAGTGTATATTTGAGATATGATATGACAAAATTCTCTGAATGCTACAACTAATATGCTCTCTGATGTGAGATAAGAGTATCAACATTATTAGCTATTAGCAAATTTAGTCTGAAAAAACATATCAAGTATCTGATAGATACTTCATATAAGCAATTTCATACTTGCAGAAATCAACAGAAATATAAGCCACACTGTCACCATGGACAATCACACACGAGGAATCATATAATTCTGATACCACAGTTTAGAGATACGGCATTATTCATTCACAGCAAGAGAACAGACAAATAAGGTGGCAAGCATATGACATACAAGTAAAATATGGAAAACGCCAGACTATGACATCATCATTCCATTGCTTTGGCAAAAAACGTTTGATTGATGGTAGTAATGTTGCCCTGTACGAAGAGAGATAACAAAGGTGTCATAAAATAGAAAATAAAATTTCTTTAATAAGTACTGTCTAGTGTTTACATAATAACAAAGGGAAAACAATGGGCCGAAGAAGAGAACATACGACAAGGCAACAATCCCCAGTACAAAGAAGTAGAGTGTCAAGACAGTGTTGACCAAGTCCTTGGATAGAAACTTGAAGAGCAAGAAAAGTGATAATAACATTGCACTCCCAACAAAAGGAAAGCGCATGGCATGTTCATTGGACATGGTCTCCTGCATTATTGCAACACAACTCATATAAGTCAGATCATGATTCTTGAAACTTGAAAAGAGCTATGACACAGAAGAAATCAGGGATAAAAAATACTACTTACAGAAGGCGGAGTTGGTTTGACGGAACGATAGCATCCCACAAACACAGTGATACAAGCAGTCAAGATAACATTTACATTTGGATTTATTTTCACAACAAGAGGTGCCAAGGTTAAACCTGCAAGCAGAGATAAAAAATTAGTTGATAAAAGGAGATCTAGGAACAAAAAAAGCCACCACCTTACCTCTCAATGATACAATACCATAAAACTAGAAAACAAAGAACTTGAAAGCTATAAACATCGCTGGATTTTAACTTCACTCATTGAACGAAAACCAAAACAGTAAACAACAGCACAGCCATCTAAGTATCAGAGGCTATTAAGGGGGCATTAAAAAAAATTATTTAGACTTATCCTAAACACTTGTATAAATGTTTATAAGAACTGTGGAAATTGCTTTTATTTTCTTGATTTTATTTTTGAAGCTCCCAAAGATAGATTATACAGGAAAAGTCGACCCTCATTCCCTCTTCGATCGTAAAAAAACAACTTATACATTAAGCACTTAATGAATAAAATCTTAATTGAACGGTTTATCCAAACGCCCGTTAAATCCTATAAGGCTATACCGCAATCACTGAAATCAGACATGGCACTAACATTAACACTGACACGTTGACACCAATAATAATTTAAAAAAATAAAAGTAATTTGACGTAATCACACGTGTCAGACACCGAACACACATTCAATCCGAAGTGTCAATGCTACATAGCACCATCACTAGACAATACAAACAGCAACTACATTGTACTAAAACACCTCAAAATCTCACACAAGTATTTTATTTCAGCAACATTAAGCATATATTGGAACCAAAAATTGAAACCCACATAAGTATTTGATTTAAATTGAATAAAAATCAAATACAATAACAAAAGAAGAAATTTTACAAAAACAAAAACTAACCAGCTAAAGCCAAATTAGCAATTCTCTCCGTATTTTTCATCTTGCTTCACCCTGCAATCATAAACAACATAAATTCAATAAACCCAAATACATCGTTAATTTAACCCCAAAAAAAATCTAATTTTTCTAATTTTTTTTTATAAAAAACACCTCTTTGCAATAGAAAATCGTTCCCTAAGAAAAATGCACAAACGTTGATTGCAGATCGGAGAAGACAAGGTAGAAATTGAGATGATTTTTGAAGAATTTAAAGAGTTAGGGTTTAAAGATTTCTTTTTCTTTTTATGACAATAAATTGATTTTGGTTATTTTAATGTTTGTAATTTTTGAGCCCGCGGTTACGAGGAAAGGATGAATGAAAGATTTGGCTCCTAGTAACTGACCCACGTGTTTTTAGCTTTTTCAACCAATCACAAACTTCCTTAATGCCACGTCGGATTTATCAAATATTTAACCCAAAAAAATATAGTACTAGTAGTCTAGTACCTCATAGATACATTATTTCTTTGCGTCAAAAAAAAAAAAAAGATACTCTACATTATTTCTTTATTTAATTTAATTTGTACAATGTAAAAAAAAATTTACTCAATAAAATCAGATGATATCTTTTTTGAATTAAGTTTTAAAATATTTCTAAAAATATTAATTTGTCATGATTTTATGAAATATATGTAAAAAAGTTTTACTTACTTGATATAGAATTAAACTCTTCTTCTTCTTTTTTTATGTAAGTTAAAAATTATTTTAGTCAAATTCTATGAAAAGAAATTTTTTGGTCAAAAAAATATAATAACTTCATAATGATTTTTTTAAAGAAAGCTCATAAAGTTATCTTCATTTTTTTAATTTGTTAAGACTATGAATATTTAAATGGTAAAAAAAAAAAACAATGTTTATCCGATTGCTTTTTTTTTTTTAAAATCACTATCCAATTGCTCCTTAAAATCATATATTAAAATGTTTACTAAATTATGTTCTCCTCCTTATTAAAAAAAAATGTATTACACCCATATTCCCTCTTATGTTTGAATATACACTTTAGCCTATTTTATTACCGTATAAAAAAATATTTTTGTAATAACAAATAGCTTTAAACCACTAGTTTATATATAAAAAAATTAAGTAATTGAAATTAATTTTTCTTTCTTTAACATTGTTATTATTTTAGAATATAAATTTTATATATAATAGTTTTTAATCGAGTCTAGTGATTTGTCTGATATTTGTATTTTATTTTGTATAGTTTTAAAATTTATCAAAACATTTAACATTATATGTTAATGATGGGTGTAAAAAATAATAATCAAAATATTTGCATTAGGAGTTTGATTATATTAAAACGAAGTTTTTTTTTGTCAAGTATTATAGTGGCTAGAAATTTCACCAATAAGTAGATAAATGAGATGATCGAGGTTCGAACTCTGCCCCCTGCATATATAATGCAATGTCCCTGTCAACTGAGTTGAACTCACAGGACTATTAAAACAAAGTTTTATTAAAAGCAGAAAATATAGGTTTGTTCGCAAATTCATCATTTTTGTTTCTAGCGATGTTGAATTTGTATTTGCATCTGATGTACTCTATCGATTATTGGAATAAATGCATGTATTTGTTTTTTTAGTCAAAAAAAGATATTAGGCGGATGACAATGAAATTCAAGTTTCTTCCAATAGAATGGAGTGTAGTTTTTTCTAATATATTTTTTATAAGAGTGGATGAGGTATATATTTTAGAGCAAATTACACTTCGCTTCTTTGAAAGAAAGTTGAATTACACTCTCCACCCCTCTTATGTTAAAATATATATTTTAGTTATTTTTAATATAAAAAAAATATTGTTGTGATAACAATTAATTTTAAGCAACTATTTTGTGTCAAAAATGTATAGTCATCATTTTTTTAAAAAGTCCTTTCTTAGAAAATTTATTATTTTATAATGTAAAATAGTTTTTTTAATTGACATTAATAATTTATCTGAGATTTGAATTTTATTTTGTATAGTTTCAAAATTTATAACATTTAACATTATGATACGAGTATAAAAATAATATGAAATATATGCATTAGAATTTTAACCGTATTAAAATGGAGTTTTGTCAAAGGACGAAAATGTAGGTTTTAATATAAGAGGGGGGAATGAAATTCAAACTTCTTTTAAGGTTGGGAAGTGTAATTTTTTCTAATATATTTTGTATAAGATGGGAGGGGAATGTATATTTTAACATAAGAGAAGAGGTTAACATAAGAGAATATGGTAATTTAAGCATCTCTCAAAAAAAGGAAGCGTGATTTACTCGAAAAAAGTAGAGTATAATTTTCTCAAAACTTTTCAGTAAAATAGTAAAATTTCATCAACAAGTAAAAAGTATTTAAGTAATAAGTATATTGACCAAAAAAAGTACTATTTAAGATCAAATTTAAATTGAGAATTTAATTTGAACTTAATCTAAAATTAAGAATTTTACGTTGAATTGAGAAATTTAAATGTTTTAAATATTAATTAAAGAAATTATGAAAATACAATTAATAAGGTTTTTATTTTTGCGAAAATCGGATATCATCTAAGCGCAATTGCATAGATCAAGTCTTGTGAGACAAACTCTCCTTAAAAGTTTTAACACAAGTAATAAGTTTTTTTTTTATAATACACAAGTAATAAGTCTAAAAAAGAAAAGAAAACACAAGATAAATAATACACAATTTGTTTTTACTTATTTTCATGTGTTAAATGTGACTCTTTAAATCATACATACCAATCAGTAAGAGCACCACCACCAATCAATTGAAGTCTAACTTTAAAAATTAAAATTTTAATATTAATAAACCGCACACAATTATCTCATTCTCATTTATTAAATACAACTCTTTAAAATCATGCATATCGATCACATAAAACACCTACAATCAATTATTACATGCATAACACTTTAAATATATTAGAATTATTCATGTAATCCTAAATGCCTCATATTTCCTTGATCTCTTTCATTATTTTTGACATTTCCTCTATCTCTTTATTCTCATATTTTCTTTTGTATTTTTTTTTTTTCCTTTCAATTTTTTTTTGCATACATAAATTCATACAAATAAAACACATTATGCAAGCAACAAACTTACGAATTACATTGCTACAATTAAAATAAACCTATGTTCATCTAATATTTATACATATTATTATATATTTTACTGAAAAATATTCAACACCTCTCTAAATGTATAGAACCTTGAGCAGTCGTTCATCTCAAATTGTTTAAGGGTACTATATAAGACTATAAATATTTTGTAGACTATGAATATTAAATGGTCAAAACTGGTGTTTATCCGATTGCTCCTTAAATCTTATATTAACTTTTTTAGAAAAATTGTAAAATTTCATTAAAATTTTTATAATTTTTAGTCAAAACCAATCTCTTAATCTAACAAAAGAAATACTTTTTAGTCCAAATCAATCTCATAATACTATTTGGAAGTAGGAAAAAAATATAAAATTAAAAGAAAGTAGTTATGAATATTAAAAAAATTCCTTAAAAAATATAAAAACAATTTTACGTAAAAATAAAAAAGTATATAAAATTCTTGATTACAAAAAAAAAAGTAAACAAATGTAAATTAACCGCATAAAAATATTATTTAATTTTTTTATATCTTAACAAGCGCAGAATTTTTAAAAAAATAAAATAATAATTACACTGAAAATCTTACGAAATGCAGCAACCTAAAACATCATCTATATGTGATACGAGTCACATCAAATAAGTATCAACTTGCAAATTGTATTGGTTAAGATATTTGCACACTGATTATCTTCGCGATATGAATGACACACCTCCTCTTCCATACGGCCGATAACACTGTTTGTTCATTATTAATTGATTATGAGTATCATAACAACAACTATAAATCAATGATTCTTAAACTCTCACACCGTCATACTACTGTCCAACCTCTGTGTTTTAAAAATATACAGAAAATGATTTATTTTGATTGATCATAACAATTTTATTTTATTTCGATAGCTAAGATGAATTATGTACTGAATCAATGTCACCACAAACGGAAGAAAAATTATGTAAGGATATCACAGTCAAATGTGCAATAACACGATAATTTGTTTGAATTCTAACCTCCGGTCCATTTTTCACACTTAATTTTCTATTAACAATTTTATAGTTAATCACATTTAATTCAACTCAACTATGTTTGCTAGATTTTCGTGTATTTTTTCTAAAATATAAAATACAAGTTTGTTAGGAACGAGAGTAGAAAATTAGATCCCTTCTTTCTTCTTCTTGTTCTTCTTCTACCTCACATTCATTCATTCCAAGAAACAAGAAAAATGACACAACTTGTTGCTGCAACGTTCAAATTCAACTCATTTTACAAACCCATTCACCATAATCTTCACACCCCCTCCTTCTTTTCTCCACCTCCCCCCACCTTCAACATCAAACACCCTCCAAATTTTCGTCTTTCTCGCCATTTCCCATTCACGCTTCCTCCCCCCTCTCTCACTTCATGCTACAACAACAAATCAGGTGCCACTCTACCACTAACTTTTCCATTAACTTAAACTGTCACTAACTGTTTCGTTCACGTTTGGTTGGGGCATTTTATCAAACACCTTACTTGCGTGTTGTGCAAGAATTAGAACAACTTCAAACTTGTTCTCTTGTTTATCTTATTTCATTATTTTTTATTGGTTGGTTAGATATGATATCTCAGTTGGAAGTAGCAAAACCGGAGCTGAAGAAGAGGGAACCAGAGAAACGTGTCAACGGGATTTTCTGGATCATTCTCCTTAACATTGGAATATTCGTCGCCGACCATTTTTTTCAGGTAGATTTTGAATTTTGCTTATATTTAGGATTGGAGGGAGTACCACGTGTCATCATTTAGTCTTCCTAACTAAACTAATGAAGACGATGTGGTCATCATTTATTTTAGAATTTTGTTAATTTTAAGGACCAATTTATTCAACTCTTGCAATTTTTGGGATTAAATTTGTGGTTAACTCTGGATTTTTTCTAATCATAAATGCAACACTTCCAAGGCACATTTGACCCTATGTAACACCGTCCGACACAAATTGTTACTTTCAATCACTTCCATTTTTTATATTATCACCAGTGTCTATGTGTCAGGGTCGTGGCTAGTGTTTGTGTCTCGATTAGTGCTTCTTAGTTTAGACCATCCAAATAAACCTAATGATTCCAAACTCATGTTTGAGCTATAATTGCCTACATAAATCAATTAATTTTAACCTTAATTCTTTCAAAGTTCTATCTACATTAATATCTACAAAATCAATACTTGAAAGTTGAAAGGCTAAATAAAAGAGACCCTAGTATGAACTCATCATATGTTTTTGTTCCTATTTCAGGAGTTCTTTATGATGAATGGTTTTCCGTCATTTCTTCTGTAGGTTGATGGCATCAAAGCATTGTATTTGTTTCACAGCAGGCCTGATTGGTTTCAGTTTCTCACAGCAACATTTTGTCATGCTAATTGGTGAGTCCACTCTTCTTTGATTTCAATTTTCTATGTTTGTGTTTGTTATCTTGTGTTTTTTAAGAATTTGCATTGCACATGAACAAAACTGGACGTTTTTTTTCTTCTTTCTTTTCATTTTCTATTTTCAGTTTTATGAACTATTATTTTCTCATTATCTCAATTTACAATCTGACTAATACTTTAACTTGTACAGGAAACATCTTTCTAGCAACCTTTTCTTCTTATACATTTTTGGTAAGGCTGCGACAGAATCACTCTTCTTTCTGGGATGTGACTTGTCATCAGATTGAAGCATGAATATTTGATATTTCGTTGCTTTCACAACAGGAAAGCTTGTTGAAGAAGAGGGAGGGAGCTTTGCTTTGTGGCTTTCCTACATTCTTACCGGGGTTGGAGCAAACCTTGTTTCCTGGCTACTTTTACCAAGAAACACAGTATCGGTTGGAGCTTCCGGTGCTGTTTTTGGGTTATTTTCAATCAGCGTCCTTGTAAAGGTACCTGGAATCGTATCTGAAATTTATTGTTCTTTTGTTTCCAGTTGCTCTTCTAAGTTCTTACACTTTTGGTTGAACTTGATTTAGATGTCCTGGGATTGGAGGAAGATCCTTGAAGTGCTTATATTGGGTCAGTTTGTTGTAGAGAAGGTGAGAACAAGCAACAGATGTTCTTTTCTTTTTGCCCCGTAAAACAACTCTAAATGATTGCAGAACTTTGCAAAAGTTACTATAATGAAAATATCACAACATTTCAGATTTGGGTTATGTTTGAACAACTAGGAGCATCAGTGTCCTTTATAATTGATCTGTTGTTTGCGAGTGTAATAGGTCATGGAAGCAGCTCAAGCTTCAACATCATTACCAGGAACATTTCACGGAGGCTCATTGCAAAATGTCAATCATATTGCACATCTTTCTGGTGCTCTTGTCGGCGTGCTCTTGGTTTGGCTCCTTAGCAAAGTTCCTTCTGATTCTCAAGACCGATAATCCAGTTTGGAATTGTTAAATGCCTGCGAGTATTTATAGATCAGAATGATACTACTTATATAAATTCCATACTATGTGAATGTATATTTAACAACGAAATGTAATCATCTGAGATGAGGTTCACTTGTGCAACTGCGTATAAATGTAGATGTAATATTTGTGGAAATAGCATTACTCATTGATCCCAACCAACAGAGTGTGGTAAGGGTAGATAATCTGGCTGTTGTACATGGAAAAACATTAGTTTGATGTTAACCATTAGTTACAAGGTGGAATGCATACATATCAGAAATTAAACTAAAGAAACTGCTATCTACTATGCCAAGTAAGCTAAAAGAGTGGTGACAACTGCATGATGTCATTTGTCACACTACAAACACCAAAACGTGACTAAAGATTAGAAACCAAGGCATTAATACGACGGATAGAGATGGTGTTGCTTAATCAAGATTAACTCATCAACACCATATCTATCCGTCATATTCACAAAACCATTAATCAGGGTATTAAACACAATCAGATTAGGCTTAAACTCCAAATCCTTCATCGTGTATATGAAGTGTAGACTTCTTTAATTTTACTTTTGTTAGGAGTCTTACATCAAGTATATCAAATTGTTCAATGTGGTACTTAAGCTATGAGGCTCTCCCACCTATTTGACTAATCTTTTTGGGTTGGACTCTCACGTTGTGTTTAAGTCCTAACAATTGGTGTTTTCATTGAGAGTTGACCGCAAAAAGGGCTACCTATAAGCTGAATTAAGGTACTCCGCCGAATACTAATAAGTGAGTGAAGCTACCGAAAAAGAAAGGGCTACCATCGAGTCAGTGTCAATAAAGTGAAAGCCACTGGCCGTTAACTTTCACTAATAAACGTCGACATTGCATGGACACGTGGACAATTTTAATGATTGGGATCTAAGTTAGCTGATACACGTGGCATTATTTTAAATTAAATTAAATAAAAAAAAGTTGTTACTATTGGGCTCAAATGCGCTTTTGATTTAGGGTGCGTTTAATTTGCTAAACAATAAGATATTGAACATGACAACTTCAGTTTTACTGTGTTTGATTTTAAAATTGTTCATAAAACTAGACAAAATGAAGGTCAAAGAACTGAACAAAAGCTAAAATCCTTGTCTCACTCTGAACCTTGTGACAATTTTTTGTCATATGCACAAATTGTCTAAAATATTAAAATAACATTTTGTCTAAAATACTCCCTCTAATCTCATGTATAAAGTTTTTTTATTTTGATTAATGAATAACCGGTGAATTTTAATATATCTATTATTCAATGATTTTTTTTTTCCATACACATAAGACTATAGGGAGTATTGTTTTGGTTTTCCACTAGTTTTAATAATGCATTGCTCAATATCATCTAGCAACACTATACACAATAGGTCTACAATAGAACAGCAACAAGAGAGTGTAAAATAATAATACAGAAAAGAGAACACTGCATTAGAGCAATAAACTTGTTTCACAAAATTGAGATGAATTTTGTGTTGTGTGAGCTTATGAATTTTTTTTTTTTAAAAAAAACTATCCTCTCAAATCTGCAACCCAGACCTTCTTCTCGGATCTAAAATGAAAAAGTAAAATAAAAAATTTACTTTTTTGTGTTGTATTGAAAAATTAGATTTGTGTCATTTGTTGTTAAGTGATTTATGGGATTTGATTGGTTGAATCTTTTAATTTTTTATGGATTTTGATTTTAATCCCATATTGGTAGTACAAAATAGAATTTAGAGGGTTTCTTGTAAAAATAAATAAAAATTAAAAAGGTTTTAGTGGGTTTGAGAGAGGAATTTCTTGAAAAAAATTGTGGGTTCTTTGATGGTGGGTGTTGATTATAGTGGTGGATGTTAACGAGGATGAATTAGTCTTTAGTTACACCGAGTAAATGAAACAAACAAAGACTAAATAGAACAAATACAGAGAGTAAATGATTTTAGTACATAATTAATTCATTACATTACAAATTTAAAATAAAGACAACTAATGTCATAATAAAGTTCACATAAATTCAAGTTTCCGGCAAGTCATTACAAGGTCACAAATGTCATAGCAAAGTCATTACAATAAACTCATTACAAATTACAAAATAAAGGCCACAAATGTCATAAGAAAGTTATTACAATTCCAAATTAAAGGCAATAATTGTCGTAACAAAGTCAATTATATTCTTTACCGGTAAATCCTGGTGGTGGTGGAATCTTCTTTGGTTTAAATCCGGGTGGTGGTGGAAGAAAATGCCAGAATTCTTGTTCACGAGACTCAGATTCTGTTTCGCAGTCAGGGAATGTGGATGGTATAAGGCCCACTGAACCATGTTCGTTACCAGAAAATTCTGGTGGTGGTAAAATCTTCTTTGGTTGAAATCTGGATGGCGGTGGAAGGTAATGCCGAAATTCTTGTTCACGGGGCTCAGATTTTATTTCACAATCGGGGAATGAAGTTGGTATAAGGCCCATTGAACCTCTCATTTGTGGTGGAGACGACTCTCTCTCTAGCGGAGACTTAAAACCACTACTAAATTCTGGTGGTGGTGGAATCCTCTTTGGTGGAAATTCAGGTGGTGGTGGAAGGAAATGCCATAACTTTGGTTCGTGAGACCCAGATCCAGATCCAGTTTCACAATTAGGGAATGAAACCGGTATAAGGTTCATTGAACCTCTCATTTGGGGTGAAGTTGAACCTCTCTTTATTGGAGACTTAAAACCACTTAACTCATCGTCAAGTATAACCGAGTCTCTCTTTTTGTACCTTATTGGTTGAAATCCCTGTCAATATATTTATATTAGTCCATAAACTACCACACTTATAAGCACAATATTCCATGAAAATTTATACCTTATGATGCACAATATCATTTACTTCGGTACCAATTGCTTCAATAGTTCCAGCTTGGATAACAGATGGCTCAACAATAACAAGCTACAACAAATAATCACACAATAAATAAATACTTTCAACTTTTGTTACTAAAAAGTGACATAAATAAATAATTTCAGTTTTATTAACATACATCTTCTTGTTGCGGCTTAGGTGGGAGAAATTCAAGTTCTTCAATCATAGAGTGTTCAAAAAATATGTCCACTTTGTGATCATTCTTCATTGCAGCATTTAGCATATCAATACGATGGTTATCAGTTGATAAAGAACGGAGACAAATATTCATATCCAATTTCACGCCTTCGTAAGGCTTCAAGTAATGGAGTCCAACGATGTTGTGGTAACCCTTACTTTGTTTCATCTTATCTTCAATATCAAATAGATTGAGCATATGTGGGTTTATATTCTCCCAAACATCTACTTCCCCACCAACATACCTAAGTTTCCGGTTTGCATCTCTCTCGAATCTTCCTCCGTGATGAAGTATCAAAGTGAGAAATTCGTCCATCCTACAAAATTCACAAAAATCAACAACAAATAATGTGAAGATGAAGAACGTAGCAACACACAAAATTTCTAATACATTTTTATTATTTTGGTGTGGACGGATCACAATAAAATATCTAATTAGATACAAATTATATGACAGATCATGACCTATACGCTCAAAAACAAGTAACTACATGGTTTGCATATTAGCCAAGGATTAACAACAAGCCCTTTAAGCCATTAAGGTATAATTTTGCATCAACTCTTGGTAATTAGACACGATACTAGGTTTCACACGAGCCTTCTAGGCATTTTTGATGACCTCGAGCAACAACGCGCCCTCTAGGTTCAAATGTAATCATTTTTGTAATACACAAAGAGCTCATTTATTACGCATCATAGATAAATATTATCAAGTTGAAAGCATTAAATTATATCATGTATCATAAATTCTAAAGAATCAATTCTAACAAGCATAAAAAAGATTATGGCGAGTTACCTATCACAAAAAGTAAGAAGAGGTCGATGATCGTAACGAAAATACTCTTCAATTTTATCGATCGAGAAGAACTCTAGAGCAGGAAACACGTTAAAGGAATGTGTGAACAAAAATTTGGGGATGGCGGCAGCTAGGGTTTTGTTGCGAGGAAGAAAATAGTGATGTGTGTTCTTGCAGAGTTAGGGTTACTTATATAAAATCGGATCCAAATTAAGTACAGTCACATGGTTGTGACAGCACGTAGTCACGTGCTTTTTTATTGTTTGATTAAGATCATCATACCTAAATTTCAAGCTTGATATTTTTAATTAATAAAAATGAAAAAACGATTTAAATCTAGACTGTCAAATCTTGATCGGATGACCAAACTGCGTGTGATACACCTAATCCTATAAAATCACAAAAGTGGAATGAAAAAAATACAAAATGACTTGTCCTTTTCTCACCACCTTATCTTCTCGCTTGCCTCCTAGATTTCTAAAAATATTATGCTCACATTCTAGGATTCGAATATCGTAAAAATGCAAAATTTGGAAAAACATTGTTCAAACTCAAGGGTTTGAACCATTTCAACGAGGTTTCACATTTTAAAATGCGAATGTGGTAAATAGTCAGATTTTTAGAGGTGGTCACAGTCAAATGCTATCGGACGAAGACAAATTTTGATTGGCCATCTGAGAGGCTGCAACATAAATTGAAACCTCAAATTAATTTTTCATCGTTCATAGGCTTTTTCGTTTTGCGTCCCCCACTATTTCTCACGCGCCATGCAAAATGACCAAAATACCCACATTGCTACTGGTAGCGAACCCAGTTCGTTTACGTAGGGAGTGTCGCTTTTTTTAAACCAACTGCATCATATGCATCCGTCATGCTCTCTAGATGAAATAGCACCCTAGTTTGAAAAGGCTACAGTTTGCTACGTAGCTAGCAAACTACCTTCACCTAGTTCGTATTTTAAAATGCAAACTCTTTTCATATAGGGTTAAATATGTTTTTAGTCCTTACATTTTGTGAAATTGTTAAGAATGGTCCCTACATTTTAAAAATGGTCAAAAAAAATCCTATAAAATTTTCCGCTATCAAGATTAGTCCCTGCGTTTATCCTTTAGGGATCATTCTTGACAATTTCGCAAAATGCAGGGACTAAAAATATTAAAAGGTAGGGACTATTCTTGACAATTTTCCAAAATGTAGGGACTAAAAATATTAAGAGGTAGGGACTATTCTCGACAATTTTGCAAAATGTAGGGACTATTCTCTACGGATTGGACTAATCTTGATAGTGCAAAATTTTATAGGTTTTTTTTACCATTTTCAAAATGTAGGGACCATTCTTAATAATTTCGCAAAATGTAGGGACTAAAAACATATTTATCCCTTTCATATATAACACGCAAAACTCCTTGTATGGATAATTATAATTATAATATGTCTGCATGACTATTTAAATTTAAATTTATTGAACACATGTTCAATGACACGTGAAATAGAACCTGTCCAAGTTTGGTACCCTCGCAGTTCAAACTATAAGTAGCGAACCACCCCTAGTTCGTTGTCTAAGTAGTGAACCATGACAGTACACAAATGTGTGGTCTGCAACACACCAGATAGTTTGTGTGGTCTTAAATGCACAAGAACTTGTACAAATAAACGTGTACAATTCATTTTTCATTAACAATTAGAAAATTGACATTTTTTCATTCCAAAAGAAAATCACATAGTTGCACTCTATTACAATAACGGAAAACCAAATCTTTTAAGGATCCATTTCCACGTTGATGACATAGCCAATAAAACATGGTCATGTGTTAGATCAGTTTGACAGTTTTACTGCATGAGATTTTTTTTTATTATCGATTATTGACAAGTTTAGTGGTTAAAATTCGAACTTAATTTGTAGTGTTGCAAACAATTTTTCTCAAATAAATTTTGTTATCTTATGCACTAACTATCTAACTTACGAGGGGGTAAAATTGAAATCCCATAAGCGTGGGAAAGAAAATTACGAAAACAAATGTCTTAATAAACCCAGGCCCAAAAAGAGTACAATTATTGAAACTACAATTGTACCCCTAACCAATATATGAATTTCCCATAATACCACTAACAATGGAAGAAATTTCAACCTGAACTTCCCAAAATTCTCATTCTTCATCTTCATCTCTCTGACCCATATTTCATTCCTTTCTTCTTCTCTCAATGTCTTTGATCGAACGAAATCAAACGAATTCATCAAAAACAAGTTCAAATAGAATCACAAATCCATAGAGAGAAACCTAAGTCCCATTCCTCGTAAAGAAAATTTCAATCTTTTTGTTCCTTCTGCGCCGAATTTATGCTCGTTTGAGTAAATCAACAAAAAGGGGTGTTGTGATTTTCCATGATCAAGAACAAAAATACCCAATTTATTATTTCATTTGAATCAGTTGTTTTGAATATTTTTGATTATGTTGAAGTTGTGGAGATGGTACCGAAATTGTTTGGCTGTTCATCCTGTAAAGACACAGGTTATTAGCTCTGGATTAATTTGGGGTGTTGGTGATGTTGCTGCTCAGTGTGTTACTCACTATACTGCTAAGAATCATACTTCAATTGAGGTAGGTTTTGTAAAACTGGAATATAGGTTGATAGATAGATATATAGATACCCTTTGGAAAAAGATTTTGTTTTTGGATAATGGGTGTGTTTGTTTTTTGCATGTGATTGTTGAATAGGTGATGATTTTGTTGTTGAATTGAAATGATAACTTGCATTTGTATTGTTGTGGGGTGAGTGGGGTGGGTGGGTTAAAGGGTTTGAGATCATAGTGTGAATCCTTGGAAAATGTGGGTGTCTCCTTGTTACCTATGAAGCACAGACACTGGACACGACACATGCACTGACACGCCGACAACGATAATAATTTGAGAAAATGACATAGTTAAGTGTAGTCATAAGTGTCGGTGCTGACACAAACACGGCTAATCTGAAGAGTGTCTGTGCTTCATTGCTTGTTACCTTTACAATGTTATATTGTTTTCCGGTTAGTAAAATGATGTTCGATGTTTTCAAGTGTCATTTTTGTTGTTGTAGCGGAATTTAGAGAATGGGGTTTTGTTTTGTAGGTCATAGAGACTGACTAAACTATGTAAAGTTTAATGAGATATTGATGGAGGGGATATTTGATGAGATATCTTGTTTGGTTGAGGAGATGGGAGGGAATAGGGATTTTAATAGAGTGGAATTGCTAATTTACATTTTAATAGTTTATAGTGTTAATGTGATGTGTTATTAGTGAAAGGTTATTTTAGTCAATAAAATGTTATTTTGGTATTCCGTTAGGGTATCGTTTCAAAGAATTAAGAGGACAGCACAGAAGGGAATGAGTGATCATGGAATGAAAAGAAAAAATGCACCAAAGATTGATATTTTTTTGATCCTTTAATGAAGGAAGGATAGTCCCACCAAAAGTGGTGCCTTCCTCCTTCAACTCCCCAACTCCAAAATTTGAAAGGATTCAAGTTTGGGGTTGTAGATATCAAGGACAGGTGGAATTTTTCTGTCGTTGTTTAATTCCTTTGAAATATATCCTAAGATAGGTATTTCATGTTGTCATTCAAATAGTTGCCAGTTGTCGAAACTTGAAGCACACCCTTTTCTTGCACTTGAATGGTAGAAAGAAACTAACAGTAGGGAAAAGGTAAATATGGTAATGCAATGGTTTCTAATTGTGGTTGTTGGTTTAATTGTGCTGTGATTACAGAAGTTGCAGAAAATTGTCATGCAAATGCTTCTGATATAGCCGTAATTGCAGCTGCAATGCAGTTTCGGAAACATATCCTTAGTTTTGTATTTGAACCATAGGCAGAGGGGTATGGAAAAGGAAACCATGTCAATGCAATTGCAAGGCAGTGTTATCTGTATCTTACGATTCATGTGATTCGGATCTCAAATTGAAACAAAATCACAGTTGATACTTGATTTCTTGTATTTGAATGTCGCATGAATCATGATTCCCTCTGCTGAATTTCGAATCAGTAGTCCCGTTGAATTGTATGATATGAATTCCACTGTGGATGCAACACAGAAACGGGTTGAGTTGGGAAACCTGGTGTCTAATAAAAGGCCTGTTTCTAATTTTGCTTTTTCTTTTCTTTCTTAAATGATACATAATCAGCCAAAATCAAACCTTCTGAATAAACCCAAGTCAGATGCACAAACAAATATCACAATATGTTTTTGGTTTGCGAGCCTCCTAAATATGTTTTTTTAATTCCTTATTCCTATATAGTTCTTCCTGCCCTCTCTTCTCCACTGTTTTTCAATGATTTTCGGTACCCTTTATCTTGTTTGAAGACAATACTTTCTCTTTCGTCTCCACATGTCATGCTCCCTCTTTCTACTTGCTTCTCTGTTGTGTTATTGTTACTCTTGATTAGATTTATGACTTGAATATTGAATAGTTTTGAAGTTCATATACGACATGATAAGATTCAATTCTCTTTCCACCGGAAAATAGGTCTTGCTATCCACAGTTGGAATCATGATTTGATAACCTTGATGCTATGGATTTAAATTGCAGCTGCATTGTGATACCAAAATTGGAGAAAATTGAAGGATAATGCCAGCCAATATGGCCACAATTGTTCTTTAAAACACTCAATTTCTCTTTCAAAAATTTGATGTTGTAAAATTGTATAGAAATATTTGATTTAATTGGTGACTATACTCCAGAGAAATTTTACATTTTCATTCCTTCAAATATAGTGAGACACGGAAAATATTTTTCACTGTTTTTTCTGGCTTTGGTGAAGCTGCATAGGACATGCATTAAGTGGATGATATATTGTCTACATTTTAAAATAAATTCCTAAACTGTGGATTAACATGTTGTATCTTTGCTCTTTATAGCAACTTTTTTAGCTTGCATATTAGTATATGATGATGTGACACTTCACTCTCGGTAAAAAAACCCATCTAATAATCTTATTTCTCTAATTTGATAACAGTCTCACTCACAGGATGACAATAAAGAATTCAAGATCAACTGGAAACGTGTGTCTACAACCAGCTTGTTTGGATTAGCATTTGTTGGCCCTGTTGGCCACTACTGGTAAAAGCATCACCTTTTTCTATTGGTGTTTGACATCAATACACGTGGTTATATTCAATCACTTCTATTTTCTCAAATCATTGTTGGTGTCTACGTGCTAGTCTTGTGTCTAGTGTCCGTGTCAGTTCTTTTAAAATTAATATATATCATGTATTCATGTTTATATTTTATAATGTTTATATTTGTATTATACTTAAATTTAACTTCTAGCAGTTTTTCTTTCACGCATTAAAATATTTGCAGCCGCAGTCTTACAGTAGTGCTG
Source organism: Trifolium subterraneum (assembly GCA_951799995.1). Lineage (NCBI taxonomy): Eukaryota > Viridiplantae > Streptophyta > Magnoliopsida > Fabales > Fabaceae > Trifolium > Trifolium subterraneum. The sequence continues at coordinate 52,973,651 of OX637463.1, forward strand.
AATAAGAAAAGGAGAGACTTTTTATATGCATGTTTTAGTATCTACTAGTGTTTATTTTTCTCCATTTGGGAGAGAGAGAGAGATGTTAGCAAGTGCTATTTATACTGTAATCAAACAAATGAACTTACCAATTATCCTTGCTCTAATTATGTTAATCATTACAGGTATGAAGGTTTGGACCGGTTTATAAGATATAGACTCTTGCTTAAACCCAATTCCTTCCGCTTTGTTGCTGCCAAAGTTGGCGCCGATGGATTTCTCTTTGGACCATTGGATTTACTTGTGTTTTTTACTTACATGGGTTTTTCTACCGGAAAGAGTATTCCTCAAATAAAAGAAGATGTGAAGAGAGACTTTCTCCCAGCGTTTATTTTAGAAGGAGGCATATGGCCAGTTGTTCAGGTTGCGAATTTTCGATATGTACCTGTAAGGTATCAGCTTCTTTATGTGAACTTCTTCTGCTTGTTGGATAGCTGCTTCTTGTCTTGGGTTGAGCAACAACAGGACGCTCCGTGGAAAGAATGGGTGAAGTCATTTCTACCTCTCAAGTAACCGAGTCTTCAAGTTTGATAAGTGCTTTCAAATCTCTCGATCGAACCTTTCCCATGAAGTTCATTTCTGAAAACAAGCGACTAGATTAGATTGCGTATAATCAAGTGACTAGATTGTATGTCTTTCGGAATTTTAATTCTGGAAGTGATGGAATTGCTTTCACACATGATATGACTAATGATTTCATCTTAAATACAAGTTGACACCTTTTCCATTGAATAAATCAAAGTCACATTTGCTCATTACTTCCTAGTATTTAGTCTTTATGTCAATCCTAGTTTTACCAAATATCTTTTGCAGGATTTGTAATGTTTTTTTTTCAAATCATTCTTGGCTTATAGAATTTTATTTGATAAGATCGTTGCATGTAAGACATGAATTATTTAGGTGCTTGATTTTGGTTCTCTATCCCTCTCTTCCTTCATTTCTGTTTGGGATCACTATTGCTTTTTCGAGCGAGAATACAATTTTTTTCTCCGTGTTGATAGATAATATGAATGAAAATATTTTTGAGGTCAAAATCTTCACCAGTAGAGCTAACTAAAAAGTATGAAAATTTTATGGATGAATTTGTGTCGAGAAATATTGATAGAATCATGTGCAAGTCTTGAACATAATGGTGCAGGCACAGAATGTTATGATTTCTGTATTTCCCATATTGTAGCTTTGGTAATACCTTAATGAAAGGGTAAAAAACTAAATGAATGATTTTTAAGGGTGTTAGTTTTTTTTTTCCTTTAAAAAAGATGTTAGTTTTATAGTTTATGGAACTATCATTTAGATACTTGGGTCCCTTAATCATTTGATCGTGAGTTCAATCCCTGGCCGGTGTGTATGGAAAAACATTTGTTGGGAGATGTCAACCCCTTAAATGGATCTCAGTTACCTCGAGTGGATTAGTCTTTGCAGTTGCACGCGGATGATACCTGGTTTAAAAAAAAGAAAAAGAAGAGGAAGATGGGAATGAGTCCCCTAGTTTTACATCTATCCACAGCAAAATTCATTTTGTTCTTAATCTCTACTTGATTATAAGTGATTAAAAATAACTGTTAGGTTGATAAAAATTATAGTACATTTTGGGTCAAATTTGCTCGAGTTAAAATCAATTGTTAACCAAATCAAGTTAACAAATTAGGTTACTTGAAAATCATAATTGCAACCACAATTTACACCAACTCCATCAACCATGATATTGACAACTAAGTTGCCTTCTTCAGCAACCAACACCAAGGAAAGTAAGTGTTTTATTGTATCAATGATCATGGTAAAACAAATCTAGCATAAATATTTGTATCTTTCATTAAAAGTGAACCTAAGCAATCCAAGTTTTAGCAAATCATAAGAGCATGCATGTTTCAACAAATGCAAATAGATTAAGTTATACTAGTTGAGAACAAGATATAGGCCAGCGTGATCATTTCATTGCAGCATCCAATCTTTTTTTTATGAGTAGAAATCAAACTCGGTACTCCGAAATTTACAACATTCACACATTGTTCAACCCCTTGCGCTAGATCACAATGGTATTGTATCATCCCATCTTAGTACAATGCTTTTGCATAAACATAGCTTATAGAAAATCATCTCCTCTAAATGCTATCAAGAGAAAGTTAAGATATAGCACAGTAAAAAAGTTGCAGAATTTTGTATTACATGATCTTTCTGACAATCCAAATGAAATCAGACAGCGTTGAACAATTACCAGAATATCAGATATCCAGCTACAAAGTTATACAACACATGAAATTTGGTTTCATCATTATTTCAGTTGTGCCATACAAATGTCTCTACCATCATCTTGTAGCATGTTATCAACTATACAGAAAACTTAATTTGACAACATAAGCTGTTATGCTAACGCCGCTGATTTCATGTCTACCAATACTGAATCTGCTTTTTCATGCAAGTTTGCTCCTCTATAGCCAGATATCAACAAAACATAAGTTGATCTAGTAAGCAGATAGCTGTTCTTTATACATTCCAAGAATATGTCTAACCTATCATAAGCTTCATTCCTAAAGTATGAGCATATAACCTTTTCAACATCATCTGAACTTCTGAATGACACCCCTTGTTTCAGCATTCTACCGACTGATAACTCTACTTCGTCCAATCTATCCAACACAGCATAAATCTTTACAATCCCACAATGTATTCGCGAGAGGACACCAGAATCAATAGGATACTTTGTTATAGTTTCGAGTAGCTCTTCCATCTTTTCCACTTGCCCTTGTTCATGATACAATGCTACTAACATCTCAGCCATGGTTTCGCTGATTTGCCATCCCTTATCTAGCACAATCTTAAAAAACTCATTAACTCGAGACAAACTCTTTTGCGAGCAATGCCTTTTAAGCATACTTTCGAGTATGGTAACATTAGGTATAATTTCAGAAATCATCATTTCTTGAAAAACTCTATCAGCAATCTCAAAGTTCTTTGAATTAACACAGTCTGATATAACCAATTCGAACATTTGAAGATCAGGACCAAGTCCAGCAGCCTTCTTAGCTGAATACCAAGCTAACATGGCATCAACATTCCCTGACTTGGAAAATGCTGAAATGAGGTTATTATAAGTGTGTAAATCAGGTTTATAGCTCTCTGAATTCTCCATTATCTCAAATAAACTATATGCTGTAACAATGTCATGTGAAGACAGGCATGCACTTATGAGGGAATTGAAAACCTGGGATGTTGGTTTAACTCCAACAGCCTCCATAGAAGTAAAAATATGCATTCCTAGTTGCACATTCTTCAGCTTTCCACATAGAAAGATGAGCTCAGAGAAAAGATTATGGTCTTTAACATTCTCTTTTAGCAATCTCTCCAAAATCCATTCCAAAACCTGACCATTCAATCATAAATTGAGAAATGGATTATCACAAATTCAAAATCTCTATAGGCAATATAATTGTAAACTAAAACCACATTGTACACGAAACACTTCAGATAATTTGGTAAAACTCTTTTGGCAAATGAAGAACATTTTTGGGCAAAAATCTCCATTTTTCTATAAATAAAGTTTTGATGGGTTGGTTGGGTCTGACAAGCTATTTAGCAATTAACACAAGCACTTCAATTTGAAGGTGTCTCTATTGTCTAACACATAAATGTCCAACATCGGCATAATACTAATACATGTAGTTATATTCTATCCCTTGTATTTTTTCAAATTTTTTACCGTGTCTATGTGTCAGTATCATGTACTCCCTCCAGTCTCATATATACAAGACCGAAGGGAATATAATGTTTGTATAAGTGTTTCATAGTAGCTCACAAGGACCCAATGTTGTGTATAATGTCCGTGTGCCCGCTTCGTAACTCACGAGCTATGAAGCACAAACACAAAACACAAATATCAGACACTACATGACACTAACACGTCGACATTGATATTAATTTAAGAAAATGATAACCCCAAATTCCAATACTCAATGTGCTTAATGGTTAATTTTTGTTCATGTAAAATATGATCAATGAAGTAACTAAAGAAAAAAACTTGAATGAGGAGAAGATGAATAGTGATTACCAAGTTGGGTTTTTGAGAAGAAGGGGATAGAGATGTAACAAGAAAGTCGAAAGAAAGTAGTGAAGTTGGAAGGGATGGAAATTCATGATCCAACGTCGTTTTGATGTGTGAATTGGGGAGGTGATTCAATTTGAGGAGAAGAGGATTGGAATTTGAAGATGAATTGAAGTGATTACGGAAGAAGAAATGGTGTTGTAGTATTACTCTGTAACTCTTTCTGGCTATGGATAAAACCCTAATTCCTGACGCCATCATCACTTCTTCATTTCTGTTCAAACAGTGGGGCGGATGCTTCAAGGAACATGGGGTGGCTGCCCCAATTTTTCTTCTTCTTCTTCTTTATTTTGCTTTAATAAAGACCCCATTCTCGACAATAATTATAAGCAAATGTCACTTTTTACATATATTGCTTATAGTTAAAGTCGGAGAAAGTAAGTAAGTATATTTTATACTCTTGTTTTTATTTTTTGACAAAGTATATTTTGTGCCGATTGGCTTGTGAACTATGATGCATGAATACTCCGTTTTAGATGGAGTACCGGTACCGGGTACGTACCGGGTACTGGTACGCGTATGGTACTCCCCCGGTATGCACCGACGCCGTACCTAGATTTTTTTTGTTTTTTGTAATGGGTACACGAGTGGTACATCCCCGGTATGCACCGACGCCGTACCTAGATTTTTTTTTGTTTTTTGTAATGGGTACACGAGTGGTACATCTGTGGTACGTGTGTGGTACACCAATTCAAAAAAACACTATTTTTTTTTCTTCTTTTTCTTTAATTTGTTTTTTTATATAAATATTTAGGTTTTTTATTTTTGTATAATATATAAGTAGCACCTACCGCTAAAAAACAATAAAAAAGCAGCCATTGAAATTATTCACTCATTCATTAAAAATGAATAGACTAAATTCAAAGAGAATTGAAGATTGAGTTTTTTTATTCATACAAATCTTCGTATTCTCTCGAGAATGAGAAATAATAATACTTATAATGAAAGAGCAACAAAAATGTGAAATATTCGTAGAGATGAATGAGATTTATTTAATATATAATTGATATTTTTGAAATTGCTAGTCTTTCTCACGATAAACCTAAACTAGAGGCCGCTCTTTTTAGTGATGATGGAGGTGGAAACAATTGACTCTTTTTGAGCTAATTGCTTTTTAATTTCATATTTTGATGTTTTTAAACAATTTGAATTACTTTTAAATTGAGGTGTGATATTTTTTATGTTTAATTATTTATTTTAACAATATAATTCTATTATTTGATTTATATAATTATATTTTAAAAAAAATATAGGGACGTACCCGTACCTTAGTTTTTCTAAAAATGACGTACCCTGTACCAGTACAGGTACCGGATACCGGTACCGTACCCGCACCCGGGCAACATATTGTGAAGATTAAAGTTTCTTTCGAATATACCTTAAAGATTTAGAATATTTGTCATGTCCTCCTCAGCTCAGTCACATATGAATGACGGTTAATGTTAGGAATGTTTTTGGTTATCTATATTTTCTTTTTTAGTTTTTAACCCTCTGATTTTTAGGGAAAGGAGATTCTAATAGTATAAGATTCAGCCGCGAGGTAAGTAAATTCTGGCCAAAAAATTATTCCACTTAGGATTCTCTATGTGTCATCAAATGTGTCAAATTTTGTAGCCATAGTTTATTGAAAAAATCATAAAAGATGATCCATGATAATATATTAATTTAAAATAAAATATATTTATATTAATCGAATAATATCTTTATTGAGCGAATGATATCAATAAAATGTACGCAAAAAAATATTATTAAAAAAGTTTATGCAAACCTCGAGAAAAAATAAAAAAGGGTTAATAGATGTTTACATCCCCTATAATATTAGCGATATTTGATTTACCCGCTTAAAAAAAACAATTTTATTGCCCGTTTGTAATATGAAAATTCCATCTTTTTGACCCGTGGTGGACAAGTTGGACTTTGAGTAAATATATTTGATGACGTGGCAGGTTTAGATGATTTTTATTTTATTTTAACAAGATACATGGATTTAGACATATATTAATGAAATAAAAATATCAATCAAACTAAAGTTAATAAATTTTTCTTTCAAATATGTATTTCTATTTGTGCTTAAAATATGCGAGTAGTTGTTTAACAAAAATATTTTTATTCAGAGTTAAGTTTTTTTTCTTTTTGATAAATATTTAGAGTTAAGTTTGAATTGGAATATGATATTAAAAAATAAAGAAGTAACAAATAATTTTAAAAATTAAATTTTAAAGATAAGTTATAACAAAAAAAAAAATAAAGAAAAAATATAATATATATTGTTTTTAAGATATTTAATTGTGCTACGTAAAAAATGATGAATAAAATATATTGAAAATTCGAAAAGTAACAAAAAATAATAAATTTATTGAAATATGTTAGGATAAAATTAAATAAGTTTGTTGAGATTTTTTATTTTTTGACGAATAGTTTGTTTAAAGAGATATATGCTAAATGGAAAGAAGGAAATTTATTTGACACAAGAAAAAAAAAATCAAATATTTGTTGAGATATTTATGCCATTTTTTTTATTTTTATAATGATATTTATGCCAAACTAAATCATTATTTTTTTATTTTAAACAAAACTAGTTTAGATTCCTTTGGAGGCCAAACTTTGTTTGTTGAGATAACTGATGATCGAGGGGTAGTTAAGAAGGAAGTTGGTGATTGAGGCTGAGTTTGAATTATCTAAAGATATTAATATTACTCCATCTGTTTTTTTTTTTTTTTAATTATCCAGTTTTGTCAAATTTAGCATTTCTAATTAACTATCAATTTAGTGTTTTAAGTATATGATTTGTCAATTGTACCTTTTGTCAATTACTCCTATCTTTTTTCAATAAAACTAATTAATTCTATATATTTGGAAAACTAAAGTTTTTTTTGTTCTTAAATTTAATTTTTTTTTTGTACATAATATATCAAATTTATTGGAAAGAGAAAGTGTGTGAAAAAAAAAAATAATTTATTGGTGAATTAAAATTATGGTATAATAGGAAAAATACACTTTCTTAATTTGTTGTTACTGTTCTGAATGGCCACTTATAAAAAACGGAGGGAATAATTTTCTTCCTTATTTTTGTATTAATCTGTTTTGATTCCTTTAGATCACAACTAAATATTTTAGATAAATATAATTGAGACGTTTAGATAAATTCTTCATTCTTATCTGACCCAGAAAAAAAAACTTCATTCTTAAAATGAGTCAAGTATATAAAGGACTAAAAAAAAAAAAATTCAAACTCATAATCACTTATTTTAGAGATTCAAATTTTTAGTCATTTACAACAATTTCTTATTGGTGTTACCTCCTAATTAATTTAACACCAGTCGTGTTGAGGTTTTATTGGTTGACATTATTTTGTTAAAACAATATGTTATAGCAAGATGTTAGACCAAATGTTCCAACATGTGGATACAGCTTCTGTGTACTCAGATTTCGCGTCTTAATTATGAATCGTATCTTCTGGTGTTATTTATGGAAACCACGCTCGTTTTCTTGTGTGCCAACACGTGCATTGTCCTTGAAGTTCCAGAAGGCGGCTACAACCTAGTTTTGTTTCTAAAAGTGTTTCAACGTTTAAGGCAACAATATATTTAAGGAAACAATGTATTTAAGGAAACATTATATTTGATTCAAGAATATTTGTGTTGGACTTCTCCAATTACCAGTTGTGTTTCAAGCCCGATTTGCTCAGCAAGCCCATGCTAACTCGTGGCTATATAAAGGAAGACTATGACCTAATTTTACACACCGAAACTGAAGCAAAAACCGATATATCAAGATGTAGTCTTTTAGGGTTTCGTGTCTTTGTAAGTCTTGTGCTTTATTTTGTATACCACTCTGGTGCTGCAATTGATTATCATAGCACAAAGGTGGATGTTTAGTTGAGTTGTAATTTGTGAATCTACTCTTAAGCTTTTAAGCATAGAGTCGGTTTGTTTTCTAGGAGTGTGTATCCATCTGATTGATATCGATTGTAAACAGAGTGTGTTGTTTTGAGGGGAAGTGAGATGAGATCTCGTATCTAGGAATTCCTAGGTAGAAGTTGCACGGATAGTGTCTAGGTGATAAGTCGTAAACGGGGCGTTTGCTGAGGGCTTTGAACTAGGACTATTATAATGGATTTCCTTCCTGGATTGGTATCCCCAGAGTAGGTGAGTTGCACCGAACTGAGATAACAACATACTGTGTTCTTTACTTTCTGTTATTTATTATTAACTTGTCTGTTATGTTCTGTGTTGGTACAATGTTGAAACATCTGACTCAACATCAGGTCCATCTTTGGCCAAGGGCAGACAGGGCCCTAGCCTAAGGCCTCCAAAAAATAGGGGCCTAATTTTTTTTATTTGGGTAGTTATATTAATTAGGGGGTTAAATAGTAATAAGAAGGTCCAATAATAATATAAGTTTAGCAACAAAAAAAAAGCATAGTAACAACTAAAAAAAGGTTAGAAGGGAGATTTTTTTTAAGTAGCTAAAATGTATTTTGATGATATTGATTACAATATGACCTTTTTTTTTGTTAGTCACAGGATGAATGATTACTTTATTGAAAATATTTACAATTTAAATATATTATGTTCTTTTTTTAAAAAAATTATATTTTTATTAGGAACCAATTTTTATTATTTATCCAAAACCTCTAAATACTCGGAGACGGCCCTGTATAACATTTGTCACCAGCCTGCGCCAAAATTTCAAGTCGAAGTAATATATAAAATCGAGTTTCATGCAAGCAAATATCATCGGTTTAATGTAATTTCAACATCACTCATCCAGATCATCAAGATGTATATACACATCCATGCACAAATAATTAAATTCTCTTTGTTTCACATAACATTAGTCATGTAAAATAAATATTACCGATTAGAATTTTATGCATTATGAAAAGAAATCCAAACATGAATAAATGAACAAATATATTTAAAGAATAAAGAAGAGTAGTAAACCTGAATATAATTAAAAGAAAATTATTTGATACCCTTGTTCTAGTTCTAGTAATCATAAAACAAAATAAAGTAAACAAATTTCGTAAATCAATTACTAAGTTCTAACTAATTAAGTAACTAACTATCACTAAGGCTGCATATTGACCGAACATGTCAAAATCTAAACAGATTAAGTTGTTTTTTTTTGTTCTGCAAAGGAGGAATTGATTCTGCAAAGTTGCCTCCTTTGCAGCTTCGTCATTCTTCTTTGCAAAAGCAAAAAAAAAGCTTACATGTTTGGATCTGTTAACTAGTTGCCTCCTCCGCAGCCTCAACCGCCTCCACAACCACCTCCTCCTCCGCAGCCTCCACCACCTCCACAACCACCTCCTCCTCCACCGTGTCCTCCATGTCCTCCGTCATTGTGCCCTCCACTATGTCCTCCATGTCCTCCACCACTGTTTGTGTTACAACTACCATAATCGTTTCCTTGAGTTGCAGCAGCAGCCATAGTCATAAAAACCATGTTATCGTTCTTGGAAGCACTAGAACTACCTTTAGTACGATTTGTGACATTCTTATGAGGTTTAGAGATTTGGACACTTTCACTCTTAATCTCTTTTGTTTTGGACGCAAAGTCACTCTTCTTGTTTACGAGTGCCCTTTTTGTAGGTTTAGAGCAACAACTTCCCATATTGTAAACAAGTTTTGAGAATAAATTGTGTATTTGCAAAATTGATTGCGCAATGATACACAAAACTATGATGTGTGCATGTGTATATATACACAAACGAGATTTTGAAGTGATGGTAATTAAATATATTTAAAATAAGATAAAATTAGAATTTAAGATTTATAATTTTGTTTTGTCAAAAAAAAGATTTATAATTCTGTTTATAATTTTACGGTCCGTTTAGATAAAGAAAGGATAGGATAGTGACAAGATAACACTTATGATATCACGTTTTTGTTTTATTTTTTTGAAGAAAAATATTGTTTACGTTTCTATTTATGTATTCCTAATTTATTGAAAAAAGTTATGATAAAATTAAATAAGTTTGTTGAGATTTTTTATTTTTTGACGAATAGTTTGTTTAAAGAGATATATGCTAAATGGAAAGAAGGAAATTTATTTGACACAAAAAAAAAAACAAATATTTGTTGAGATATTTATGCCATTTTATTTATTTATTTTTATAATCATGTTTATGCCAAACTATTTTTTATTTTTTTTTAAACAAAACTAGTTTAGGTTCCTTTAGAGGCCAAACTTTGTTTGTTGAGATAACTGATGATGGAGGGTTAATTAAGAAGGAAGTTGGTGATCGAGGTTGAGTTTGAATTATCTAAAGATATTAATATTACTCCATCTGTTTTTTTTATATTTTTAATTGTTCAGTTTTGTCAGATTTAACGTTTCTAATTAACTGTCCATTTAGTGTTTTAAGCATATGATTTGTCAATTGTACTTTTTGTCAATTACTCCTATATTTTTTCAATAAAACTAATTAATTCTATATATTTGGAAAACTAAAGTTTTTTTGTTTTTAAATTTAAATATTTTTTTTGTACACATATATTGGATTGAGATTTCAATGGATTTCAAAAGACTTTTTTATGTTAAATTTTTTTATCGGTATTCAATCAAGACTTTTACAAAATCAAATCAAATCTTGTGGTATAGGACTTGTAAAATGTCACTTGGTATTCAAAAATCAACAGATTTTAGTGGATTCTTTTATGTATTGGATTTCGTGAGACTTTTTAGTTAAAAATACACTTGAGAGACTTTTCCAACAATCTCACACAAAACCTTGAGACTTTTTCAAACTCTCCAAGACTTTTTTGCTTTGAGAGTTCATCATCACCGTACCAGAATTTTTCTTCTTCTTTTCTTTCTTCACTTGCTTGACAAATATGGTTTTTGCAAGTTTTCTTTTTGAACAAATTCTGCAACTTTTTTGTCATATTGGATTCAACACTTTTGCTATTTATTGTGTTACTCTGGCCGTTGAAGTGAGTTACGTGCAGTTGGTTTAACAATAACAAATGACATTTTTTTTATATACACAATCGGTAATCGATGATTCACCTGCTCCATATGCTTTTATTTCCAACATGTACGTTAAAAAAGAAAAACACAGAACTTTTCGTCATATTTTTTTTTTTGGATTCCCAAAAAAACTATAATTTTATTTATTTATTACTTTTATTAAAATTTATTGAGTCTTTTGAAATTTTCCTAATATATAAAGTATTATGAAATCTTGATTTTAAAAAGTCTTTTTAAAAAAATCTCTCAAAATTCATTCAAATCATGTGTTAAAAATCTTGATTGTAAAAAGTCTTTTGGAAAAAATCTCATAAAATCAATATAATTTCACGAAGTCATTTTTCAAGACTTTTTTTGTCAAAATAATATCACGAAATCTCAATCCAATACACACCCTAAATTTATTGGAAAGAGAAAGTGTGTGCAAAAAAATAGCAATTTATTGGTGAATTAAAATTATGGTATAATAAAAAGATAAAGTGCAAAAATACACTTTCTTAATTTGTTGTTACTATTCTAAATGAACACTTATATATAAAAAAAAACAGAGGGAATAATTTTCTTCCTTATTGTTGTATCAATCTGTTTAGATTCCTTTAGATCATAACTAAATATTTTAGATAAATATAATTGGGACGTTTAGATAAATTCTTCATTCTTATCTGACCCAACAAAAAAAACTTCATTCTTAAAATGAGTCAAAGTATCAAACTTGACTACAAAAAATAAAAATTCAAACTCATAATCACTTCTTTTAGAGATTCAAATTTTTAGTCATTTAAAACAATTTCTTATTGGTGGTACCTCCTAATTAATTTAACACCAGTCGAAGTAATATATAAAATCCAGTTTCATGCATATGCAAGCAAATATCATCAGTTTAATGTAATTTCAACATCACTCATCCAGATCCTCAAGATGTACATACACATCCATGCCCAAATAAATTCTCTTTGTTTCTCATAACATTAGTCATGTAAAATAAATACTACCGATTAGAATTTTATGCATTATGAAAAGAAATCCAAACATAAATGAATGAACAAATATATTTAAAGAATAAAGAAGAGTAGTAAACCTGAATATAATTAAAAGAAAATTATTTGATACCCTTGTTCTAGTTCTAGTAATCATAAAACAAAATAAAGTAAACAAATTTCGTAAATCAATTACTAAGTTCTAACTAATTAAGTAACTAACTATCACTAAGGCCGCATATTGACCGAACATGTCAAAATCTAAATAGATTAAGTTTTTTTTTTTTGGTTCTGCAAAGGAGGAATTGATTCTGCAAAGTTGCCTCCTTTGCAGCTTCATCATTCTCCTTTACAGAAGCCAAAAAAACTTACATGTTTGGATCTATTAGCTAGTTGCCTCCTCCGCAGCCTCCACCGCCTCCACAACCACCTCCTCCTCCGCAACCTCCACCGCCTCCACAACCACCTCCTCCACCATTGTTTGTGTTACAACTACCATAATCGTTTCCTTGAATTGCAGCAGCGGCCATAGTCATAAAAACCATGTTATCGTTCTTGGAAGCACTAGAACTACCATTACTACGACTTGTGACATTCTTAGGAGGTTTAGAGATTTGGGCACTTTCACTCTTAATCTTTTTTGTTTTGGACGCAAAGTCACTCTTCTTGTTTACGAGTGTCCTTTCTGTAGGTTTAGAGCAACAACTTCCCATACTGTAAACAAGTTTTGAGAATAAATTGTGATGTGTCTATATATATAGAAACGAGATTTCGAAGTGATGGTAACAAACAGAAGATACATTGGAATTTAAGATTTATAATTCTGTTTAGAATTTTAAGGATTTGTATTTTGTTTGACTAATATGCCCGTTTGGTACGCATGATAGGATAGAGACAAGATAATATAAAAAACTGAATAAGGAAAGTATAAGATAGTGACATGATAGACACATATCCTGTAATGTGTTTGATGCACACATTTATTTGACATTAAAAACAATGATTTTAGAAAATAACAAACCTAACTATTATATAAAAAAAAAATCTAACAAAATAAAATAGAAAACAACACCAAACCATCGTAAAAAAAAAGTTTTATTGTTGTTATCCGGTTGCTAACCCACAAAAAACTAAGGAAAACAATAACAAAGAGCCAATCGGACTAATCCTATAGTTTATTGTTGTTATCATAAACTAATTATGGTTTTATTGTTGTTATCATAAAATAATTAGTTTTTAAACTATATGATTTAAAATTGGGATTAGCAAAAAAGACGCTTCTTATTTTAAAAACTTAATTAACTATACGCTACACCCTTATTTAATTTTTGTTTTGTTTTTTCCACGGGTATCTACCGCCTTCGGAGTAGGGATGAAAATAGGTGCTCATAAGTGAGAGTTTTATACAACTCAAACCCAAAGACTGTTTGAGTGGCAAATCAAAACCCACACCCACACTCAATGAGTTTGAGTTTTTCCACCCAAACTCAAACCCGCAACAAAAACACGCATAATTAATTAATTACTTGTCCAAACTGGGCCCAATTTTTTTTTTATAAAATGCAAAATGTAGCATAGTAATTAAATTAAATTACATAGTTCAACATAAGTAATTAACATAGTTTGTGACATTAGTAATTAAATTACATTGTTCGACATAATAACATAGTTCAACATTGTTTTCAAATGACAATAGAATAATAACAAAGTTCAATATAAGCTTTCAAGAATTTTGATTCGTGTGAGTGAAGTGATCGAGTGAAGGAGAGTTCAAGCGCCCGTGTGATGTGAAGGAATGTGTGAACCCTAATTTTGACACTTATATATACTAGGGTTAATTATGTAATTTTACCTATATTCGGGTGAGTATGTGAGTTTCAGGTGTGAGTTTGAGTGATCCCAAACCCACACCCATAGTTTCGGGTGTCACCCGAACCCAAACACAGTCAACTCGAGTTTCACCCGTTAACTTGAGTTTGAGTTCATGTGAGTCTCATGGGTTTGAGTTTTGCTGTCATCCCTACTTTGGAGGTCAATTATGAAATTAGGTGGTCTCGATTGAGTTCAGATCACCTCCAGTTCCCCTATGCTCCAGTTTCCAGTTCTCTTCACTGATATGCGACACGTGGCAAAATAGATTTCAACGGCTAAGATAAAATGAAAATCAATAAAAAAGTAAAAAATAATCAAGGAAACGGAAGTGTCACTCTTTCGTTCGTCTGTCGCCATAAACAGGTTTCCACCGCTATTTGCCGCCGCCATAACCGATCAATATCACTGCTACACTGAATCATCTTCACCTCAATTTATTGTAATCTTTTTTCTTTTTTTTTCTAATTTCTTTTGTTTGCGTTACACTGCACAGTGCACAGGAAAGGAAGTAGCTTTAATTTTCTTCATTGCTCTTTTCTTGTGACAATGGATTTCGAATCAAATTACGATATTGCCGCCACTTCCGACTTCATTCGCACTCACAATTTCACCAGAGTTGCTTTACAAGTAAGTCCCCTTTCCTCTAATTTTAAATTCTTTAACCATAGAATTTTTAAGTGCTTATGTATAAGTTATTTGATACCAGTAGCTTCATGGGATTGCTACTGAACAGTTAGGTTAGTTTAAATGCTTTTAAATGATTATTGAACAGTTAGCTTCATGGATAAGTGCTTTTGGATAAATAAATTGATCACTAAGCTAATTGTATAACAAAAGAAAAAAAAAAAATTCAGGGCCCGTTTGGATTAACTTTTTTTTTTTGAGCTTATGAAAAATAGTTTATACAAATAAGTAAGCTCATAAATTCTCACTAGTGAAAATTGTATCTTCATAAGCTATTTTTTCATAAACTACCTTGACAAACTTATGAATAATACATAAAAGCTTGTTTATTTGGATAAGTTGTTTTGCATTAGCTTAAAAATAAGCCAATTCAAATTGGCCCATAAACTATTTCAGTAGCAAAAGAAAAAATAAAGTCAAATTGTTTTAATATAAGCTATAAGTTGTTTTCATAAGTTAACTTGAAGTATGGAGAGCTTATAGAAATAAGCTGAAAATAGTTTACGAACATGTCATAAACCGTTTCCATAAACTCTCCCAATCACTCTTACAAGTGCTCATGTAAGTAGATAAACTGCCTAAAGTCAAAACCTTTCAAACCCTTTAATACACAAGATACTAGACTTGTGTTTAGTTACTTACAAGTCTGAAGAAATTGACAAGTAATAGTAAAGTTTTAAGGTAGTGTATATAGCACTTGAAAATTTTGTCTTTCTCAACACTACCCTAAACCTCAAATGACATTTTGTATATTGCAATGATTTTCCTTTGTGAATTTCAGTTTCCAGATGATCTCCTAAAGGATTCAACAAAAGTGGTCGCTGTTCTGCGCAAGAGACTTCAATCATTGAGAGAATCTGATATTACAGGAAGTGCGGAGGAGACAGACATTGGATTGTATGTCATGGCCGATACGGCCTATGGCAGTTGTTGTGTTGATGAAGTTGGAGCATCACACATTAATGCTGACTGTGTCATACATTATGGACATACATGTTTTAGCCCGTGAGTACCATTTTTTTTCCGTCTTGAATTTGGGCATATTTAGTATCTTTCTTTTCTCATATCTTGTTATGAAGTGTGGAGATATACTTGATATAAGCATCACTATTTGTTTATGATTCGGTCAAGATTTTTTTTGTTGCTATAGTATGTATTACATCATCTATTTTGTAATGCTGAAAATGCATGATTTGCAAAGCTTCTTTTGGATTCAATTCATTCCTTGAGTACCTACTTTCAAAAGTTCTTACAGTTTCTGTGGTAATAATTTATTGCTTTGAATTATGTTGTTTATGTACTGAGTTTGTACTTCATGTGCTTCCATTGACGTCCTCTTTTCTCTCTACAGGACAACATCACTACCAGCATTTTTTGTTTTTGGGAAGTCTTCCATTGGCATAGCTGATTGTGTTGAAAGTATGTCACAATATGCGCTGACAAATAGCAAACCTATCATGGTATAGAAAATAAAATAGCTGAAAGTATCATGTAATTTCTTAAGGGAAAATTTCGTGAATATATTAGTGTCCTTTTTCACATCTCTACAAAGCTCAATTGGACTGATGTACTCTATTGTGCATGCAATATGTGTTATTTTTTGTTTTTCTGCAAGCCTAGGCTAGACATGTTTAAGGGTATTTTATCAATAAAAGTTTCTTACTTTGTACGTTTTTTGGACCATTTATTCTCCAATTGTAGGTCCTGTTTGGGTTGGAATATGCACATTCAATACAACAAATTAAAAATGCACTGTTAGAATCATCAACTTATTGCAAATCTGACCACAAGCCAGAAGTTCACTTTGCTGATGTTCCATCTCCAAATATGTTTCCATCAAAAGATATTAAAAAGTTAAATGGGATCCAAGAAGAAGCCTGTGGTTGTGGTAATAATTCCAGTTCTGATGGGGCTAGTGGGACTATATATAATATTGGAGGTTTGACTTGGAAATTACCTGAGGGACAAAGCATGGAAGACTACTCGCTCTTTTGGATTGGACAAGATAATTCTGCTTTTGCAAATGTTGTGCTCACATTCAATGCTTGTGAAATAGGTTAATAATTTACTCCTATCTTTGCTGAAACTTTCCCTAATATGTATGTATTGTCATGATTCTCTCTGCTTGCTACAGTATATAGAAACTTATCTTTCGTTTTCAACTTCTAAGGACCTTTACATCAACCTTATAATTTGACTTCCATTCTTTTGCTTTACAACGTGGTATATTTTATCATGATACATGAGGACATTACATATCTTTGTATGAAATGATTATATCAATTACTCAACCTTATATATCATCTTTTTAGTTCTGCATCTCTATCAAAAAGATTCATTTTGGGAAGACATTCTCCCCGATATTATTGCATTGTTTGGAATAACTTTTTTATACACACATTATGTATCTAGTGTGAATGCACTTTCACTTCTTTTCTGATATAGGTTCTTTTTAGATATTGTTTTAATAATGGTGTTGTTGGTTTTAGTCAGGTATGATGCAACGAAGAATCAAATGGTGACAGACTTGTCTCAACAGAGGAGGATTCTTAAACGTAGGTATGTATGTATCCTATATGAACACACTATCCTTTTGTAACCCATCTTATGTCTTTGAAATTTACTAAATTCAGTTGTGAACTGTGCAGATATTATCTGGTGGAGAGGGCTAAGGATGCTAATATTGTTGGGATTTTGGTTGGAACTCTCGGAGTTGGTATGTTTTGTTATCAATTTTGTGCGTTTTTTTCTTGCATAGTTATTGCTTAGTAACGTAAGTATATGCAAATTTATATTGTCACACCTTATTAAGCATGAATTTGAATTTCACAAGTATGTTTGATTTAATCGGCTAATTCTAATGCGAAAAGTATCAGATAAGGAACCCTTATTACTTACCATTTACGTATCTTCAAGTAGTAGCTTAAGCTTTTGGGATATTTTGCTCAAGACCTGAGAGCAAAACCTTTATGAATTATGAGTATGACCAAGTACTTAACAGTTCAATCCTTGCCGCCTCCATTTTTATAATGGAATGTTAATTTTCAAAACAAGGTAAATAAACTTTTGTATTGGCCACACTTGACGTCGAAAGGGCTCTTGCCACGAGGGGATGTGTTTTATATATTAAAAACCATTCACGTAATTGGTTCATGATAAATGTGCAAATGATCTCTTAGCCTGTTGTTATGATTTGTCAGTAAATAATTTATTTTATTGTTCATTTGATACACAAACGGGGTTAATTTAACATACTGGATTTTGATGCAGCTGGTTATCTGCACATAATTAATCAGATGATGGAGCTTATTACCGCGGCAGGCAAGAAAGCCTATACTTTGGTTATGGGAAAACCAAACCCAGCTAAACTTGCTAACTTTCCTGAGGTGAAGTTTGATTCAATTTTAGTACATACTTCAACTTGCTAATTCGTCTGAAAGTTTACTAACAATTTGTTTTTCATCAGTGTGATGTATTCCTATATGTCTCTTGTGCCCAAACTGCTTTACTAGATAGCAAAGAGTATCTAGCTCCAGTTATTACTCCCTTTGAAGCAACAATTGCTTTCAACAGGTACCGTGTCACAGTGATTCCTACCTATGTTTCACAAATTTTCTATTTTACAGCGACTTTCCTAAGAGCTGGTCCCAGAGGATGTAAATTTTCTCATTGACTTTTCTGCTGTCTACATGTTTTTCTGATAGATTTAGTACAATCTATCTTTATTGACATCTATACCCGAGTTCATGCGACACATATCTTACTTTTTTCTAGGCTTTTGAATTATGATATACATTTCTTAATTTCTGATGCTAACGACTTAATCGATTTCCAGGGGAAGCCAGTGGACAGGAGCCTATGTAATGGGATTTGGAGATCTAATTAATCTCCCTCAAGTACATGCCGGAAACCAGGAAGAAGCACGTTTTTCATTCATACAGGGTAGATACGTCGAAGATTTTGAAAACCAAGGTAGTTTATGTTCCTTGCTTCTATGTTAGCAACAAAATGATACTTCAACTAGGGATTTTTTTAATATAAACTTGTCTATTTTAATAAGAAAACGATATAGTGAAGACATGTTTTGGTTATTGGACGGTCTGCCTGAAAGTAAAGCTACCTTAGAGACATTCAGTTCAATTTTTTTTGGTTTCAAAGAGCCTAATGGCGGAACTCACATATTGAATGTGGAAATAAGGGGTATTGTCGATCTGAACCTGTGCTCCAACACATCAAATGTCCAGAGTGTTACTATATAAGTTGCACTTGCGGAATACATTCAATTCAATTCTAATTCCACCATATCGGAACATCTAAACAACATAAGATTGGTCTATTTCACGAGGTAACTAAATTTGTTTTTTTGTATCTCAGCAGAAAATGTCGAGGAAGAAAGAGAAGATCTTGCTTTAGCCAATACAACAGAGAAGGCATTGCAGTTGCGTGACAACTGCAATACTCTAATCAAAGGGGATGCTAAGTCAGGAGCAGAATTTTTCGCGAATCGAACTTATCAAGGTCTGAATATGCCTGATGAGAACACCACCCCACAACCATTTGTGATAGGAAGGAAAGGAAGGGCAGCTGTGTATGAGGATGAGAATAACAAACATTGAAATTTATGTCAAGTGCCTCAAAGATGTATTCTTTACTTTTTTGATTGTAATGAATGAGAAGGGAAAGATGAGCATATACATTGATTGTTCTCTTAGTCCAGTGAGTTAAAATCAAATCATGTATTTTATTTATTTATTTATTAATCAAACACGAATTCTAGAGGGAATTAGAAAGAAGTTTAACAAAGTACTACTGAGTTGAACACATTAAATAGATTTTTTTCTTTTAGTGATTGAATCATTTAACCAATTATTAAGGGGTCCAAATTTGCTGCTAGGGCCAATCCTACCCAATAAATAAATGATGATACATTTTCAAATAGCGTATCTGTGAGGGTACTATACTATTGCGGCTACTCGACAAATACATAGACAGACATTCTAATTTCTAAGGAATAGAGAATACCAATTATTTCATCCAATCATTATCACGTACGTATTATTTGGACCATTGATGAATATGTATGAATTTTCATTTATTGAATACTCTTTTTCTTTCTTTCTCTTTTCTTTCTAGTAGTTATATAAATGTAGAGAAGTGGAGAATTCAGGTTCAAACTCTAACTCTACAAATAATATCCGTAGTAGCTACCAATTAAGCTATCATATAAGACTGGGTGCTCTTTTTTTTTTTCTTGGCTAAATTGGAAATTTTTTTAGGGTTATAACATAATTTTTTTTATAATGAACAAAAATATATTTAACACTAAATTAATACAAAACCACTAATTACAACCCAAAATTTGTCAACATATCCGCAAAACCATGGGTACTACAAACAAGTATGTATGAAGACAAGTAATTAGAGTACACTATCCATCACTATCTTCCTAACAACAAAATATGCATTGTGAATACGTACACCTATTTAAGCATATATATATAGTAGAAAAATGAATAGCTTGGACCACAATTCTACACACACTTATAGAACCTTTTATTTGCTCTCTTAAACCACGATGGTGCATACCGATTAAACTGATGATTTCCATGTGCATGCATCATGTGTTCTTAAGTACGTTTAGACACTTCTTGTGTTTGAATGTAATTTTATATTAATAATAATTTAAGGGTTAAAGTCTTTATAGAATTAATGAATTTTAGTTTTTTTCCCTATAAAAAAATCACATGTTTTTATTTTTCAAAAACACTTAGATGAAATGTCGTGAATTTCTTTTAGTTTAACTAAAGTCTTAAATTCAAATTCATGTTTAAACATATAACAATGTTAAAACTCTCAGAGAGTTTATCAACCATCTAAGTTCACAAAATTCGAAATTTTTTGGCACTGTGGACCAGTTTATGAAAAGCAATAGACACAACATCATCCCATTACCGATTATGCAATCTAAGAATTGACGGTTTGTCATTTAGATTAACTAGTTGATGACCCCATTTGCTTATTGATTAAATTAATTGATAAATTAATTTATATTAGCAAATAGTATACAAATTAATTGATTAAATTTGTGGTGTTTAATAAAATTATCAGTTAAACTAATTTATAATAAATCTTTTCGATTAAGATAATAGAGATAAAATTGATAATTTTTTTTATAAGATATGCACTAATAAAAGTAGCTTAAAAATAAACTATAAACTTATAAAAAGATGTATATAAGTTATAAATGAGTCAAAAAAAGATTTGTTTAAAGTTTCAATCAAATATATCAATTTTTTTTATTTTTATAAACTTTCACTTGATGGGGATTGTATAACTAAAATCTAAATCATTGTGCTCGACAAATAAACACTTAATTTGTGTACTATTGGTATACAAATGATTGATTATGGCTGTAACATGTTTTGGCACTACAAGGTGGAGGACTTGACTGTGTTTGTTGTGTATCAAGAGTACGTAAGTTTGTGGGACCAAATCATTTTCCTATTTTTCTTCTTAGTACAACAAATTAGTCAAAAATAGTCAAATAATTTCCTTATAAGTTATAATTGGCCCCATATGGTTAGTGGATTCAGATTTTACACAGGAACTACCACCTTTGATCTTGGTCGAGATGTAATAGATTGAGATATTTATTATCATGCAATTAGAACGGTTAAAACATGCAACCAGTTAATTTAAATTCAATTTTGACGTATATATCTTCGGTTTATTCGGGTGCCGGTTCAGAATGGATAGAACGAGTCGGTTGTTCGGGTTGGATTAAAACCTTGTTGTTACATTCAAAACTCTGTTGATCCAGAAATTCCTATTTTTTGAATAGTTCAACTTCAATATCTCGCACACAAAGATAATAATAGACCAAATAGATGAAAACTAGAAATTAAAATAGATCTAAAATATTAGAGTATCTCTTTCACATCTCATTCATCAATATATTACAAGCTTGTAAAATATAACATTAATCTTCTCTATTTTTTTTTTGAAAACAATGAAAGATAACATTAATCTTCTCTATTAAAGATGGATAAAACAACAAAGCGTAGAATTTTTTTAAGAGAGAAGAGAGGAGCTCAAAACCGAAGAATTTTTTTATTATTTACATCTTAGTAATTTTTCGGTTACGAAGAGCTAGTTTTTTGGAGACATGCACCTGCCCCTATACAACTGTCCATAACCAATTATTTTTATATAGTTTTTGACTCGAGATCTTACTCGTATCCGACTGAACGCTTCGATATATTAGCGGTTATGTCGATTTCGAATCAGATTACGAGTCCCTGCTCAGTCCTATTTTGCTGCGAGAAGTGGGGTTGTGTCTGGAGGGACACTGCTCTGTTTGTGGCATATGGTACAGTGTGGGAAGTGGGTAACTGAAAAAAGGGCCATTTTGTTGCGAGAGCTCTTAAGAACTGTATCAATTTAATAGAGTTGGTGTGTGATGAAATAGGTAATAAATGTAGTAGCAGTTGTATTTCTGTAACTTATGAACCCCAACCTATGAAGCCCAGATACGTGACACGATACCGATACGATACGATACCGACATGGCGATACGAATTTTTTTTCAAAATCCCCGATACGATACTGCCGCGATACGTCATTTAAAATTTAAATTTAAAATTAAATATATAAATGCATAATATATAAACATAACAAAAATTGATAATGATAATAAATTAACATTCAAATTACATATACATAAGTTAAGTAAGTATTACACAAAACGGACATAACTAATACTATAAAACAAACATCATAATATTTTAAGTAAGTACTACCCAAAAAGGACATAACTAGTACTATAAAAAAAACATCATAAGTACTACACAAAGAACATCATCCACTAACATTCACTATTTAAGAGGAAACACAGATTATATCAGTTTGATGTCCTCCAATTGTATCATCATAGAAAATTAATTTTCCGATACTTCTCAGATACGCGTATCGAAGAAGAATCCGATACGTATCAGTAATTTTTATTTTAAAAAAATAATATTAATTGTTCGATACTCTCCGATACGAGTATCGAAGAGTATCGGACGAGTATCGATATCAGACACGATACTTTGCCATTTTTAGAGTATCGGGGCTTCATAGACCCCAACTTAAAACTATTGCGATACAATTTGATTATAAAAAAACAAAATCAAATCTAATAACTGTATGTAGCAGTTGTTTTATATGGCTTGGGTTTTGGTTTAGCCACTTTTGTGTATTTTATTTTAATACTATTTTTAAAATGTTGTAAATGATATGTGGTGATCAAGAGGTGCAATATAGTTAAAATGTCTTAATTTATCATAAGATGTATTTGAATATTGTGTTTTTTTTTTTTCAAAAAAAGAATACTCTTTTTTCAAAGTTTATTAAAAATAAATAATGGGTCAGGTTAAACAGTGCATACCATAAAAAGAAATACAAAATAAAATTTATGTTGGAAAAATAACTTTTCACAATTTTAAGGTATTGATCGCACAATTTTCAATGTGAAATTTCTTTATTAATAAACTTAACAAGTGTCCCGGGAATACTGTTTAGCATTTTCCATAAATAATAAATGAACTGGGAACTGAAATATTAAAACTATGAAATGACATAAGAAAAAAACCATCCATCAAAACTCTATTCCATTAAATGAAAAATCCATGGAAATATAGGTTAACCACAATTACACATAACAAACATTCACTCTTGAAAATTACTATCTCCTAAACCCTCACCCTCATTTTTTGTCACTTGTTTCCCTTTCTCTCTAGCAAGTCAAACCTACATAGCAAAAATTACCTATACAATATTCATATGTTCCCTCTCTCAAAAAACAAAAAAACCACAAGAAAATTAATAAAATAAGAACTCAATATCACCAACAGAAGTTGAATTCGGTGGCGGTCTTTCATAAAATGACAAACTAATGTTTAAATTCTATTTATTGAAGGTGTCTTCATTTTGTGTCCGAGAGGCGACAATACCAAGAAAATATTAGTTACTTCAAAATTATGGTTATAATTGAATCCATGAATTAAAGGCACCTATAGGAAAAAAAAATCTCACCATTTCCTTTTTTGTCAATTTTTTTCTTTCCTTTTTATGGACAAGGAAGAGCACCACCCTTGATAGCATTATGCACATATGTTATGGCACACCAAAATTCCTCCATCACCATACATATGTAATGACACACCAAACTTTTTTTTGGTCAAGATGACACACCAAACTTTAATATAACATGTAATTAATGTGGCCTAATTAATTAAACCAATTAATAATCATGAATTAGATTGTGTGGCAATAGAGCAAAAACAGTAGTATGTTTTGCCTCAGCTTTCCAACATCTTTCAATATCTTCAGCTATATTCTTGGCATCCATTGATGCACCAAGAAGTCCACGTTTGGTGAAACCAACAGCATAGAGGCCATTTTCACCTTTCCATCCATTAGGGAATGGCTTTGTAGGATATCCATCTACCTTTGAGAACATATCCTTATCCTGCACATATATACCATTTCAATTATTTATATTACTCTCTTTTTATTGCTTTATATCTTTTTCAAAATTTAGATAGATAGATAGATAGATAATTAGATAGACTCTTTGAATTTATTCCATTTTGTTTTTTCCTTGTTCAAAATAGAAAAGTTTAGCACATGTATGTTATTTTGTTTGGTACTAAAAAAAAAAGTTGAACCCAAAAAAAAACTCACGCGGTTAATATATATTTTTACACATATTTTAACGTATCTTTAATAAGTTAAATTTCATGCGGATCCCATATAAACTTAATGGGACCCAAATAAATTTTAACTATGAATAACAAGGTGTTGAAATATACGTGTTAAAGAGGTTATTGCTAACATTTTTTATTCAATATATACTTGCCTAATAATATGTCATTTTTTATGTTTAATTATTTTGAAGCAAAAGGATAATTTTAAACCAATTTTGCACACAAAACATCAATACCAAATGAAATAAATTACCAAATAATTTTCCTTATAAATTTGTTTCTGATGTTTGAATTGTTTTTTTGACTAATGTTTGAAAAATATATTCATTTTGATAGAAAAAAATATATTATAGAGTGCATAATGGGATTTATGATTGAATACCTTTAGCCAATAGGGAACATTACTTTTGTAACCAGTTGCCAATATGATAGCATCAAAATTCTCTGTTCTTCCATCAACAAATTCCACTTTGTGTTGTTTTAACCTCTTGATGCCTGGACATACCTGAATCAGGGGAACTATGAAGTTCAAACAAACAATTTAATGAAAATAATGACATTACAATCGCGAAATGATCAATGATATTTCTTTGGCCAATTATCTTAATTTTATGAAATATATTTTACACTGTCAATCAATTATAATCGTCAAATTATATAAAAGTTTACATTTTGTGGTAATATAAAATTTGTTACACGGATATTGTATTGAAATTAATTCAACTCATGTTATGAACTTGGTTTTTTTTTTTTGACAAAACTCATATTATAAACCTTAAAGTATGATTTGATTGAAAAAGCACATAATGATGGAAATCTTTCAAACACAAAATATACACAAGCCATTTGATCATTAGTTTAACTATTCCTATGACTAAAAAGAAAAAACATGGGTCCAATTAAACTAATTTCCTAATGACAATAAATTTTTTTTTTCCTTCAAAAATACAATCTTTTTTTGTACTCAAAGTGATACTAAAATCTTTGAAGATTAAAAAAAGTTGATTTGATAGAAAGTACCTTAATGTCTCCTCTTTTAATCTTGGCAAGGGCACCCACATCTAGTACTGGTGTCTTTCCAGACAATTTTTTGAGTTCAAGTGGACCCAATCGAGGCCGAACCAATCCGAATCGTTCTGTTTTGCCAAGCATTAGCCATGACACGATGAGAAGGATGCGATCGACAAGTTGCACGGGCAGCCACTTGAGCAACCACATGGACAACCCAAAAGTTGATTTTCCCAGCATATCTCTTGGTAAGATGTGTACCTTCAATCAAACCAACAGAGAAAAAGTACCATATGATGAGATAGTTTTCTTGCATAATTTGAGTATACTTTTTTTCTTTCTATAATTAAATTATTATTAAGTAAAATTAAATGACAAGAAATTTTAAATTCCGTCTCTTAAAATTAAAAGATCAAACTCTTACTACTGTGTATCGGCACTTCACAAATAATTTTTTGATATACTTAGTTAATTCAATAAAAGTGCATTGTAAAACAACACAATCACTTCAAATTTATAATATTTCTATGTTATAAAATTTAGCTAAAATGTAAATCGTGTAGAGTTAATATGTTCGTAATCACAACATAGATAATAGCACCAACCCATATAAAAAAATCATAGCATCAAAGTTTTTGATGTGACAATAGCCAGCGGTCACTCAATAATTAGGGTGACTGCTGCAACTTTGGTTAAGTTCTCATTTCTTTGTTATTATATCAATGCTATTTTTCATATTATTAAGGAAAGATGTGACACATCAACCATGACTAGACTTAAAACTTAGTTGTGGAGATGCCTTGGTGTTTCCCATCATAACAGCTTAATTCCAATCACCAAAAAAGTGAAAGGAAAAAAACAAGAAAAAGAAAAGGGTAGGAGCTTATGTGGGGTGATTTTGGCCCTTGGTAGGTCTTTATTGTTTGGGGCCATGCTCCATTTGCAATAGGGAAAAGTATCTCTTTTGCAAAGAACATCATGGGAAGGAAAAAGGAGAAGAAAAAAGCAACTGGGGCTTCTATCCCATGCTAGGCATGCTTGAGAATCCCAAAAAAAGTGAAATTTATCATACTTTTTATTTTTTTGGTACATAATATCATACTTTTTATAATACTAGTGCTCAA
This sequence comes from Trifolium subterraneum, assembly GCA_951799995.1. NCBI lineage: Eukaryota > Viridiplantae > Streptophyta > Magnoliopsida > Fabales > Fabaceae > Trifolium > Trifolium subterraneum. The sequence goes on from OX637463.1 coordinate 53,000,181, forward strand.
AAAAATGAAATATTCAAAATACTTTTGAATTTTCTCTAAATTAACAATTCATTGTACCTGTAGCCACTAGGTGCAAGTATGAATAATTTTCTTGAATTTATATGCTAAATTAGAAAGAAAGAAAAAAACAACTTTGAAAGTGAATTTTACTTGCATATTATGTCTCACAATATTAGAATCAAAATAGTATTGAAAGTTTGTAACCTCTTCTTTTTCACCACCAAGGCTTACAATTTTCATGTTCCATAAAGTTTGTAACTTCATTTTATTGATATTGAATTTTATGCTAGGAGGAACTTTCAACATTTTTTTTTTGAGCAAAACTTTCAACATTTTATGTTTATGTAAACATCCTATATTTTGAATAAAAAATAAAATAGAAATCAACCCAAATCTGGGTTTGACATAACAAGTAAACTATATTCCAAATTTGACAAAACCCATAAAAAACAAAAATTGATAAAAAGGAAAAAGTGAATGTCTTGTTACTATGCCTAAATTAGTTTAATTCATGTTAAATCACCAATTCCAAAAATATGATGGTTGTACAAACTTTTAACTAAAAATAGAAACAAATTTATAGTTTTTTTTGGTACATGACAATTTTCATAATCATATAATCATAATCACATACAACTAATACATGGTGCAACAACTATTAAAACATTAGATCGAATGAGAGAAAATTTGTCTCTTTAGATCTAATGATTTTTTCAGCTGTTGCACCGTACTGTCGTAGAAAATTCATGTATGCAAAATGAGAAAGATTAAAGACTCAGGAGTACTTACTGAATCTCTAACCACAATAGAAGGAGCAGCATCATGATTACAAAGATCCAAACAAACTTCCATACCTGAATTTCCACATCCAACAACCAAAACTTTCTTCCCTCTAAACTCCTCACCACTTTTATACAAACTAGTATGCCTAATACTACCATCAAACTCACCAACACCTTCAATCTCCGGCACAACCGCTTCCGCATTCTCTCCCGTCGCAACAATCAACCACCGACAAACAAACTCGGTAACCATCCCTCCTTTTCCCTCACTCCTAACCCTCCAAAAACCAAGTGCGTCATCAAACTCGGCATGCATAACCGTCTCATTGAACCATGGCCTAATATCAAATTTTTCTGAATAACTCTCTAAATACTCTATGAACTGTTGTTTTGTTGGATATGTTGGAAAACCACAAGGAAATTTCATTAATGGAAGCTCACAAACTTGTTTTGGTAAATGAAGACGAAGTCGATCATATGTTTTTAGTTTCCATAATGAAGCTATGCAATTTGATCTTTCTAGTATTAAACTTGGAACACCTTTTTGTTTTAGATATGCTGCTACTGCTAGTCCTGAAGGTCCTGCTCCTACAATCAATGGACCTGGAATCCATAAACATCTGTCACTCGAAGAAGTTGAATTCTTGTGGCTATTGTTGTTCATTTTCTCTATGAATAAATGATCATTTGCTTGTTTTCCTTCTAATTCTCTTAGGTAATCATAGTCCATCTTGAAAATACTATCGAACAAAGTTTTTTTTTTTTTTTTTTTCACGAATCGAAGCAACAAGAGCTGATACCGATACTGAAACTGAAAAAGGAAATAGGGAGGAAAAAGAAATTTTAGCTAGTAGAGTTTAAGAATGAAATGGACAAGGACTAAATCAATGTCTTGAAATTAATGTTGGGTTTATGGTTGGATTGTTGGTTTTGGATTTTTGTTGTGTTTGAAAATTGTAGGTTGAATTTTAAGAGAGAAAACAGAGGAAGCTCTGTTTCTAAATGAAGTTTTTGGGGATTGGTTGAATTGTGGAAAATGAAAGTTTTGTTATGTGTAAGTTGTTTTCAATGGAGGAGAGGGTATTAAAGGGTAGGATCAGCACTAACTAAGAGGCTAAATCAGCATTGATCATAGAGAGGGACTGAGAAGAATAATTGTAATATCTCTTTGTATCTATATGTGTGTGTATATATATTCCTAGAGGAGGAATGTTATTTGGACAACATTTTGGGACAATATTTTTTCCTTCATCTTTTGTGACAAAACAATAAAGCAAGAGATGAGGAGAGAGAGTAAAATAACAATAAGAGTATGAGAGAGAATGTTGTCTCAAAAGTTGTTCAAAATTGGATGTACAAATATCATCATTTCTCTTCCTAGAGTGGTTCATTGTACAATTTATATGAACGGAAAGCAAGTGGTAAAATGAGAAATAACATCAATATTCGTGGGACCGGTTTTGCGATTTTGAGTGTCATGGACGAAGTAATAAAATAGTTTCTCTTAACTTTTCTTTATTTACTCAAACAATTTAATGACATTTCATTCATAATCATTAATCGAATACATACTAGAAGAGAAAGAAAAAATGATTTTGAGGACCCAACAAAAATGGGCTCTGGGCGGCCGCCCATCTCACCCACCTTCAAGACCGCCACCGACTAGTCGGTAGGCCTTATTATTATGGCCTATTATATTTTTGGAGGTCTCTTGATTGGGTCCAATGTTTTTGAAGCTAGGGAAGTCGTCAACATTAACCGTGCTAAAAAAAAGCCATAACAGATGTAACTAATTTTGACTAAGATTCATGTGTGTCATATATGTTATTTGTATATTAAAAATTGGGTGTCTCAATGACCGACAAAGAGACATGATCGTAATAGGTTGAATATTTTGTGGAGATAATTTCCACAATTGAAACATGTGAGATAAGAGATGTATAATTACAATATTGGAGACTACATTATATTATTAGAAATTCTAACGATTTTTGATAATATTTTTTAGAAGTAAAAATTCATAGCACTCTTTGTCTTTACATTTAAAACAATCACATAATTAATGTCAGTTTAATACGAATTATATATTTATTTTCTACTTTTTAATCAAAGGTGTCACAATTACGTCATTATCTAAATAGTAAAACTAAGAATGATCATTAACTTATACATTCATGTACGTCGGTGTTGAAATTTTAAATATTCTTTTAAGTATTAGTGAAGGATAAACCACTTACAAATATAATCCATATTATAATTTACTCCTAAAAAATATAAAATGCATCTTATTTTCTTTGTTATTGTCATTATGGGTCAAATTTAGGCCTCAACCCGGCCCAAATGTTCTCAATCCAAAAGATATATTATATAGCTCCTCTTCAAAAGCATTTTACTACTCATATGAAAGACATGAATATGGTTTATATTTCTTTACCACGTATTTCTTCATCTTCTTCATGGTAGGATTTGACGTAAAATTGAGCCACTTAATCTCTTTTTAAGATATTTGATGAGTCCATGTTGTTCTCCCATGCAAGCAATCTTTTTATCTATTTTTTTTATATAATCTTTTCTCGACTTATTTTCAAACTTCTCCATTTTCCTTTGGTAAATTGTGCAACTCAATTTCATGTGACCAATCTTTCCGCAACATGGGTATGCAAGAATTACCTCCAAAATTGTGGTTTTGTTATCAAAATTACCTCTTTGCCACTTTTCAAACTAATTTTAATTTGGGGGTTAGTTTTGTAAATTCCATTAAATATTTATCACTCACCTTGCTAATTTATATCCACACATATTGTTAAATATTTTTTTTAAAAATATTATCATTAGATTTTTTTTGTTTTCATAGGTTGTCATGCGGATAATTTAAAGATAATTCTTCTTCTTTTTTTAATAATAATATGAGCTATATAGGTGTCAACTGAGTTGAGATGACTATTTCTACTTAATATTTAGATGCTTTTAATTTATTATAAAAAATTAAAGACAAAAAAAGAAGATGTAAATAATTTAATAAAATTTACCAAACTAATTAACCCTCAACTTCTTAATTTTAAATAATAAATATCAAAGATATTTGAATTCAATAAAAAAATGACTAAATTACACTTTCATTGTCTAAGAATTCAGAAATCATCCATAAAAAAGACATGGCTAAATTTAGACCTGGTCAGAAATCAATTCTAAGACCTAACAATATGGTCCAAGATCCTACCAAAATCCACGCATTGATTAGGTCGAAACAATTATGGAAGAATGTTTGGATAGTTATATGTCCTTGAATAATGTCAACCAATTTTGGGAAGAACACAAAGAAAGTACACCTAAATGGAAATACACAAGAATTAAAGTTGTGTTCAAATATAGATATTGAATTGAGGATTTACAATTTTTTTATTATGGATGAGATATAAAAAGTCTGACCTTTTAATTTGAATAGTCTGATCTTAATTGGATAGTCTGATCTTTTTTTTGTAATCACCAAATATTTGAGTGCACGCGACCCAAATCCCTCAGCACCATAAACTCTTTTGGAAAGTGGAGATGAGATTGATGGTGTCTCGATGAGAATAAAAGAGAACTGTTTTTTTCTTCCTTTTTTTCTGATATTGTTTTTTTTCTCTCATGTAAGTGAAGTAATTATATCAAAATTTGAGAACCCAAATTTTTGAGGCCCCGTACTACAACTCTATTCACACAATCACAAGGTCGGCCCTCCCGACAACTATGGATGTGGAGAAAGTAAAAATTTTGTGAAGGATAATGATAATAAAAAACTCAAGTTTAAAGAGTTACACATCTGATATTTACTAGTGGATTTTATAAAATTAATCTGGATTTCATAAAATTCAATTATAAATTGTTGATAGGCACACCATTAGTTTTGTATATCTATAAATCAAACTAATTCTACTATACTCAAGAGGGTATTGGATAAGATGCATATGGTTTGGGTCTCTTCCTTGGCTTAATTAGTTGTTTCCGGTACAAATGTAGTCCTAAAAATACAGAAGCATTAATTTTTAAGTTTTTCATCTACTGACTTGCTTTCTTTAGAAACTACTTCTCACAATGAAATATATACTTCAGTCTAGAGTATGCTAGGCTTAATAATTAGGGCATGTTTGAAGTTAATGAATTGGATACATACACTTGCATTTTAATTTATGTCTTAGTCTTGAAAGATACTCCTAAAATTTTCTTGGACACTATAAATTTGATATTCAAATATATATCAGCAAATAATATTTATTGTGATTGCCTAACTATTTGGCAAAGAAGATGGAAGAATCATTTAATGAGTTTGTGTTGCCTTTGTTGACATCTGTTCCCTTAATTTCATTTTAATTTGCATGTTTTTAAATATGCATCTCTCTTTTTTTATTTTAAAAGTATCTTTTTTTGTTTCAGAAAAGATCAATGGGAGAACCACATAGTTGCTCGCTCTTCCACTAATTAGAAACAACTAAAATAGCTATATATAATATAAAGCAAGTAATGGTGTGTTCGGACTTAAATACACAAGGAGAGTCTAAACCGAAATACTATTCCAATATGTGGAAGAGATTTATGGCTTACCATATTGAACACTTTGATAATTGATGTAAGACTCCTAACATATTGTCACGCCTTTTAAGAGCCGATGTTTATTGATGTTTTCATTCTATTGACATTGATCCGATGGTAGCTCTTTTCTTTTTGGCGACTTTACTCATCTATCAATAATCGATGGAGCACCTTAATTCAACATCCTATAACGTAGCACCCTAATTCAGCAACCTATAAGCAACTCTTCCCATGACTCACTTCTTAATAAAAACACCAATTGTTAGAACTTAAACACATGAGAAAAGTTAAATCCAAAAGATACTAGTCCAATAGGCAGAAGAGTTTCATAGCTTAAGTATCACATTGATTACTTTGATATACTCGATGTGTAACTCATATTATAGTGCTTAATAAAACAAAAAGCACATAAAAATAGAAAATTAAACAGTTAACCATTAACACAAAAAGAAAGTAACAAAAAGCTATTAAGGATGGAAAAAACTGTTGAGTTCGACCCGCTAAAAGAAGTGACTAAACGTTAGAGTTCACATAAGAATCACTCTGTGTTGGAAAAAGAAAAAAAACCGACGGTGGGAATGTACTTTAAGATTTCGGTCAAGTTAGTTTAAATATTTTATTTTATATTTCTTTCGGTTTATTTTTACTAACCCCAATTATTTTTTATGCAAAAAATTATTTGATTTTCTTGTTAAACCACTAAATATATGGATTTATTATTTCTGTAATGATATTGACTTTAGTAGACTAATTTTGAATTTTTTATATGGATAATTTTGAATTTTTTAAATCAATTTTATAGACCAACTCGCATAAAAATTAATAGGGTTTCATTTGTTTTACAATTTTTGTTCTTTTTTTGAAACAAAAGTTAGTAATTTTTTTTTTCTTTACTGAAACTTGATTTCTGATTTTAATTTTTAGTTTAAATCAGATGAACTATTCAACCATCAATTACTCAAGGAGTCACAACAAGGTGTAGTGTGAGTTTTAACCAGCTTATCTAACTTCTACACTTCTTTAAACTGGTTGATGACAGAACGAAACAAAACATAGTAGGTTAAGATACATGCTTTGTTATTTCTAAAAACTACGAATATATATATTTTTCCGGTTTTATATATAAATATTATTTTTTTACTTTTTAGGTTCATTCAATTATTAATATATCTGATCTATTCAAGACCAGATGCATTAAAAATTGAATGCACTTGTAAAGTGAATTTGTTTATATAAAATATATGTGATATATAATTGCAAAAATATTAAGATTGTAGGATTTATTAAAGTGGTGGCAGGGAGTCTATCTACAATTCAAAGTGGAACATGCAAGAGTGGGCTATATATGCTTTCATCTTTAATATAATCTTATAAAATGAACAAATGGGGCTGCAATTGTAATGAAATTATGAAAAGGCAGTGGTTGTTATTTATATACATATTTAGTAACCTAAGTTTCAGTCCCTCACAAATGGGAACCTAACCTAGGTGCTCACCAAGCTATAAACATGCCCCATCCCATGTTTACAATGTTTATTTTATATATAAAAAAAATGTATACTTTATATTTTATGTGTATACACTTTGAGATATTCTTAAATAGTCACGTGGCTAAATAATTTGCATTTGGTCACATCACACTCATGAAAAGTGAAAAAGTATTTTAAAAAATAATTAAATAATATTTTAACTTTTTAAATTATTAAATGATATAATACTTTTAGTGAGTGTGACCAAATGCAATTTATTTAGTCACGTGACCACTTAAGAATATATATTATTTAGACATAGAAAATGTGGACCGATCTAATAAAAAATAAAACAAATTTGTGAACCATTTAGATATTTTGTTTTTTAATGAAAACTAAGCCTAGCCAATAAAGTGGGCCTATTTAAGCACGCAAATACAACTTATTACTATTTGCACCCGATTTTCGGATCCGGAAAATTTTATTAAGGTTGCAACTATTTGCGAATATAAAGTGATATCAGTCCTAGATTAACAAATTTAAAATAAATATTATAGGTGTTTATAATAAATCAAAATTTTCTTAAAATAACTACATTTAAGAGGATTTAAATTACTATTTTTCTCCCAAAATTTTGTAGTGAATATTTTGTTGTTGTTTCAAATTAGACGTGTTCTCGATTTTCTTTAAGGCATTTTGTTTTTTAAAATTCCCAAAAAAAAATGTTTTCTGGGATGTTTTCTATTTGGTTTTTGGAAATAGATATTTTGTCTTTTAAAAAATAATTTTATAATATAGAAATAAATTGATTTAATATTTGTTAAAAATAAAAAATAATGGACCGGATGATTTTTTTTATATAATGAATGAGATCAATTGGATTTGTTTGTAAAATGTAATGAATTGTTAATGATATCGAAATCGAAATCGAAATCCATCTATTTTGTCGGTTTGAAATCAAAACTGAAATGAGCAAAAAGTAGTGGATTATCATACCTAAGATATGACTATATGATTATGAGCATGATGCATGTGATTAAGTGGTTAAATAGTATAGAGTCAATGAAAAACGAAGTATATTAGTTTTTATGTTTTTATATACCGATGATATGAGAACAAAATCAATCTAACCATCATAGAATTATGTGGGGACTTAAGTAAAGTAAAATAAATTAATAGAGAATATAGCTTTTGGAAGAACTAAGAAAAGCACTTGAATTCTTTAACATGTTTAATTAGAGACAAAGATGGTGTTCAATGTGACAAATAGGATGGTAAAGTCCAAAAATATGAAAGTAATAATAACTTCACTATAAAGTTTTGGAAACATTACAAACCACATGAACAAATGATGCACTTGGACCCTATCTTGGGCAGGAGCTGGTCTTTTAAGTACAACTAAATTTTTTCAAAGCTTTTTTTTAAACTAAAAGTATCTTCTGCGCATAACGATAGAGATTAATTCTCTCGAGATAACTGAAATCCATTAAATTAGTGATTAACATTTTCCAACAAATATTTTTTATACTCATCGGTCAAAGATTGGACACAAGATCAAATAGTTAAAGGGTTCAAGTATCTACCACTTATATCACAATACGTCAGTAGCTTGATACTTAAATAGTAGTTTTGGTTAATGTAAAGGGGGCTAGATTTTTTTCACCCTCTATTAATCTTTTCCAAATATAACTTTTACCACAATTATAATCACTTACTTAAGTCTAAAATAAGTTTTACAAGCTGATTTTTCTCTCTCAAATATACATATATAGATTTGGCTTTCTTCATTAGATGATTGGGGATTTCACATTATTTAATTAGAGTGTTTAAATAAGAACTTTATAATTAAGCACTTTTTTCATCCAGCTAAACTTTTTTATATTCCTTGATATATCGTGCATGATGATGAATCTTTATGATGAAGACATTTTGATATAGAAAAGCGATTTTCTCTTTTAGTTAGTGAAAAACAAAATTAGAAACAAAATATACAAAGAAAATCTCTTGAAAGAAGAGAGGCATCATTTCATAAGCTATGGTTAATTTATAGGAGAGCAATAATCATTGCTTCCACTCTCTATAAATATAGAGTAACTTAGTGAACTTACATGATCTCTCTTTTAAAATAATATAAAATAATACTCTATTTTCTTTTTAATATATAAATACTGCATTGATACTCTAAAAAGGAACAAATAATTCGAGATATTGAAAATTTGCAAAGATAAACTTATATAATTATACAAAAAGTATAATAATACGTGTTTTCAAAAATAGTATACTAGTAATAATTAGATGGCACTATTAAAAATATTTTTTAAATAAACAAAAAATATTATTTATTTTAAATAAAGGATCAAAGTGTTACAAAGAAAAGATACCAAAGTGTTACAAAAAATAAAATAAAGGATCAAAGTATTAAAAAAAAAGAACCAAAGTGTTACAAAAATATAAGATAAAAAACTTACAATGTAATTTTGCGATTCGTTTACGACGTTGTTTTCATGATGGTATGCATTGGCTGCTAAGAAATGAAGATTTCGAGTTTATTAGAAGGATATAGCTAATATGTATGATTTTTTTTTAATATGTATGATTTTTTTTGTATTATGCTAATATGTATGATTTAATTCAACCGATAAATGCGATATATTGTATATTTTCACTTAAGTTTAAATTTGAAATTTTATAATTATGTGTATGAATTTTTTATAGTAATTATCACTTTATTTTAGAAAAGGCGCTCGTTAATTATTATAAGAGTTGCAGCTCATTAAAGCTACTGGGCATGTTTCCGTTCCTTCTCATTGTCTCTATGCTGATGATATCATGGTTTTCTGCAATGGCAGACATTCGAACCTCATAGCTCTCAAAAATCTTTTCACAAGATATGCCATGGCGTCAGGACAAATAGTCAATGCTAACAAATCCACTATTTACTCTGGTTCCATATCTCATGCTAGGTTACTCCATATAGCTGCTTTCCTTGGCTTCAATATTGGCTCTTTGCCTTTTGTGTATCTAGGAGTTCCTATCTTTAAAGGTAAGCCGAAGACTATTTACTTACAACAGATTGCAGATAAAATAAAAATAAAGTTGGCTGCATGGAAGGCCTCTCTTTTATCTATTGCTGGCAGGATCCAACTGGTTAAATCAGTTATTCAAAGTATGTTAATCTATTCAATTTCTGTATATGCTTGGCCAGTCTCACTCTTAAAGGAGTTAAAAAAGTGGATAAAAAAATTTATCTGGTCAGGAGACATATTTCAAAGAAAGCTAGTGACTGTATCCTGGAAGAAGTTATGCAGGCCGTATTCTGAGGGAGGACTCGGGCTTAGATCTCTCATGAATCTTAATGAAGCATCTAAATTGAAGTTATGTTGGGACCTTTTGAATTCTCAAGAACAATGGGCGGTGTTGATTAAAAGTAGAGTTTTTAGAGGTCACAGATGCATTACTCGTCACATTTTCTCATCAATATGGAGCAGTGTTCATTCTCATTTCAGTACCGTTTGGGATAACAGTGTCTTCATAGTTGGTGATGGAAAGGAAATTAACTTTTGGACTGATAGATGGTGTGGTTATACTACTTTCGCTCAGCTTTTTGATTTTCCTGATCACTTTCATCACAGGCTTCAAGCTAAGGTTTCTGACTTCATTGTTAATTCGCAATGGTGTATTCCAGATGATTTGTTGAATTTGTTCCCTACGCTCAAGAAAATTGTTGAAAAAATTGTTATTCCTTTAGAATCTAGACCGGATAGCTTATTATGGACCAAAACTACTTCTGGTGATTTGTCCCTTAAAGAGGCTTATCAGTTCAAGTGCCATAATTTTCCTTAACTTCATTGGGCTAAAGTTATTTGGTCTATGGACATTCCACCTTCCAAATCTCTAGTAGCTTGGAGAATTATGCATAATAAACTCCCAACAGATGAAAACCTTCAACTCAGAGGTTGCAGCCTTCCTTCCATGTGTAGTCTGTGTCTGCAACATCAAGAATCTACTTTACATCTCTTTTTTGAATGTACATATGTAGCTCATATTTGGAATTGGTTTTCAGCAGTTATTGATACTAACCTTCACTTCAACTCAATTGATGATATTTGGAAAATCTGTGACAGGGGCTGGAGTCCTCAATGTAAGGTAGCTATTTCTGCTGCTCTTGTTAATATCTTGAGCATCATTTGGTTTGTCAGGAATCAGTCTAGGTTCAGAGATAAATTAATACATTGGAAATTTGCAATCTCAATGATTATTGCAAATGTTTCAATGTCTGGGAACAAAACAAAGAAAATGTTTCATTCTTCTTTAAGGGATTTCACCATATTGAAAAGGTTCAGCATCAATGTGCACCTTCCTAAGGCTCCCTCAATCATTGAAGTTATTTGGCATCCACCATACATCAATTGGGTAAAGTGTAACACAGATGGAGCGGCAACAAATGATAAATCGGCCTGTGGTGGTATTTTTAGAAATCAGATGGTTGAATTCTTGGGTGGTTTTGCTGAGAATACCGGTAACAACAATGCCTTCTTTGCTGAGCTCTCAGGTGCGCTTAGAGCCATTGAACTTGCTCATCAAAATCAATGGCTCAATTTATGGCTGGAAACTGACTCAATTCTAGTGGTAAAGGCTTTCAAATCTCACTCTTTAATTCCTTAGCCCCTAAGAAATTGGTGGTTGAACTGTCTGGTGATGATTAAGAACATGAATTTCATAATTTCTCATGTGTATAGAGAAGTTAACGAATGTGCAGATGTCTTAGCAAACTTGGGCTTAAATATCCAATACTTCACTTTTTGGAATGATCTCCCTCCCCCTTTGTATAATAGTTATAGACGTAATTTACTTGGATTGCCTAATTATAGGTTTACTCCTTGAGAGGGTTTGGTTTGGCCCTCCCTCTATTTTGTTCCACTTAAATCTTTTATTTTGAATATATTTTGGTGGTAGCAGCACTTTGATGCTCCACTTTTTGGCCAAAAAAATAAATTATAAGAGTGATATTTTGAAACAAAAATTAAACATCCTTTGTTTTTTAATTTTTAAATTAAACATCCTAATATCCTATATAGACAAAAAAAAAAAAATCAAAACCGTTTAACAATAGTATGGTGTGCGTCAACTTTTAGTGTCAAGATGTCTTTTCTCTAGTCATAATTTTGTAAACCAGTTTGTTTCTTTGGTACGAGAAATACGAAAAAAAATAATATCACCGATAATGTAAAATAATTTTATATTGTTAATAAATAATATAGTGTATTTTGTCATTTACTCCACTTTAATTAATGTGCATCCAAGATTGATATTGATTATCAGTATAAAATTAATTTACACTAACGATGCATATATTGTTTACGGGAAATTAAATAGCATCACACAAGACAACGAACAACACAATGCTGCACACAAGAAAAAAACTTGATCTTTGTGAAAATCACGTACTTATATTAAAAGAAAGGGAAAAAAAATGTAGAGGGTTGATTCTAGGTTAAAAATGACCGAAAATCACTCATCTCCAAAAATAAATTTACTTGCGGTTTGGTTCAGTTTTTGGATGTGAAATTAAAAAACTCGATCCAATTCGATTTTATGCGGTTTAACTTGGATCAGTGTCTGGACATCCAAATAAAAAATTGTAATTTTGTTTATTAAATATCAATATTATAAAAATAATATAAAATAAAATTTGATTTTTTGACGAAATAAATAATAAATTTGATGTAAAATATAACATAGTATAATATAATAAAAATTAATATTTTAGAATTACTATTATCAATTATATTTAAAACATATAAAATAGCAAAAAAAAAAGTTTAAATTAAACTAATAAGAAAAGTATTAAAAAAAATTAAAAAGCTATAAATAATAGGTTAATGTAAACCAAAAGAAGAAAAATAAGTATTAAAATATATGCATGCAGTTTGGTTCTGTTTGAAAAAATCAATCTAAAATCCGTTTCGATCTAGCGTTTTTTACAAAAGAACATCCAAAATTGTTCAGTTTTTTTGCGGTTTTCGGTTTTTTTTATCAGTTTGTGGTTTTTAATTGGATTTGTTTGAATTTGAGCATCCCTAACCTCGATAATTCAGAGTTCGGCACGAGGTAAGTAAAATCTGACCAAATTTAAGTTCTCCCAAATAATCCGTCCTTTTGATGAAATTTAATACTTATTAATTACTTGAACTCAATATAATTGGTGAAATATATTATAGGAAAAGTAATTAATTTATGCAAATCTCACTTAAATGACACTTAAAAAGTAAGTGACGTACACTCTCTCAATATCTCTACCAATTACCAACTATATATCCAAATCCTAATAGCAATAATGTTGGAATGTGACGGGCTGTTGTTGTATCAATTATTTGGTAATCCAAAACAAACGGACTAATCTAAATACTCCTAATGATGTAAAAGACAAATTAGTTCCAGTAGGACTTTAAAAAGATTTTAGACAGTCCCGTGAGTTTATCTCATTTGGTAGGGATATCGCACTATGTGTGTAGGAGTTCGAGTTCGAACTCGGGACACTTCACTTATTCACCTTTAAGGTAGATTTTTTAGCCACTAGGCAATTTGACAAAAAAAAAAAAGATTTTAGACACATTGTTTTAGTTTGAATCTTTTACTAGCTACTTAAAAAAAGATGGTGTGGGATGAGATTATTTAGGGTTTAATCGGAAATAAATATGTATCATTTTAGTCTTTTTAAATTTACAAGCTTTCAAATTTAATCATCAAATTATTTTTTCATTTTTAATTCTTAATTTGAATTTTATATGGATCGGCTTCTCCTTCAAAGAAAAAAAAAAGGAGATACAAAATTATATTTTCAAATTATATTTCTCAACAAATACCTCAAATCATTTGTAAGCATTTCTTGATAACTTAAAACACTGAACAAAAAAAAAAACTTAAAACATGTGCCATTTATCCAAAAGTGCTCAGATAAGAAGGTGCAAATATCTTTTAACTTAATCAAGATCCTGAGTTCGATCCTTGATTTAGGCACGTAACAACGCTAAAACTCTTAGAAAGATTTTGCTGCTCATTTGAGTCCCACAAAACGATATCTGGTTTACGCCAATAAAAAAATGTCATCTATACATCTATATAATGTGTAAGGCCACTTAGGGATCTTCATTCCATCTTGCTTTCATTTCCTCCACTTCTCAATCTTTATTTTCACTATGGAGTTTCCCTACCTATCCATCCTTATTTCACTCAATGTAAGCACCAATTTCCTAACTTATACTCTAAGCTAGCATGTGCCTATAATATTTTCCCCTAAGTTCCTTTTAATTATTTTCATTTCATAACTAAATAAATACATAATGTATATATGTTATATACTTGTATTGCAGCTTGTACTTGTAGCAACCCATGCTCATGCTGACTTACCATGTGAACTGTACTGGAATTTCAAACTTCCCACAACTCAAATGCCAAAAGCCATCACTGATCTCCTTCACCCAGCTGGTTGATACATATTCTCTACATTCTTATATAATCATCACTTTTATTTATAGATTTTACGTTATATTGTTGTTAATTTTTTTTAATTATATTTTTTTTGTCCAGTCTAATGACTAGACTTACACACTATAGGTATGTGTAGAAATGAATAATTTAGAGTTCGAACTTTGACCATTGTAATAATGTCTACCAATTGAACCTCCTTTATGGAACTTTTTAAACATGATATATATATATATATATTTTTTGAATAGCAAATATATTATTAATAATTAGGTTTCTGCACAAGACGAACATAGACCTGTAAAAAAGGCTACAATTAAACATGATCTATTGTTTTATAGTTACATTTTTTTTAATCAATGTTTACATTTTAATGTTTTACATTGGTGTAAATGTATATGTAGGTAATGGAAAAGTAAATGATGATATAGGAGCTGATCCTATAGATGATCTTCATGCTTTGTATAATAAATATACCTATGAAGTGAGTGAAACACAATTACATGATAATGAAAATGTGGGCTTGTTCTTCTTGGAAAAGGACTTACATCATGGTACAAAAATGAACATGAAATTCAAAAAGAATTCAAATTATGGAAAAACTTTCATGTCTCAAGAAGTTGCTAATTCCATTCCCTTTTCATCAAACAATGTGGAAAACATCCTTAACATGTTTTCAATCAAGCAAGGATCAAAAGAGTCAGAAATTGTGAAAAACACCATTAGTATGTGTGAAGAACATGACATCAAAGGTGAGGAAAAAACTTGTGTAACATCGTTGAAATCGATGGTTGATTTCGCTATTTCGAAACTCGGTAACAATGTTGAAGCTGTTTCAACAGAAGTGAATAAAGAAAGTAGTAAGTTACAAGAATATGTTATAGCAAAAGGAGTGAAAAAATTGGGAGAGGATAACAAAGTTGTTGTGTGCCATAAAATGAATTATCCTTATGTTGTGTTTTATTGTCACAAAATAGATGGAACTAAAGTTTACATTGTTCCTTTGGAAGGTGTTGATGGAAACATAGTTAAAGTTGTTGCTGTGTGTCACAATGATACATCTCAATGGAATCCTAAACACATTTCTTTCCAAATACTCAAAGTTCAACCTGGAACTGATCCAATTTGCCACTTTGTCACACAAGAACATGTTGTTTGGGTTTCTAAGTAAAAATACCAATTCGATCTATAATAATATATACATACATATATCTTTGAATAATAACAGGTATAGTATAATACCTGCATTATAAATTATGTTACCTTGTATAATTGATAATAATTTGAAATTGTAATCTTAATCTCAAGAGAAAGACGATGTTTAATTATTATTTTTTTGGTAGAAGATGTTTAATTATTTATATTATATATATGTTACAACGTTGTGTATTAACATGAAGCACTATTTTTAAATTCTCACAATATCCGGTCGGACTTGTTGAATCTCGAATTCAAGGCTTTTATTGAATCAAGTGGCCTATTAGATCAGACATGTCAACGGGAACCATTTCTCATTAAAAAAATGTTTGTTGAGAATGACTCATACATATCAGGAAGAGGCTGGGGACTTGGCTCATACGGTTCAGGGGTATTTGTTGTTATCTGAGACGAAATATATTTGTTATAAATAACACTTGTAACATTGAAAATCTAATTTATTCATTCATCTAATAGAAACGTGTTGTAGCAAATTTTACAATCGAAAACGTGCCCACCACATGAAAAACTCTGTTATCAAACTTCTTGTGTATTCATTATTGATCAATTTTAAACACGAGAGACAAAACATGAAGTTATGTTGATCAATTTTACAAAACAAAATTGAGTGTTATGTTGATCAATAAAGACATTTTGGGACCATCATGATTGAAAGCCTTATGCTAATCAATGAGAGAGATATTTTAGGGCCATAATGAGTTAGAACGTTATGACTAATCGTATAAAAACTTCAAAGTCGTTGTTAAATATTTTAATCCAGTAATAAAATCATCCGAACTCTAGAATTCAAAAACCCTCTTGCAAAAAAACTTTGGAATGTGTTTTCCGAATTTAAACTTAAAAAACATCAGAAATTTTTTGAATGTGTTTTCCGAATATTTTCTAATTTTTTTCATCCTCTATTAATCTTTTTCAAATAACTTTGAATACAATTGAAATCACTTAAAAAGTAAGTGATGTATAGTGTCTCCCAATATTTCATGTTTATAGTACACTATCTCAATATCTCTACCAAGTACCAATTAACTGTCCAAATACTAATAACAATTAATGTAGCAATGTGACGGGCAGTTGTTGTATCAATTATTTGGTAATAACCAGCAATCAAGCAAATAACCAACTATATTTATAAACCATTCCCTAATTCTAATCTAAATACTCCTAATGATATAAAAGACAAAACAGTTTCAGTCGTACTTACATTATTTTTTAGTTTGTATATTTTACTTAAAAAAGGATGGTATTGGGTGAGATTATTCAGGGGTGGTTTTGTATTATCACTTGATATTTTCTTATTTTATTTAGTTTGTATCTTTTAAGCAAGTGTTGTTGGAGTACGTAGTACTATTATTTTGTTTGCTGATTTGGGTTGCTTTGCACATTTATGTTAGTTACTCTTTATTACGGGTAGGAGGAATTGGTTGGGTTGAACCAAGCTTTGCAAGATTTAAGGCCATAAAAAAAATTTAACGTTTATCTTTATTTTTTAGTTTGAGTATGATACTTTTTTTTTTGTTGCTAAAGTTTGAGTATGATATTTTAAAAGTTTGATATGACTATCATTTTCATATTTAACATGATACGAATTTGATATTATATCATATTTCAATTGTAGTTTATAACTATACATTTAAATACGTAAGAAATTAGTGTAAGAGCTAATGAACCTAAATTACTAAAAAAGTTAACAAATTTATAATTTCATCCAAAATACTAAATTTAATATAGTAATAATAACAATAATAAAATATTATTCATATTTACTTAAAAGATTAATTATTATTTTTTTGTCAAGTAGTCTAGGGGCTAGAAATTTCACCCTTTAGGTGGATAAATTGGACGCCGTGCAATATGATACAATGTCTCTGTCAATTGAGCTAAACTCGCGAGACACTTAAAAAGATCAACCTAATAGGCTTAAAAGAGTTTTATATGGCCCGTATTTTGTAGCTAAATAAATTTGGTATTTACTTCTGCCACCCTATCAGTTTCCTCGCGAGCCCTACACATTTCCTGTTTTACCTTTCCACTACTTAAGTAACAAATATTATAAAAATGAGATTTTTTAAAAAATATTGTCTGCTACTGAAATAGCGCACATTATAAAAAAATTCTGATAAAGTGTTTTGGAGGGTGTCCGTTACTTAAGTAACAAACATATGTATTTTGGTAAATTTATAAGGCACACTAGAGAGTGAATAGTGTGATAAAAATAAATCTTAATAAACTTTTTAAAAAGTTTTAGTCTTCTTTCTTTAAAAAATTCTGACCCGTATCTAAGTAGGCTATATCAACCTTACTATTTATCGATAAAAGTTTGTTTATCAAAACAATACAAAAAATTTAAATATGTTTTTTTAGTGCAAAGCTCTTGTTAGTGTTTCACAATAACTTAACATGTGGCATCTATATTCTATATAAATGATGTGTAAGGCTACTTAGGGATCTTCATTCCTTCTTACTTTCATTTCCTCCACTTCTCAATGTTTACATTTTTACCTCAAGAAGTTGCTAATTCCATTCCCTTTTCATCAAACAATGTGGAAAACATCCTTAACATGTTTTCAATCAAACAAGAATCAAAAGAGTCTGAAATGGTGAAACATACCATTAGTATGTGTGAAGAACATGGCATCAAAGGTGAGGAAAAAACTTGTGTTGTTACTCGGAAACAATGTTGAAGCTGTTTCAACAGAAGTGAATAAAGATAGTATTAAGTTACAAGAATATGTTATAGCAAAAGGAGTGAAAAAATTGGGAGAGGAAAACAAAGTTGTTGTGTGTCATAAAATGAATTATCCTTATGTTGTGTTTTATTGTCACAAAATAGAAGGAACTAAAGTTTACACCGTTCCTTTGGAAGGTGTTGATGGAAACATAGTTAAAGTTGTTGCTGTGTGTCACAATGATACATTTCAATGGAACCCTAAACATATTTCTTTCCAAATACTCAAAGTTCAACCTGGAACTGATCCAATTTGCCACTTTGTCACACAAGAACATGTTGTTTGGGTTTCTAAGTACTCTAAGTACTATGAGGATGATGATGTTTGGATTTCCAAGTAAAAATACCAATTTGATCCATAATAATATATACATATATCCTTGAATAATAATAGGTATATTATAATACCTACATTATAAATTATGTTGCTTTGTATGTCTAATGAGATTGTAATCTTAATCTTAAGAGAAAGAGGATGTTTAATTATTTATATTATATATGTTACAAGGTTGTGTATGATGAACATGAAGCAATATTGTTTTTAAATTCTCACACTATTCAGTTGGACTTGTTGAATCTTGAATTGAGGCTTTGATTAGCTTAAGTGGCCTATCAGACCAGACATGTCAATAGAATTAGGGATAATTGATCGAACTTGGCCAAAATCAGCAATTTGGTGAACCGCCTCGAATTTGTGACTTTTTACATAAAAAATATCAATAGAAGTAACTAAGTGCCATACAATTTTCTTTGATCACACAATTTCTCATTAAAAGATGTTTCATACAACTTCCATATCGCATTAATCAATGCAATAATGTTAGAAAAGTTTAATCGGAGGGAGGGGGGAAGGGAAGTGGGACAACACAAACTTATTTTATCAACATTCTCATCCTAGGATGCAAAATATGTTTTCATTGTAGGATGCAAGTGGGGCTTTTTGGTAATTTTAGGGCATGCAAGAAAGAATGAGAGGCATTGGGCTAAGTCCACATAACATAAAAAAATTATTGGATTCTAAAAGTAATTAGGTTAGACACGTAAAAGTGTGTATATATATATATATATTAACAAATGTACTATATTTATTTATTTATTAGTTTCATCAATTTGATTACCGGTCTAATTTTTAAAACATTTTTAATACTATGGCCTTCTTCTAAAACTTTTTTTTATCGTCTTATTTTTTAATATAAAAAAAAAGGTGCACTAATGTTTTGGACTTTGTAAAATGTGATATTTTAGATTTTTAAAAGTTAAATTATCCATAAGAATTTTCACATTTTATTTATAAATAATAATAAAAACATAGCGTCAATTTGGTCAAAAAAAAAAACATAGCGTCAATTATTGTGAAGCAGTTAGAGCATGACATAAACAAGTTTATTTTTGGATATTAAGATTCTGACTTTCCCATTGAGAAAGAAGTAATTGGCAAAAAGAAACAAAAGGGAATCTAGTTCACTCTCTTGTGTCAATCAATATTTTGTCCCTTTTCCTAATAAGACTAAAGTTTTCACCAACTTTACAATCCACCATAAATTGATTTGCTAGCTTTCTTTCCTTTTGAATATTACAATCTCTGCTTCTTACTTTATTTATTATTCATAAAAAATCAACATAATCCATATTTTGGGTTAACCTCCATAATTTGGAAGATTAAGACTATAAATTTAGAGCTTACAGTTCATGATATAATTTGGAGTTTGAAGGTGGGAAATTTAAACCGTCTCAAGATCGATAATTTCATATTTTATAAAAAATTAAAATTTACTTAAAATTTAAACTGTCTCATTAAGATTAGACGAAATCACAATCACTCATCGTGCGGATGCAAAAAGTATGGCCCAACTATATTTGTGTTCTATATAAATGATGTGTGAGACCACTTAGGATCTTCATTCCATCTTGCTTTCTTTCCTCTACTTCTCAATCTTTATTTCCACAATGAAGTTTCCTTATCTATCCATCTTCATCTCACTCAATGTAAGCACCAATTTCCAAACTTACATATTGCCAAATATTATTTCCTTAGTTCCTTTTTATTATTTCATTTCCCAAATAAATACTAAAATATAATGCATGTCAAATGTTGCAGCTTGCACTTGTAGCAACCCATGCTTATGCTACCTTACCCCCTGAAATGTACTGGAAGTCCAAACTTCCCACAACTCAAATTCCAAAAGCTATCACAGATCTCCTTAAGACCTTAACCCCAGTTAGTACATACATATTCTTGCATGGTCTATTAATATTTGGTCACACACATAAAAACACATATTATTTAATTATTTTAAAATATAATATATTATTTAATTATTTTATCTTTTCACCTTTTTCTCGACCATGTGTGTGTGACCAAATTGTGACCACATGCAAGTATTTCTCACATATTCCTTGTGTTCCTATTTAACTATGATTTTTTTTTAATAGAAAATGTGTTAGATATTTTAACTTTAATAAAGAATATATAAAATATGTTGATAGATTTTTGAAATGTTCACACAGGTAACACAAATGGGAAAATTCTTAAGCCAGATTGTCTTGCACTTTACTATCGTGCAGCAAATGAAACACAATTAGATGATAATCCAAATGTTTCATTGTTCTTCTTGGAAAAAGACTTGCATCATGGTACAAAATTGAACTTACACTTCATGAAAACTTCAAACTATGGTGAAACATTCTTATCTCGTGAAGTTGCTAATTCCATACCCTTTTCATCAAACAATATGGAAAACATCCTTAATCATTTTTCCATCAAACAAGGATCAAAGGAATATGAGTTTGTGAAAAACACTATTAGTAACTGTGAAGTGCAAGACATGAAAGATGAGGTAAAGACTTGTGTAACATCATGTTGGGTACCAGAGTAGCAAAATAATTATCACACAGCTAAAATAAGAGACGAGAAAAGAGAAACTGAACACACAATATTTACGTGGAAACCCCTCAACAAATAAGGGGAGAAAACCACGGGGCAAAGTAGAGAACTTTCACTAAGTGGGAGAAATT
Organism: Trifolium subterraneum; assembly: GCA_951799995.1. Lineage (NCBI taxonomy): Eukaryota > Viridiplantae > Streptophyta > Magnoliopsida > Fabales > Fabaceae > Trifolium > Trifolium subterraneum. Next base: position 53,021,450 of record OX637463.1, read on the forward strand.
ATAAGACCTCTCTCTAAATACAAGGAGAGTACAATTACACTCTCTCTTGAATATAGGAGAATACTAACACTAGGAGAAACCTCACAAGAGAAACTATATTTCTCTCTATATTTTTCCTCTCACATTCAACAATGACATACACTTGTTGTTGTGTTACTTGATTTTGGGATGATTAGAAATGTTACAATTGCATTGGTATTTATAGGAATGAAATACCTACTGTTTCAATGCATGCTTAGCCTACTAGTAAAAACACAATAAATGCATCCATATGTAGAAGCACTATTGCCTTACTCTTTCTTTGACAATATGCACCATAAAATCTACTTGGTAGATTTGCCACACAAAAGTCAAAATAAATGGCTTTACCATGCTTCACAATCTCCCACTTAAAGCCATTTTGTTAGCTTTCAAAGTCTCTCTACCTTGCCAACTCCCTGTTGCTACGTTTCCGATAGGCCACACGAGGATCTACACCATATAAACTTGTCAGCGTTGATCGGCTTTGTCATCGCATCTGCTAGGTTATCATTGGTGTGAATCTTCTGCATATCCACACTTCCTTCCTCCACTACTTCTCGAACAAAATGATATTGAACGCCTATGTGCTTCGTCCTGGAATGAAAGGCTGGATTTCTTGCAATGTGCAAGGCACTCTGACTGTCACAATACACAACAATTTTCTGCTGCTTGTGCCCGAGTTCCTCCATTAGCCTTTGTATCCAAATAGCTTCCTTGCATGCCTGGGTAGCTGCCATGTACTCAGCTTCTGTCGTGGACAGAGCTACAACAGTTTGTAACTTGGACAACCAACTTACTGCTCCTCCTGCAAGTGTGAACACATAACCAGTAGTAGATTTTCTCTTATCATGATCGCCTGCAAAATCTGAATCAACATAACCTCTGACAGTTAATTCCGATCCTCCGAAACATATTGCAACACCCGAGGTTCCTTTAATGTATCTCAGGATTCTTTTAACAACATTCCAATGCTCTTTACCCGGATCTGCCATAAACCGACTAACCACTCCCACTGCTTGTGCAATGTCTGGTCTTGTACATATCATGGCATACATAAGACTTCCCACTGCTGATGCATACGGTACTCGAGACATTTCCATCCTCTCCGCTTCATTGCTAGGACTCATACTTGAGGATAATTTAAAGTTGACAGGAAGCGGGGTAGAGATTGGCTTACAATCTTGCATGTTGAAGCGCCGCAAGACTTTCCTTAGATAATTCTTTTGAGAAAGCCAAATCTTCCTGTCTTTTCTGTCTCGGTGAATTTGCATCCCTAAAATCTTGTTTGCTGGTCCCAAGTCTTTCATATCGAACTCCCTAGCCAATTGTGCCTTCAATTCTTGGACCCGATCTTTGTTGGGGCCTACCACCAACATGTCATCCACATACAACAGCAAAATAATGAAATCATTATCACCAAAACTTTTGTAGTACGTACAATGGTCTGAACTCAGTCTGTTGTAATCGAGGCTAATTATGAAAGAATCAAATCTCTTGTACCAACATCTGGGCGCCTGCTTTAGACCGTACAGAGATTTGGTCAACCTGCAAACCAAGTTTTCTTTTCCTTGTTCTTTAAATCCTTCCGGTTGGAGCATATAAATTTCTTCTTCAAGTTCTCCATGAAGAAAAGCAGTCTTTACATCTAGCTGCTCAAGATGTAAATCAAATGCAGCACACATCGCCAACACTACTCTGATAGTAGTAAGTCTAACAACTGGCGAAAAAATCTCATTGAAGTCAATACCTTCTTTCTGAGCATATCCTTTGACCACCAATCTTGCACGATACCGTTCCACTTGATCATTGCCATCACGTTTTATCTTGTATACCCATTTATTTCCAATGGCTTTCCGACCCTTTGGAAGTTCAACAAGATCCCATGTCTTGTTTCTATGTAAGGCTTCCATTTCTTCATGCATTGCTGTCATCCATTGAGAAGCATTTGAACTGTTCAAAGCCTCTTGAAAGGTTGACGGTTCCCCTTCTTCATTTAGAAGACAATATGCATCATGGCTTGCCATAACATAATCTGAGTGCCAAGTTGGTTTCTTCGTCTGACGTAATGATCGACGAACATCTCCATCATTGACCTCATCTTGTTCTTCGTGCACTGATTCTGCTTCAGAAGAATCACTTTCTTTGGATTTTTCTTCCATTTGCACTATAGCAGTTTCTTTGGAAGTGCTATCATTTTTCTGCTCACTTTGTAGTTCATTTTCTACAAAGACTACATCCCTGCTGACAACAACCTTGCGGGCAGTGGGATCCCACAGGCGATACCCCTTAACATTATCAGCATAACCTAAGAAGATACATTTCCTGGACTTTGAGTCCAACTTCGATCTTTCTTGGGAGTTGTACATTACGTACACAGGACAACCAAACACATGTAAAGAAGAATAATCAACTGGCTTTCCTTTCCACACCTCCATCGGTGTCTTCAAATCAATCGCCGTTGATGGTGATCGATTTATTACATAACAAGCGGTTTTAACTGCTTCTGCCCAGAAAGATTTGGCCACTCCCGCTGTTTTCAGCATAGCTCTTGTTCTATCTAGGAGAGTTCTATTCATCCGCTCTGCTACACCATTCTGCTGAGGTGTATGTGCAACTGTGAATTGCCTTACAATACCCTCTTGTTTGCAAAATGCCAGAAAATTGCCATCTACATATTCTCCTCCATTGTCTGTCCTCAAGCACTTAATCTTCTTCCCAGTTTCAAGCTCTACTTGTGCTTTGAATTCCTTGAATACTGGAAACACATCAGACTTCTTCTTGATTGGGTACACCCATAATCTTCTGGAATAGTCATCAATGAATGAGACAAAATATTTTGCTCCTCCCAGAGATATTTCCGGTGACTCCCACACATCAGAATGGATCAAGTCTAGTATGTGTTTGCTTCTAGTAGTTACTCGAGCAAACTTCAACCTATGCTGCTTGCTTATCACACAGTGCTCACAAAATGGTAAATTTACTGTCTTGAGTCCGTGAAGGAGATTGCGTTCCGCAAGGACTTTCAAGCCACGTTCCGACATATGGCCCAGTCTGCGATGCCACATCATCGTTGTTTCTTCTTGGCTTACAGCTGCAACTGATGCATCTGCCTCTTGCAATGTATCTCCCAGAAGCATGTATAAATTACTTGTGATCTTTTCTGATTTCATCACCACAAGATTACCTTTCACTACTTTCAAGATGCCACTTTCAATGTGGATCTTACACCCGAGGTCATCCAATTGCCCAATGGACAATAAATTCTTCTTCAACCCGTTCACATGGCGTACCCCTTGTATTTTCCGAACAGTACCATCATGCATCTTTAATCTGATAGTACCGATTCCAGCAATTTCTAAGGCATGGTCATTTCCCATGTACACAGATCCTTCCGAGATAGGCTCATAAGAGTAAAACCAATCTCGGTGTGGAGTCATGTGCCATGTTGCACCCGAATCCATTATCCAGACATCGTTGAGACTTCTACCGCCTTTAGAGCTAATTGCTGCTTCGCTATACAGGATGTCACCATCATCTGAATTACTTGCGACACATCCTTGAGATGTTGAAGCTTCATAACCCTTCTCTCCATTCTTCTTATTATTCCGACACTCCTTCTTTAGGTGTCCTCTCATACCACAATTGTAGCATTTGAGGTTCTTCCATCTTCGAGATTTTGACCTACCATGATTTTGACTCCCACTGGGGCCGCGTTCCGTTGATCTGCCTCTCGTCATCGTCAAAGCCTCTGCTTGCTTGGAACTCCCTGACCTTTCTTCCTTGTTCTTGCGCCTGGATTCTTCTTCAAGGACTGCACCGGCGACATCATCAAAGTGAAGAGTATCAGCTATATTATTATTTGTAATGTTGATGATGAGTTGATCATACGAATTTGGTAAACTCTGAAGTAGAAGCTCGGCACGCTCATTTTCCGCTATTCTGAAATCTGAAGCTGTTAGTTGAGAAAATAGCGTATTAAGGGTGTTGATGTGATCCGTCATTGATGTCGATTCACTCATTCGAAGAGTGTAGAGCCTTCTCTTTAGGAATATTCTATTATGAAGAGATTTGACCTCGTACAATTTTATTAGAGTATCCCAGATTTCCTTTGCTGTCTTCTTTTCAGCAATACTTGACAATACCGAGTCCGCCATTGCTAGGTGCAAATTGGCAACGGCACTATCATCCATTTCTTTCCACTTTTCGTCAGTGATATCTGCAGGTCTGCCATCTATTGCGTCTAGGCAATTATCTTTTCTCAAAATTGCCCTTATCTTCAATTTCCACAAGGAAAAACTTTTCCCATTAAACTTCTCTATCTCAAATTTCGCTGTCATTTTTTTTTTTTTTTTTTTTTTTTTTTTTTTTTCCACCAACCGGACGTACCGTGTACTAGAACAGTGACTGGAGTCCGTAAAAGATACGCAGGTATGTTCCCAGGAAAGAGAGGTGGGTCACTAATGGACACTCTTAAGTACCAAGTCTTTCCTAGCCGGAACTTTCCTAGACGTCACTTTTACACTACCACACTTCCTAGTTATAAGAATAATTCTCTTTTGATGTGGAAGATCAGCCTAAGCCGCAACCACAGAGCATACGAGAATTTTCTTATCACCGGTACCTAACCAATTTGCCGCAGCGGAACAACGACCAAAAAACCAGTGGCTCTGATACCACTGTTGGGTACCAGAGTAGCAAAATAATTATCACACAGCTAAAATAAGAGACGAGAAAAGAGAAACTGAACACACAATATTTACGTGGAAACCCCTCAACAAATAAGGGGAGAAAACCACGGGGCAAAGTAGAGAACTTTCACTAAGTGGGAGAAATTATAAGACCTCTCTCTAAATACAAGGAGAGTACAATTACACTCTCTCTTGAATATAGGAGAATACTAACACTAGGAGAAACCTCACAAGAGAAACTATATTTCTCTCTATATTTTTCCTCTCACATTCAACAATGACATACACTTGTTGTTGTGTTACTTGATTTTGGGATGATTAGAAATGTTACAATTGCATTGGTATTTATAGGAATGAAATACCTACTGTTTCAATGCATGCTTAGCCTACTAGTAAAAACACAATAAATGCATCCATATGTAGAAGCACTATTGCCTTACTCTTTCTTTGACAATATGCACCATAAAATCTACTTGGTAGATTTGCCACACAAAAGTCAAAATAAATGGCTTTACCATGCTTCACACATCATTGGAATCTATGGTTGATTTCGCTACTTCGAAACTCGGAAACAATGTTGAAGCTGTTTCAACAGAAGTGAACAAAGAAAAGATTTTACAAGAATATGTAATAGCAAAAGGAGTTAAGAAATTGGGAGAGGATAACAAAGTTGTTGTGTGTCACAAAGTGAATTATCCTTATGCAGTTTTTTACTGTCACAAAATAGGTGCAACTAATGCTTACTCTGTGCCTTTGGAAGGTGTTGATGGAAGAGTTAAAGCTATTGTTGTTTGTCACACTGATACTTCACAATGGCACCCTAAACATTTTGCTTTTCAATTACTCAAAGTTGAACGTGGAACTGTTCCAATTTGTCACTTTTTCACACAAGAACATGTTGTTTGGGTTTCTAAGTACTCAAAGTTTAATTTGGGACAATTTGAGTTTGCCATCCTAGACTCAAAGGATGATGGTGTTATGATTTCCAAGTAAAAGTTCCAATTTCTTGAATAATACTAGGTATATTATAATATACCTGCATTATGTATTAAGTTAATTTGTATGTTTTCTACTAGTGGTAAAAAGCTTGATCATGTAATATGAAAAGATGTGACTATTTAAATTTTCTCGAGAATGAGTATAAAATGGTCATTACGTTTATTTTAAATAAAAACTTTGCATGTCCTTCCTAATATAAATGATGTTTATTTATATTATATATTTTTAAATTCAACTAAGACATCTGGTCAGACATGTTGAATCTTGAATCAAAGGTTTGATTGACTCAAGTGGTCTATTAAATTAGACATGTCATTGAATCAAGGACCGTACAAAAAAAACTAAGGGCCATACAATTTAGGGTAGCGACGGGAGGACAAAGTGTGATGCATTCTCTGCATTGATTTAGGGTTTGAATTTAAAGGAGATGGATTTTTTTTTTTTATAAGCTAAAGGAGATGGATTAATGTGTTCTCTGCGAGGGGAGGTGCACTGGTTTTTACTGGGGTGGGTTTAGCTTTTTTTCTGCTGTTTGGGCCTAATGGTCTTTCTTCTAGTTTTTTCTGTTTGCGGGCCATACAATTTCTTTTCCTTCTCTTATAAATTTTCTATGGCTACTCTTCCCACCCCCCTCGTGTCTCTTTCACCCCAAAATTGTTTGGGCCGTACAACCCGAACGCACTCTCTACACCATATTTTTTATCTTTTCTTTTTTGTGATGCTATCCTTTTTTTTTGGATGAGTAAAAATAAATTTTCTTAATCATCAATAAAAAGTTCTCTTAATTAATTAAATGAGTACAAACTATTTTATTTTTGTGGTCATGCTGAGTACAAACTAATTTTCTTCTTGACCAATAAAAAAATAAATTTTCTTAATTATCAATAAAAGGTTCTCATTATTTTAAAAAAACTTTTTTGACTATGATGCACGAACACCTCTATGATTAGGCGTGTCGTGGTGTCCGACACGTGTCGGTGTCCAACACTCATCCGACACTCCTTTGATCGGTCTCCAGCACCTGTAATACACTCGTACAACACATGTCGGACAAGTGTCCAAAAAAAATTGTTTTTTCTTTGCTCTCCTTAGACACATATCAGACATATCTACAAGAGTTTAAGATTTGTCAAAATAACATTATTGATCAAAGAGAAAATGAAAATACTACATTTTAATTACAATATTTTTAGCTTTTTTAATAGTAGAGGAATAAATAAAGATAAAGTACTATCATATATTATTTTAAAACTTTTTTTTTTAAGAAATAAATTTTTCATCTTAGATTTACATATACTATATATTTTGATTCTCAATTTATATTTTTTATAAATATGTAACCGTGTCGTGTCGGTGTCCTATATTTTTTATTCTAGCAGTGTCACTGTGTCCGTGTCGCGGTGTCAGAGTCCATACTTGATAGTTCTTCGACAAACAAAAAAATCCAAACCAGAACAATTTTATCCCTCTCAAACCTTAAAAGTTAAGATGAAGAGATCAAACCTAAAATCCCTTGCCGTGAGATTTATCCCCTCAATTTAATTTCCCCTTGTTTTAACTGTGATGTAAGAACATCATAGCAAGATTCTAAGTGTTATTATGCTTAAATTAAAGAATAGTGAAACTTTCACAGTTTATTGTATCAGAAAACTCTGGGTAATAATTCTATGGCTTATTTGAGCAACTAATGTTATTTGGGTTGGTAGAGAATTGGTTTTGGATTTGATTTCAACAGCAACGAAATAAAAATTTCCACAATGATAGTGGATCTGGATTTTTATTTATTCTTCCTCGTTTCTCCGGTGTTGAAAAGCATATGAGTGATGCGAAGGTGGTGATGATTCTGGCTGTTGATGATTATGTTATGGTGATGATGCAATAGTTGTGATGAATCTGGGTTGGTGTTGACGATTATGATGATTGAATCGAGAAGTTCTCCGTTTGAAGGTGGATTTCGAAAAGGCATACGACTTTATGGATTGGGATGTTCTAGATTTTGTGTTGGGTAAGATGCGCTTTCCCATAAAATGGAGGAACTTGATTAGAGAATGCATTAGTACTTCGTGGATCTCGATCCTTCCTTATTAACGGTAGTCCTACTAATGAATTTAAAATGGAAAGGGGCTCCGTCAAGGAGACCCGCTTTCTCCTCTTTACGGTACTTGCTAATTTTGTCATCACCAACAAACATATTATGTATATATTTTTATTCGATTGATTATTAGGGGTTTTGCGTTCGTGAATATTCATATATTAGTTAATTTGATGTTTTCAATTTAGGGATTTTCATATTGGGTTCAACATCTCTATGTGAATTAATTTGTTGTTTTGAAACAGTGGAACAGAGTAAAAAATCCCGGTGAATAATTCGGCACACATCTTGTTTAGATATGTTCAAATACATTGTTGATGTGTACAATTTTAATAGATCCACAAATAGTATTTAACATATCTTTTTTGAATGAATTGATCAATTGAATTTATATAAAATAATTACAAATGAACAAAATGAAAGTGTTTTTAGCCACTAACCATATGGTTTGAACGACTTTGTTAATTCATCGTGCCGACAAGGGAGAAATTGCTAATATAAGTCCGAGTTTATTCTGAATTGTGGAAGGAATTTGAAGAATCTAATCAATATTTAATAATCTTTATCGGTACACACAGAAAAAAAATCACCAAAAATTCCGCATTTGTGAAGTAGTTATGGATACCATATCATCCTGAATTATTTCATATAATTGGCTTGTACCAACAAAAGAAAATTAAAAGAAAGAAGTACTCCCGCTCTTGTGTCAAAATCAATGTTTTGTCCCTTTTCCTAATAATAGGACTAAATTTGAACCAACTTTACAATCCACCATAAATTATTTGCTAAGTTTTCTTTACATTTTTTTTATTTACGAAGAAGCTTTCTTTCCCCTTTGAATATATGCACTCTCCGCTTCTTACTTTATTCTTTCAAAATCAACGCAATCCACATTTTGGGATAATTAATAATCTCTACTTATTTCACCGTGCATAAAAATTGTTTATTTTACTGATTTGTTTTTACAATTACTGTCTCAAGACTCTATAAATAGGTGCATTCAAGAACGAACCAAAGTGCCAAAACACAACTGTAGCTTATTTTCTTTCAATATATCAAACAATATAGTAATGGCTTTTGTTAAACTCTCTTCTGCTGTGCTCTTCTTGCTTGCCACATTCTGTATGTATTTTAATCATCTTTTTCACCAATATTAATATTATATATATATACACCATGCATTTCAAACTCATGTACGTGAGATATAATTAATCAAAATCTTCCCACATTAACATTTTATTTTTTCAAGTTATATATAGTATTTGTATGATGTTGCAACTTAATTTAATTAGTTGGCTTGTGATATTTTCAGGCATATTTGCGACTGAGAATGTCGGAGCGGTAACTTGTGAGGGGGCTTGTTCTCCGTTTCAGATGCCACCATGCGGCTCTACAGATTGTCGTTGTATCCCCTGGGGTCTATTTGCAGGTGCTTGCACATATCCATCTGGAGCTGTTTTGAAGACGATCGAGGCACATCCTAACTTATGTCAGTCTCATGCAGATTGCATGAAGAAAGGAACTGGTAGCTTTTGTGCTCGTTATCAAAATCCTGATATTGAATATGGATGGTGTTTTGCATCTATCTCTGAAGCACAAGAGATTTTCTTCAATATTTCTTCAAACTACAAATTCACTAAAAACTTCTTAAAGAGTACTGCCACTGCTTAATATGGAGATTAAAAAAATAAAACACAATGCATGCTTGTAATGATGCATCTCTCTAGTCTTTAAAAAATAAACAATCTGGATGGTTATTTTTCCAACAGATAGATCTGTTGGATTTCTTAGATATCCATCAAAATTTCAATAAACGTTTCATGTGTATGGTTGCGGTGCTGAAATTTGTAAGACCCTTAACTTTAGCTATAGCTAGAGTCAGAGTCAATATCTATCCGTCTCATTAATAAATATTAATTTTCTATTTGTCGTTATTAATTATATCGGTAAAATTAGTAGTTTTGTTAAGATTGTCCTCGCAGTTTAATTTAAAATTTGCATACTTGACTCAATGATTTTATTGTCATGCATGAATTATTTATTGAAGCATTCATGTCACATTAGAATTTTAAAAAGAATTTTCTTATAATTTTGAAACAACAAATTAGATATATTTGTTGTTTAATTTTAAGTGGACTCGGATTGACTTATAAATCTTAATAGAAGTTTTATATATGAATATTTATAATGAGAATTTGATCTAATATATATATATATATATCCATGTTTGTAAGCAACATTGTGAATAATCAATAAATTAAGAATCATAAACAACATTGTGACTTGGGCTCTTTGCCCTCTCTTTCACAAAAAAAAAAAAAAAAACAACAACATTGTGACAAGAAATGTCCCATTTTTTTTCCCATTTTGAGTGAAACATGAATTAAAAAATAAACATCACTTTTGGATACTATCATACTGACTTTCCCATTTTTTTTCCTTTCGAAATGCACATGTAACAAATAAAAAATTCTAATATACCTCTACCTTTTCAAAAAAATACAGAAATGTCCTACTTTTTGGCTGTGAGTAGAACCCTCCATCTGCAGGGCAGCCTCCATTTTTAATTTTTTTATTTGAATATGCTGAATGGTTAGAAGGGTTAGAAGGTGCAAGAGATCATTTGGATCACCGTGGTGGTTAAATTTTCGGATGTATTTATGTCACCGTTATCATAAATCAAATTAGCATTTTATATTTGTATTGTTAATTAATAATAATTATAAGACGATAATGACAAATCCATTAAGTCATTCCACAAACAAACAGGTGTATGTTAAGAATTGTAACTAAAAGAATCCTTGGAACTTATAATGCTATCCACGCTCTTTTTCAAAAAAATTGATTCCATGGGAAGTTTTACCCGGGAAAGTGATTCCTGAGATTGATTTTTTAAACCGTGAAACGAATACACCCTAAAAAACATATTTTAATGTGCCAGACAAACGATATGGTATCTCTTCAGAATTTAAATTTTGGTACGTATCTTCAAGTTCAGCATCGGTGTTGACAACGTGCCATTCATATTTCTTTAACCATTCCACATAATCATCTGTTAGTGTGGTGTATGAACATAATATGATCGATTTTAATATGTTTGCGATGCAAATCCTCATACCGGTCTTCAATCCAACGCTTTAACGTTCCCAAATAATAAAATTCGTCAAATGATCTTTCGTGACCCGTAATTCTTATTTTATATTTGGGATTTGCAGCATACCAATCATCAATAATGTTTAGAAGTAGATAAAAATGTAGTAAGATTAAAAATGGAGTAAGAAGTGAAGTAAGAAGAAATGAGAAGAAGTGTGAAAGAAAAAAAAGAGGCTACAAATGGACGCTGCCCTGCGGATGACGCGTCCTTTTTGTTGGAAGCTGCCCTGCGGATGGAGCGTTCTACTCTAAAAAGTAGGGCATTTCATTATTTTTTTGAAAAAATAGGGTATATTGATATTTTTTGTTTGTTACATGTGCATTTCGGAAGTTTGGCAAAATAGTTTTATCAGTTTAGGTGGTAGGGTGGTGTTATTGAAATCGGTTCTGAACTCAATACCTATTTTCTATCTCTCGTTTTTAAAAATTCGGACCAAATTTTGGAAACATATCGTTCGGATTCAAAGGAATTTCTTGTGTGTGTGGGGTGGGGGGGGGGGGGGGGGGGGGGGTGCTAGCCAAGATCGTAAGATTGCTTGGGTTAGTTGGGATAATGTGTGTAGACCTAAGAATTGTGGAGACTTAGGGATTCGGGACCTCTGTGCGGTGAATTTAGCTTTACTAGGGAAGTGGAGATGGAGGATTATTGCTGGGGGTCAGAGGGTTTGGAGGGATATCCTTTTGGCTAGATATGACTCTCTTTTTCCCTCACCTCATCTAGGGGGTCGCCCAAATGGTTTTGCAAGGGTATCATTATGGTGGAAATACGTGTCCCTCTTAGGGGGTGAGAGCACCTCAAATTCAGAATGGTTCTCACAAGGTGTGAGTAGGAAGGTTGACAATGGGAGTGCGACTGCTTTTTGGTTTGACCCATGGTTTGGGGGTTTGCCTCTTAAAGATCGGTACTGTAGGTGGTTCCATATCTCAGAACAATGTTTGGAGGTGGTGAGGGATATGAGCTCCTGGGTGTATGGTCAGTGGGTTTGGGATTTCAGATGGACGAGGGAGCTGTCTGTGGGTGAGCTTGAAATTTTTCAGGATTTACTGCAAGTGATTACTCAGTCCCCGACTTTAGGCGCAGTTGATTCCTGGGTTTGGGTTCATGATCCTAGTGGGAGCTATTCGGTTAAGTCGGCCTACTTGACAATTACTAGTGGGGGGTTGCTCTTCAGCCTGATTATCTTTTGTCGCGGGTGTGGAAGTCTTGGGCTCCCTCAAGAGTGGTTGTTTTATACTGGCAATTACTTCAGGATAGAGTGCCCACCAGGCAAAACCTCCTTAAACGTCGTGCAATTAGGGAGGCTTCTGGTTCTTTATGTGCTTTATGTGGAGACTTTGTGGAGTCCGTTCATCACCTTTTCACTAGCTGTGATGTTATCTCTCTTTTTTGGTACAAACTTGCCCGATGGGTAGGATATCAATTAGTGCCCCCAATAGTATTAGTAGTCTGTTTGAGTGGTTTCTAGGTCTGGGTGCAGGTAGGAAGTCTAAGTTAGGTTGGGTGTTAATTTGGCATGCTGATGTGTGGTATATCTAGCTTTCTCGGAATGATTTGATCTTTACAAGGGGGAACTGTCTCTGTCGTGTCTTTGGTTTATAAGGTTAAACTTCCTTCTTGGAATTGAAGTGGTTTCTGGCCAAAAACCCTGGTAACCCCTGCTTCTTCTATGAGTGGGAGGTGCAACCAGTTATGTGTTGGAGCCGATAGAGGTTGGTGGAGTTCGGGTGCTTGGCGCTATTGAGTCGGCTTGGTGTGTGATTTACTCTGTTTTTTCTCCCTTTGTCCTTTGTTTTTCTCTGTTTCTAACTGTTTTGGTTATAGGTTTTGGTCGGATTGTTGCTCGGTCGCACCTATATGATTTTTGTTTTTGTGTTTTTTTACCTCTTTTGTTTTTTCTGTTGTGAGTACTTCCGGTACTCCTTTGTATTTTGAGTTTTTCCCATGTATTGTATATTCTCTTTTTATATATATATTATCTTTGCCATTCAAAAAAAACATGTGCATTTCGGAAAAAAAAATCCTGACTTTAGAAAGAAGTAATTGGCAAAAACAAACAAAATTAAAGGCATCTGGCTTACTCTTGTATCAAAATCAATATTTTCACCAACTGTACAATCCACCATAAATTGATTTGCCAGCTTTCTTTCCTTTTGAATATAAGCACTATCTGCCTCTAAATTTTTTCCTGCAAAATCGACACCTACAATCCACAGTTTGGGATAACATCGCGGAGGTCACAAGCAACTTTGGAGGATTTACATAAGTGAAATAAATTTTAGTATTTATATAATTTGTCTAATATACATAAGTGAAATAATATTTTTTACTATAGACAAATTTATTTTAATCATCATTAAAATAATACGTAACATCCCATTTCATTTGATTCAATAATGAGATATAATGATTCAATATTGATGAAAATAAACTTATGTATAGTAAATAACTAACAGCCCGTATAATTTTTCACTAGTCTAATGATTAATTTTCTTTGATCGTAGTTCCTCATTCAAAAATGTTTCATGAGAATACTCATAAAAATACCACAAGGAGACAAAAATTGAGAATTGCAAATGATATTTTAGATCTAACAAGCCAGGAAAAAACATGGTTAAAACTACAAGCATAAAAAACATAGGTAAATTGTGACTGAAATAAGTGTTTTTTTTTTTTTTTTGACGAAGTGTTAAACAATATAATGATTTTTTGAACCAAACAAACTTACTGCATTTCATTAACTATTAAATGTTCAATACATAAACGAATAATCTCAAATCTATGGAAGCTAGACCAAGAATTGGCCGCCCTAGCAAGAGTATGAGCAACCGAATTCGCCGGCCTCCTAACAAACTTAACCTCAAAGTTTAGAAAAGACGACATAAAACTAAGAATATCACAAACAATTGAAAGAAACTCAGAGTTGCCTCTACGTTTCATATGAATGGCATTAATCAACACTTTCGAATCACTTTCAAATTGAACTTGATCAAGTCCTCTATATCTAGCTTCTTCCATTGCTAAAAGTAAAGCCCATGCTTCTCCTTCTACCGGTGACAACACATTTTGCTGCCATTGTGTCATATCAGCCATGAAATGACCACTATTATCGCGGAAACACACTCCCACCGAGGCCCTGCCAAAGCCAGACAAAAAGGCAACGTCAACGTTGCATTTTACCCATCCTAGAGCTGGTTTTTCCCACCTTACCAGATCTGCTTCTGTAGTTCCGCTCACACTATTACTTTGTAACTTATGAATTGAGTATCAGTCATTCCAAGCATCAAAAACATATCTTCCAAGTTGGCGTGACATCTGGACATTATCATTCCAAAGCTTATCATTACGATTGTGCCAAATGCACCAGAGTAACATAGCCACTCTACCAACTGTATCACTTCTCTCATTACTGCACACAACAAAAATACGATCCCTAGCATTAGACTGTTGGTATGCAGCATTATGTAGGACCGACGACAGACCAGCTGCACACCAACTATCCCGGGCTACAACACACCTAAAGAATATGTGAAGCTCATCCTCCATCTTCTCATCACACACAGGACAATTGAGGTTACACTCCACTCGCCGTTCCAACAAACGATACCGAGTCGGGAGACATCCTCTACACAAGCGCCAGAGTAAATGTCGTGCCTTGTGCGGGGCTTGAGCTTTCCAAATACCATTCCAATTACCCGCCACATGATATTTGTCACTACCTATTATGTAACGCATAGCTAGCTTATACCCAGATTTCACTGAATAACACCCATTTCTTTCCTCCTCCCAGACCACTTTATCCTCACGGACCGAACTAACAAGTGGTGTTTCTAAAATCCTCTTCGCTACATCTCCTGAAAACAAGTTTCGAACCTTAGCTATATTCCATGCTTTATAATTTTCGTGCAACAAATTTCTGACAGATAGCTGATATACACGTGCAGGTTGAGGAGAGGACATCCATCTATCAGCACTCCCCCGCAGCTAAGGGTCATGCATAACCCAAATATTTACCCCACTTCCAATCCTCCACCTACATCAAAGAGAAAGAATTTGTCTAGCATGCCACATACTACACCAGACAAAGCTAGGGTTGTATCCCAATGGCGCCTCAAATAAAGAGGAATGTGGAAATATCTAGCTTTAATCAACTTTGCTACCAACGAGTGCACAAAAATGAAATTTACAAATGATATATTTAGATCGTATTACCTAGAGGTGTCAAAATCGATGGATTGAATGAATTTGAATTGGATTGCTAATGGATGGATCAAAGTAATCCAAATGGGATATCCTTTTGGCTAGATATGACTCTCTTTTTCCCTCACCTCATCTAGGGGGTCGCCCAAATGGTTTTGCAAGAGTATCATTATGGTGGAAATACGTGTCCCTCTTAGGGGGTGAGAGCGCCTCAAATTCAGAATGGTTCTCACAAGGTGTGAGTAGGAAGGTTGACAATGGGAGTGCGACTGCTTTTTGGTTTGACCCATGGTTGGGGGGTTTGCCTCTTAAAGATCGGTACTGCTCAGAACAATGTTTGGAGGTGGTGAGGGATATGAGCTCCTGGGTGTATGGTCAGTGGGTTTGGGATTTCAGATGGACGAGGGAGCTGTCTGTGGGTGAGCTTGAAATTTTTCAGGATTTACTGCAAGTGATTACTCAGTCCCCGACTTTAGGCGCAGTTGATTCCTGGGTTTGGGTTCATGATCCTAGTGGGAGCTATTCGGTTAAGTCGGCCTACTTGACAATTACTAGTGGGGGGTTGCTCTTCAGCCTGATTATCTTTTGTCGCGGGTGTGGAAGTCTTGGGCTCCCTCAAGAGTGGTTGTTTTATACTGGCAATTACTTCAGGATAGAGTGCCCACCAGGCAAAACCTCCTTAAACGTCGTGTAATTAGGGAGGCTTCTGGTTCTTTATGTGCTTTATGTGGAGATTTTGTGGAGTCCGTTCATCACATTTTCACTAGCTATGATGTTATCTCTCTTTTTTGGTACAAACTTGCCCGGTGGGTAGGATATCAGTTAGTGCCCCCAATAGTATTAGTAGTCTGTTTGAGTGGAGTATTATGAGTAGCTCAACTCTTATTTGGTTAGATTCATAGATGATCTTCCTCAAATTGATTTAGAACTTGTAAATTTCTGAGGTGCTTATTATTTCAATTTTAATCTTGTCGTTATTCAGTTATCTCTGTGTTAATGCTTTTAAAAATTACAACCTTATAGTTGCTCATAGGTTTCAATTGATTACTAGCCCTAACTATTGAACTGGAATATGAGATAAACTGTTTGGTTAACCGTGATAAAAGAATTAATGTTCGATAAAACTTTTTATAATTTTTGGATTTAGCTAAAATTCCGCATTTGTGAAGTAGTTATGGATACCATATCATCGAGAATTATTTCATATAATTGGCTTGTACCAACAAAAGAAAATTAAAAGAAAGAAGTACTCCCGCTCTTGTGTCAAAATCAATGTTTTGTCCCTTTTCCTAATAATAGGACTAAATTTGAACCAACTTTACAATCCACCATAAATTATTTGCTAAGTTTTCTTTACATTTTTTTTATTTACGAAGAAGCTTTCTTTCCCCTTTGAATATATGCACTCTCCGCTTCTTACTTTATTCTTTCAAAATCAACGCAATCCACATTTTGGGATAATTAATAATCTCTACTTATTTCACCGTGCATAAAAATTGTTTATTTTACTGATTTGTTTTTACAATTACTGTCTCAAGACTCTATAAATAGGTGCATTCAAGAACGAACCAAAGTGCCAAAACACAACTGTAGCTTATTTTCTTTCAATATATCAAACAATATAGTAATGGCTTTTGTTAAACTCTCTTCTGCTGTGCTCTTCTTGCTTGCCACATTCTGTATGTATTTTAATCATCTTTTTCACCAATATTAATATTATATATATATACACCATGCATTTCAAACTCATGTACGTGAGATATAATTAATCAAAATCTTCCCACATTAACATTTTATTTTTTCAAGTTATATATAGTATTTGTATGATGTTGCAACTTAATTTAATTAGTTGGCTTGTGATATTTTCAGGCATATTTGCGACTGAGAATGTCGGAGCGGTAACTTGTGAGGGGGCTTGTTCTCCGTTTCAGATGCCACCATGCGGCTCTACAGATTGTCGTTGTATCCCCTGGGGTCTATTTGCAGGTGCTTGCACATATCCATCTGGAGCTGTTTTGAAGACGATCGAGGCACATCCTAACTTATGTCAGTCTCATGCAGATTGCATGAAGAAAGGAACTGGTAGCTTTTGTGCTCGTTATCAAAATCCTGATATTGAATATGGATGGTGTTTTGCATCTATCTCTGAAGCACAAGACATTTTCTTCAATATTTCTTCAAACTACAAATTCACTAAAAACTTCTTAAAGAGTACTGCCACTGCTTAATATGGAGATTAAAAAAATAAAACACAATGCATGCTTGTAATGATGCATCTCTCTAGTCTTTAAAAAAATAAACAATCTTGATGGTTAATTTTCCAACAGATAGATCTGTTGGATTTCATAGATATCCATCAAAATTTCAATAAATGTTTCATGTGTATGGTTGCAGTGCTGAACTTTGTAAGACCCTTAACTTTAGCTATAGCTAGAGTCAGAGTCAATATCTATCCGTTTCATTAATAAATATTAATTTTCTATTTGTCGTTATTAATTATATCGGTAAAATTAGTAGTTTTGTTAAGATTGTGCTCGCGCCTTAATTTAAAATTTGCATATTTGACTCAATGATTTTATTGTCATGCATGAATTATTTATTGAAGCGTTCATGTCACATCAGAATTTTAAAAAGAATTTTCTTATAATTTTTGAAAAAACAGATTAGATATATTGTTGCTTAAATTTTAGTGGACTCCAATTGACTTATAAATCTAAATAGAATTTTATATATCAGTTGTAATGAGAATTTGATCTAATTATATATTTTCAAGGCCAAGAGCAAAATATATATTTCTCCAAACATTAAATATTTGTTTGTAAACAACATTGTGAAATAAACAATAAATTAAGAAATATAAACAAAATTGTGACAAGTCAACCATTTGAGTGAAACATGAATTAAAAAATAAACATGTTTACTATGAGTTCTTTTGTCTATTTACAAATTTTAAGAGCGAACATATATTTTCAAATGATAAATTGGTGATTTACTCCATAGATATATAAACTGGATCTCAAGTGTTGTAACAAAATATAAACTCAACATTGACTTAAAAAATAAAAACTCAATAATGAGTCTTATAAATCCTATTTAAATATTATGGAATTTGTAGTTAACAATTCAATTGACTTCATTTGTCATTCGGGAAGAAAAAATAAATACTAATAATATATATGAGAATCTGAAGAGCAGAAGTACTAGTACTTTTTAATTAATATGAATAATGAATTAGTTAAGGAGCATGAATCAAATGACACTGATATATACCAATTATTGTTCTTAAAATTAACTCCATCTACAAATTATTATTAGTTTTCTACTTTTATATATACACTAGACTATTACCCGTGCGATGCACGGGTCTTTTAGAATGTTATATATAACATTCAATTTAGTTTTATTATTCTTTGTAGACATATTTAAATATAATATATAATATTCAAACAATATTTGTAGAATTCTATCAAAAAATGAAGTTAGAAAATATAAATATAAAAAATCCAATTATTAAATCATATTTAGTCAATTGTTTTTTAACATTTATCCAAATTAAATTTCATAGGAGGAGTGAACTTAGGAGTATGAATAACACAATCAAATTTGTCCTTTAAAATTAGTTCAAACTGACGCATCCAACTTTATAATAAAATCACCCAAGTATCATACTGGATATTATAAAAATCACGCAATGCAGGTTATCCACGTGTAAAATATATATTGCCGTTAATTTTTTCAACTAAAACTTCAAATTGATTTCCAGTTTGGATCAATAAGTGTAGCATAACGATGTATGTTGTCACGAAAATCAGAAGCAAACATTTTTGGTAACATGATTGTGCCCTAAAATAAAAACAATAACGGTGTTAAATATTTGTGTAGCGAATCGCGGTGATGTATTTTTTAACAATTTATTTCAATTAAAATAGGGTTATTATGGTTAGCTAGAGAAATATAGATCTTTATATGTTATTACTGATATATCTTAATTAAGGAAAAATATATATTGAATATTAAAAAAAATTCAGGTAGATCAAATAAAAATAATTTAGATTAGAAAAATTCTTTGAATGTCTGATGAAAAATAAAATGGAGTTCATTCAGGTAAATCAAATAAAAATAGTTGGATTAGAAAAAATATATTGAATGTGCGACGAAAAAAATAAATGTGGCTTATTTTTATGGAAACAAAATCAGACATTATTATTAAAAAAATATCTTGGATTTGAAAAAAAAAATGGAGTTGATTTCTAGGAAAGCAAAATTAGGCACTAAAAGTCGTAGTTATTAGTTGGTGTAACCAAAATATATCAAATGAATTTAAATAGCTTAGTGGTATATGAACTAACCAATTATGAGAGAACATGAGTTCGATTTCTGGGAGGAAATTTTTAACATTTTTAATAATTAAATTAGGGTTTAGGTAGGGTTAAATTAGGGTTACTTGGAGACTTAACAACTTTTATATATATAATGATGATATATATAGGGCGCGTATATAGTGAGAATGACTTATTTATATGAGAATGGTTTTAAACCATTAGATAAAAAATAGAGGGCTGAGATTAAACATTTCATTTAAACAATCATGTGTCTCTCTCTAGACTATCTATGATGAACCCATTCATTTTCTCTTCCTGTCACGTTATGCGTGCAACATCACCGATTCTGGCTGTTCATCTTCTTCCCTCTACGTTATGCCTGCAATATCATTAACAATTCATATAATTTCGTAATTTTTTATTCTAGACTAGACTTGGGACTGACCAAAGTCCAATACGTCATTTTTAAGGCTATATAAGTGTCATCGCACCATGTCATGAGGTAGGTATTATTAAACTTTATGTGTCAGATTGTTTGAAAATGCACACTCACCACCGTTGTGGATATCAATCAAGTATCAACACACCGTCGTCCGAGTAGCTTTCTTTCACCGATCTATTGTGGCCAAGGGTGGAGGCTGGTGTAATTTTAGGGTAGCCTTGGCGGCAAATTACCCCATGTTTATTCCTTCAATTTATTTAATTTATGTAATTGAGTTATGTATTTTTATATATATTTGCCTACTTTAATAAGGTAAGGTAGATTTTGTTGGGTTTTGGGCTCCCTTCCTATGTGGAGAAAAGTCCAATTTTATTAGCCCATTATGTCTCACTTATATAAGTGGAGAGTGGTCATACTAGGGTTATCAAGAGAGAAAATTTTGTGAGAGAACAACCTTCAAAAAGAGAGTAAATTTTGTGAGAGAACAACCTTCAAAAAGAGAGAAAAGAGGAGAGAAATCAATTCCCGTTTTTGACACAGCAGTCTCACTAAAATTGAAATTCCCGATTCGTTAACCGTTGGAATTGGCTCAAATTTGGAGGGCATATTCGCAGCTTCAGGGGCTACACTTTCACCGTTCGGATCGTCGAAATCAGGTCTGGATCGTGAGATATTTTGATCTCAGTGCATCAGTATTTTTGGGATTTTTTCATCTTCTTCTTCTTCTTGTTTTGCAAGCTTTTGTGCTTTGTTGTGTAATTGGTTGTTAGCACTTGTTTTGTGCATCACTTTGAGACTCTTTTGTACCCATATTTGATTATAGTGGAGCTATTTCTTTGGTCTGGACGACCCGTGGTTTTTTACTCTCACATCGAGGGTTTTCCACGTTAAAATTCCGGTGTCTTTATTTTGCTTTATTGTCTACCATATTATTTGTTGTTGATCCTCAAGGTTCTTACAAGTTTGGGGAATTTTATTTCCGCTGCGTATTGCTCGTTATTATTATTATTGTGCTAATTCCCCATCAGAGTGGCATCAGAGCTCTTGGTTAAGGGCAATTTTACTTGTTTGAGCGATGGAGTCAAATACAAATATGAAGATGGTATTGTTGAATGGTTCTAATTACCATTTGTGGAAGGGCAAGATGAAAGACTTGTTATTTGTGAAGAAATTGCACTTACCGGTATTTAGTTCCACAAAGCCGGATTCTATGTCTGATGAAGAATGGGAGTTTGAACACTTACAGGTATGTGGTTTTATTCGGCAATACGTTGAAGATAATATTTATAACCATATTGCTAATGAGACACATGCAAAAACTTTGTGGGAGAAGTTAGAGTCCTTGTATGCCTCTAAATCAGGGAATAATAAATTGTTCTTGTTGAATAGCTTCATAAGTTTGAAGTATAAGGAGGGGACTTCTATTTCAGATCACTTGAGTGAATTTCAGGGGCTCCTTGATCAGATGTCAGGAATGGGTATTAAATTTGAAGATGAACTTTTGGGACTATTTCTATTGCTATCTTTACCAGAGTCTTGGGAGACGTTTCGGGTTTCTATTACAAGTTCTGCTCCTAAAGGTGTTGTTTCTTTGGAAACGGCTAAGGGTGGTATTCTTAATGAGGAGATGAGAAGGAAGGCACAAGGTACTTCATCTCAATCCGAGGTACTTGTCACTGAAAATAGGGGGAGAAGTCAGAAGAAAGAACCGAAAGGTGGTAGAGAGAATAGCAGAAGCAAGTCTAAAGGGCGATACAAGAATATGGAGTGTAATTATTGTCATAAATCAGGGCACATACAAAAGTACTGTTATCAGTGGAGAAAAGATAACAAAGGCAAGAAGGGTAAGCAGAAACAAAGAGATCATGAAGATCATGATGATGATCGTATTACTACTGCTATCAATGATGATCTTGTTATTCTCCGTGATCACGAGTCCATTAATCTTGTATCAGATGAGAGCATGTGGATTGTTGACAGTGGTGCTACATTGCATGTTACACCGAGGAAGGAGTTCTTCACATCTTATACTTCCGGTGACTTTGGAGGGTTGAAGATGGGTAATGATGGTGTAGCTAAGGTAATTGGTATTGGTGATATTTGCTTGCAAACCAACATGGGAATGCAATTGTTGCTTAGAGATGTCAAACATGCTCCAGATGTCCGTTTTAATTTGATCTCTGTGCATATGCTTGATGATTGTGGTTATGATAATCACTTTGGTTCTGGAAAGTGGAAACTCAGTAAAGGTAACTTGGTTGTGGCTAGAGGGGAGAAAAATTCAAAACTGTATTGGACAAAAGCTTTGGTTGCTAGAGACAGTGTGAATGCTATCGACATGAAAGCATCTTTGTGGCACCGTAGGCTTAGTCATATTAGTGAAAAGGGGCTGAATGTTTTAGCCAAAAAGGATGTACTTCCGGGATTAAAGAATGCAGATTTGGAGAAGTGTTCTCATTGCATGACTGGTAAACAGACTAGAGTATCCTTCAAGAAGCATCCTCCCTCAAGAAAGTCAGAGTTGCTTCAATTGGTGCATTCTGATGTTTGTGGTCCATTAAAGGTAAAATCTTTTAGTGGTGCACTTTATTTTGTTACTTTTATTGATGATTGTTCCAGGAAACTATGGGTATATGCTATAAAGACAAAAGACCAAGTGTTGGAGAAATTCAAAGAATTTCATGCTTTGGTTGAGAGGCAATCAGGTAAGAAGCTGAAATGTGTTCGTTCTGATAATGGTGGTGAGTATTGTGGTCCCTTTGATGTCTATTGCAAGCAGCAGGGTATTGCACATGAAAAGACTCCTCCTAAAACTCCTCAGTTGAATGGTTTAGCAGAGAGGATGAATCGAACACTTGTTGAGAGAGTTAGATGTATGCTCGCAGAAGCTAAGTTGCCTCAACATTATTGGGGTGAAGCACTGTACGCGGCGGTGCATGTTATCAATCTCACTCCTACTGTTGTTTTGAACAGTGAAGTTCCAGACAAAATTTGGTTTGGAAAGAATGTCAAATATGATCATTTGAGAGTCTTTGGTTGTAAGGCTTTTGTGCATGTTCCAAAGGATGAAAGATCCAAGTTGGATGCAAAGTCAAAACAATGTATCTTCATCGGCTATGGGCAGGATGAGTTTGGTTACAAGTTTTATGATCCTATAGGGAAGAAACTTATCAGAAGCCGCGATGTTGTGTTCATGGAAGACCAAACTATTGAAGACATTGATAAGGTGGAGAAGACTACACCCAAGAAAGATGTTAGTTTGTCTAATATTGATCCAGTTCGGTTGCCTGTTCATAATCTGGATACTATTAGTGGTGATGTTCAGAATGGTGAGCCACATGAGTATGTTGATGATCAACAACTTGGAGAAGAGGTATATATTCCAGCTGATAATGATGAGGAGAATGATATGTCACAGGATGAGAATCTTGGTGAAGCTCCAGAATCATCTCAAGTTCAACTTAGGAGGTCCAACAGACAGAGACAACCTTCTACAAGGTATAATTCTGATGAATATGTGACTTTGACTGATGAGGGTGAACCTGAGTATTTTCAAGAAGCCATGGAAAGTGATGAAAATCAAAAGTGGTTGGATGCAATGAATGATGAGATGAAATCCTTGCATGATAATCACACTTATGATTTAGTGAAGTTGCCTAAAGGCAAAAGGGCTTTGAAAAATAGGTGGATATATAGAGTCAAACATGAGAGTAACTCAGAGTCTCCAAGGTATAAAGCCAGATTGGTGGTGAAAGGTTTCCGTCAAAGAAAGGGTGTTGATTTTAATGAGATTTTCTCACCTGTTGTGAAGATGTCATCAATTAGAACCGTGTTGGGTTTGGCAGCTACTCTTGATCTAGAGGTTGAGCAAATGGATGTGAAAACGGCTTTCCTTCATGGTGATTTGGAGGAAGAGATCTACATGAAGCAACCCGATGGTTTTCAAGTCAAAGGTAAAGAAGACTATGTGTAGATTGAGAAAGAGCCTATATGGGTTGAAGCAAGCTCCAAGGCAGTGGTACAAGAAGTTTGAGTCTGTTATGTCTGAACAAGGATACAAGAAGACTACTTCAGATCATTGCGTCTTTGTTAGAAAATTTTCTAACGATGACTTCATTATCCTATTGTTATATGTTGATGATATGCTTATTGTAGGGAAAAATATTTCTAACATTGACAGGTTAAAGAAGCAGTTGGGCGAGTCATTTGCCATGAAAGACATGGGAGCAGCTAAACAGATTCTTGGCATAAGAATCATGCGTGACAGAAAGGAGAAGAAACTTTGGATGTCACAAGAACACTATATCAAAAGAGTGTTGCAGAGATTCCAGATGGAAAATTCTAAGGCGGTAAGCACTCCTCTTGCTACTCATTTCAAGCTGAGTTCTAAACAAAGTCCTTCAAGTGAAGATGAAACACTTGATATGAAGCGTGTTCCTTATGCGTCTGCTGTGGGTAGTTTGATGTATGCAATGGTGTGCACAAGACCAGATATAGCACATGTTGTTGGTACAGTCAGTAGATTTTTGTCAAATCCAGGTAGAGAGCATTGGAATGCTGTAAAATGGGTTTTAAGGTATCTTCGTGGTACTACTTGTATGAGACTTTGCTTTGGGGGAGATAAGCCTACTTTGGAAGGGTACTCTGACTCAGATATGGCTGGCGACATTGATTCCAGAAAATCTACTTCGGGCTACATGATTAAGTTTGTAGGGGGAGCTGTGGCTTGGCAGTCCAGATTGCAAAAGTGTGTAGCATTGTCTACTACAGAGGCAGAGTTCATTGCTATTACCGAAGCATGCAAAGAGTTGCTATGGTTGAAGAAATTCTTGCAGGAGCTTGGTTTTGTTCAAGACAAATATGTGTTATTTGTTGATAGCCAAAGTGCTATTCATCTTGGTAAGAATCCGACTTTTCATAATAGGTCCAAACATATTGATGTGAGGTATCATTGGATACGTGATGTTTTGGATGCTAAGTTGTTGGAACTAGCTAAGGTTCATACGGATGATAATGGTTCAGATATGATGACCAAGGCGTTACCAAGGGGAAAATTTGAAACATATTGTGATATCGCCGGTTTGGCGATTTCCTCCACATAGTTGTGAGGGGGAGATTTGTTGGGTTTTGGGCTCCCTTCCTATGTGGAGAAAAGTCCAATTTTATTAGCCCATTATGTCTCACTTATATAAGTGGAGAGTGGTCATACTAGGGTTATCAAGAGAGAAAATTTTGTGAGAGAACAACCTTCAAAAAGAGAGTAAATTTTGTGAGAGAACAACCTTCAAAAAGAGAGAAAAGAGGAGAGAAATCAATTCCCGTTTTTGACACAGCAGTCTCACTAAAACTGAAATTCCCGATTCGTTAACCGTTGGAATTGGCTCAAATTTGGAGGGCATATTCGCAGCTTCAGGGGCTACACTTTCACCGTTCGGATCGTCGAAATCAGGTCTGGATCGTGAGATATTTTGATCTTAGTGCATCAGTATTTTTGGGATTTTTTCATCTTCTTCTTCTTCTTGTTTTGCAAGCTTTTGTGCTTTGTTGTGTAATTGGTTGTTAGCACTTGTTTTGTGCATCACTTTGAGACTCTTTTGTACCCATATTTGATTATAGTGGAGCTATTTCTTTGGTCTGGACGACCCGTGGTTTTTTACTCTCACATCGAGGGTTTTCCACGTTAAAATTCCGGTGTCTTTATTTTGCTTTATTGTCTACCATATTATTTGTTGTTGATCCTCAAGGTTCTTACAAGTTTGGGGAATTTTATTTCCGCTGCGTATTGCTCGTTATTATTATTATTGTGCTAATTCCCCATCAGATTTAGCTATGTCAAATAAGTTCATTTGTGAAAATTAACAGCAATAGGAGGGAAAAAATAAAATTATAGTTAAATGTATTTTTTTTTTTTCTTTTTCAATATTTTCAATCGTAACTACGCAAATAACTTACTTTGTCACCAACGGGACAAAATTCATAATTTTTTTTTTCCTTTATAATTTGACCTCATAAAATTTCAGTTAACTTTCCAACTATCACCACCGTGAGTCTATGAATTCCGATCACAACATTTTTTTGTATTTTTCCACAAAATAATTGTGATTATTAAACTTAACATCACTTTAAACGAACTCTTCACACAGACAACACCAGTTTCCTGCAGTGAAAATGACTAGCAACTGTCATTATGCCTCAAATAAATAAAGTAGTTGAATGTTATTAGATGAATATTGATAAAAGTCAAAACAATTCAATACATCCATTACTATAGGAATTTGAGAGCGGCTAGTATCACTTTCGGATTCAAATAAATTATATGAATGTCTAAAGCTACGTGTCTGTATATACATTTTTATCTGTATATACATTTGATTGATTGATAAATAAGCCCATTCTCAAAGCTAGCTGAAACAAACACGTACAAGCAAATTCTACGAGAAATATTATGATAGTATTTGATTTTTTAGATTGGAATATTAGCACTCCAATTATTTTACATACTCTCAGTCTAAAATTATTTTACACATGTATTCAATAATATATTGATACGCCATTTAATGTGTTTTAAAACACATGATATGTTTGTCAACAAAAAAACACGAGTTGAGATCCTCTCCATTTTTAATTATTTTCATTTCTTCTATTACTATATAGTTTTGAAAATATAAATGCAAAAGTGTGACATTTAGAGGATTCTTGCTCGAAAAACACAAGACGTGTCACATTTATTAAATGATGAGACAATATATTATTGAATGCATGTGTAAAATAATTTTACAGTAACAGTGCATAACAATTAAACTTATTTTTTTAGTCTCGACTAGGGAATTATTATTTTACAGTATACAAAAAAATGTCTCACGTTCCTCTGAAATATAAAATAAGATAAGTTTCTACAAACACTTAGCACTCTCAAATTTACTTGAGCAGCGCATTCAATATCCATAATTGCTGGTCTTTCATTGATTGAGGACTTGCCTGACCTGGTAATCTTCCCGTGTTTTTTTATTTTGATCAGATAGTCAAAAAAATTCACACCTTAAAGTGGATAACTGAAAATTTTATGTTCAAACTATCTCTGTATATAATGTGATGTCATTATCAACTAAGTAACATCTATAGATTCCGCTATCGGGTACACCAACACTAAAGCGGCCAAATACCTCGAAAAACGGTTAAGCAGACTTGAATTTGATCCACTTACTTTCACAAATCATTTCTACGTTTGCGATATCTTGATTCCTACAGTAATTTTTTGTCAAATTGTAAGACAAAAATGATAAAATGATTACAAATTTAAAAAGTAATATTAAATGCATTTCTTACTAAAATGTGGACAATAGGTTTTTTTACTCCATAGATAAAATGACAATAATCACAAAAAACTCACAATATTTCAAATGAAAGTGTTCAACATATATACTACATTAAGCGCCACCGAAATTATGTGCAATATCTGATGGCGTTGGTAGAGGATAGAACATGTCCTATTCGATATATTGAAAATGGAGTGGCCAGACTTTAGATGCAAATCAACAATACTTAGCACTTTGTGGGGGCATTTTGACATTGATATTGAATTTGTCTCGCACAAAATGGCGAGGGAATGATTGCTAGCCTAGAGGGGAGGATGGGCAATTGTAAGAGAAGATAAAAGACCTATAACAGGACCTATAACAGAGGTGAATAATAATGGAAACGGATTGCATGTCGTAGATTTTCACAAAGTTTTCACACTGTTTTACATCAGGACCGTCCGATCAAAACTATACGGCCATGATCATTTTAAATGATTTTATAACAGAGCTGATTTGCACCGTCCGATCTATGATTAATGGCTCAGATTTAAAATTTTGTGATTTCCCCCGGATCCGAGTAATAATAGGTAAAAACCTATAAAACAATATCATGTGATATAAAGGGTTGGGACAAAGAAAATGACAATCAATTGAGAGAAAGTATTTTATAGCCTAATTTAACGGTGTGAAATACAAATGAGCTATTATTATGGGACTTGTGTGATTTTAACGATATTTAAATGTGTGCATATTGGGCCAAAAAAAAAGTGTACATATGTTTTCTTATACAATAAAAAAATGCTTTAAATGTGTACATATTTTTTTATCTAAATAATGGTGTCTGCATAGATCTAATTAGTTTTTCTTTTCTTGATTTCTTCTTCTGAGTGCGTCGTTATTTGGTTTCTCGTTATGTTGCTATGTTTTTTTTTTATTTAATTGAAAACTCAACTTCCATCAATTATACAATTCAATCAATGACTCGAGTTTCAACATTGCAGATCAAGTTCAGAGATGTGAATATGATGGTCACGTTCATTTTTGCACTTTCACAGGCATTTAGTCATTTTATGTTATTAACTTGAATGAATATGAATATGAATTAACGTAGTATAAGTTTTGCTCCTCTCAACCAAGCACCAACTGTCCAAATACTAATGGCACTTTAATGTGGCATGCTACGGACAGTTGAAATTAGTAAATGTGTGTCAAAATTGGTAGTCAGTTGCAATCTAAACATACAACCGACTTTTATCTAGAAAACTACTATTCCCTTACTTACTATTAAATAAAATTATACTCCTACTTAGGTATCTATCTATATAAATGGTGTGAGGCCACTTAGGGATCTTCATTCTATCTTGCTTTCAGTATCTCTACTTCTCAATCTTTATTTTCAGCTACTATTTAATACTTGAAGCTCTAATTAATTTCCAAGATGGAGTTTCCTCATTTGTCCATCTTTATTGTACTCAATGTAAGCAACTACTTCCAAACTCCAAACTATAGTCTAGCATGTGACTAATATTTTTCCCACTTATTCTTCAACATTTAGTTCCTTTTTATTATTATTACTTCATTTGATAAATAAATAAACAAATAAATACTGAAATAAACTTGTATTGTAGCTTGCACTTGTAGCAACACATGCTGCCTTACCTCCTGAAATGTACTGGAAGTCCAAACTTCCCACAACTCAAATGCCAAAAGCCATCACGGATCTCCTTCAAGCTGGTTAGTACATACACACAACTTAATATAGATAAGTTATCATACATAAGAGTTTATTATAAGCTACTTATTATATAATAAAAGTTAAAATTAATTTTATTATAAATTATAAGTTGTTTTTATAAATTCCTTTAAACAATCTCAGTAGTCTTTATGCTAAGAAATAACGAGAAATGTTTAAGAGTGTTTCTGGAATACTCTTTAAGCATCTTAAGTACTATCTTCCGTCAGTCATTATCATAAGAAATAACCAATTTCTTAGATTCATTAAATAGTTTATGTATATAAATTATTCAATAAATTTAAAAAGTTAACTCTTTCTTATAAAAAGGACGGGAGGAAATAGTAAATTTTTGTGAAAATATGTAAAGTGTACATATTGAGAATTTTAAGATATTTTACTTTGTTAAATAAATAATTTATTTAAATTAAATACTTAAAAATGTTTCAAAAATACTCGTCGGCAAGACCTATTAAAAATTAAGTTCAAAGTTAATTCAAATCTTACTATTCCTAACATCACTAGTCTCCAAAATAGTTATTTTGAATGACTTATGAGGTAGGAAATTATGACATAATTAATATCAAATTTATAGTAAAAAAAATAATAATATCAAACTTAATTTCAGTGTCCAAAAAAACGTTATGGGCTAAAGGTACGTAGAGCCCATACACTCTTTTTTTTTCTCTTTTTAATGGCTGCCCATACTCGTCTTTTTTTGGTCAGAGCCCATACTCGTCTTAATAAGATTTAAACTGATTTTTTTAACTGAATTTTTTTGGGTGGTCTAGTTGTAAAATATCTATTATTATTTGATTTTTTCTCTGTTTCAAAATATAAGTAAAAATTGGTCGATAAAATTTGACATATTTAGTGTAAAATTTAGACTACATACATTAACTTTTGTTAATTAATTTTTACTTATATTTTGGGACAAAGAAAATATTTCACATGTAAAGCCCATAACATATGTGCAAACTACTAGTGAAAAAATTAATGGCAAACCTCGCGATATTTGTTATTGATTGTATTGAAATTGCAAACATGTTCACACGTGTTACACGTGTTTCATTTATTAGTCATTTTCGTTATTATCAAATTTATTTTATGTGGTAAATTTGGACCACAAATATGTTTTTTGTTTATCAAATTAGTCCATTGAATTATTAACAAAATAGTCATTGTGGATGTTTTTGTAATTTCAATATATTTAGTTACTATAATGACAACGTCTCACATATTAAATGGAACGATTAAATAGTGTTTACCCATGTAATATTAGCGAATTTTTGTGTATCCCTAATAATTTTTTTTATTATCCCCAGTAATGTTAAAAATCTATCGTTTTAGTCCCTAACTGAATATGTTGGCTTCCACCCTTTTGACCCTTATAACGTTAGCAAATTTTGGTTTACCTCATCAATATAGGGGTTAATGAAAAAAAGAATTGCAGAAAATAAACCAAAATTCGCTAAAATAACAGGGGTAAACACTATTTTACCCAAAATAAAATAAGTATATTTCATTAAAACCAAAACAATCAATAACAATTTCTATTTCGAAAATAAGTCATGTCAACACACATACGTACTAATAAGTGTTTCATTAAGCTATTTAAACAATTTCATGATCTAGTCCTATGAATAAGATGATGAATTGACACAAACTATATGAATGTACAGATTGGACAGAAGAGAAAAGCACATCAGTAGCTGTAGGAAAAGGCGGCGTCAACGTTGATGCAGGAAAAACAAAACCAGGAGGAACATCAGTTAATGTAGGAAAAGGTGGAGTCCATGTTGATGCAGGGAAAACAAAGCCAGGTGGAACATCAGTGAATGTAGGTAAAGGCGGAGTTCATGTAAATGCAGGGAAAGGAAAACCTTCCGGTGGAACATCGGTTAATGTTGGTCATGGAGGCGTTAATGTTCATGCCGGAAAAGGAAAAGGAAAACCAGTTCATGTTTCAGTTGGAAACAAATCACCATTTTTGTACAATTATGCTGCTAGTGAGACACAATTAAGTGATAAACAAAATGTAGCACTTTTCTTCTTAGAAAAAGATTTGCATCAAGGAACAAAATTGAACTTACAATTCGCGCAAAACTCAAATGATAATGATGCAAAATTCTTGTCTAAAGAAGTTGCTAATTCGATACCTTTTTCCTCAAGCAACGTTGAAAACGTACTCAACAAGTTTTCAATCAAGGAAGGAACAAAGGAAGCTGAAAATGTGAAGAATACAATAAGCGAGTGCGAAGAAAAGGGTATCAAAGGAGAAGAAAAGCTTTGTGTAACATCGTTAGAATCAATGGTTGATTTCACTACTTCGAAACTCGGAAACAATGTTGAAGCTGTTTCAACAGAAGTGAAAAAAGAAAGTGATATGCAACAATATGTAATAGCAAAAGGAGTGAAGAGATTGGGAGAGAAGAACAACGCTGTTGTGTGTCACAAAGAGAATTATCCTTACGCGGTTTTTTACTGTCATAAAACCGATACAACTAAAGTTTACTCCGTGCCTTTGGAAGGTGTTGATGGAAACAGAGTTAAAGCTGTTGCAGTTTGTCACACTGATACATCACAATGGAATCCTAAACATTTGGCTTTTCAATTGCTTAAAGTTCAACCTGGAACTATTCCAGTTTGTCACTTCCTTCCACAAGATCATGTTGTTTGGGTTTCAAAGTAATTAAAACAAACAGTTTCATGAATAGGGTTATGTTTGAATAATAAACACTATATAGCAGCTAGCTACTTTCAAGATTTGAAATTATAAAAGTTGTATGTTTAATTATGTTATATGGTTACAAGTTTGTGTATGTCCACATGATGTATTATTATGGTTAGTACTATATGTTATGTATGTTCTAAATGAAATACAATATGCAATAGAGCTGCTTTACTTTAATTTGGTGTTTGAGATCTTAGTTTTACTATATATCTAATATAGATTTGTGTTTGGAGTTTGTGGCTTGTTAAGCTCTTTTATAGCTTAACAAGCCTTAATCCATGAGTACATATGATCATCTATTATAGTTATACAACAAAAAAAAGGTCGACAATGGAATGGCAGAGTTGCTACGTACGGCCGTAGCCTGGCACCATGGATGGTCTAGTACGTGCTCTCACAACTTGGGCACGAATCTCCTTTTGTTCCTAATGTTCCGCTACGACCATAGCGGAGCACTACAGATTGCCGTATTGCTCTCGTAGTTTTGTAAGGACTCACACTTTCTTGGTCCATAAGCGGCCGTTGGCCTTCTCTTCATTAATTACTTAGGCATCAATAATATCAAAATTTTGCATCAATTCTTTCACATAAATGAAAATAGAACGAAAAAGTAGCAAGAGATTCCTACAATAACATTAAACTACTAAATTTACAAAATAAAATAAGCCATAAAAAATAGGTAGAAAACTAAGCTATCAAAGTTTCCCATAATCATTGTCTGTCCTTAAGCAATTGCTTCGGATAGAAAATATTAGAACGAGTGAACATAAGATCAAGAAACACAATTGTTAAGCACAAGTGCAGGCATTAGACAATGTTAAAAACACATGATAACCAATTTAGGTTCCAAGTTAGAGTCTTAGACTCCTCATAAACACAAAAGATATCATCAATGAAACTCTTACCAGCACGGGTACTCCATTTGAGAGAGAGTATCGGTACCAGATACATACTCATACTAATATCGGGTATATATCTGTAGCTTAATTTATGCTCATATCTCTACATTAATTTTTCTAAAAATATGGAACCAACCGGTACCCGTACTTCGTACTTAGGCAATGTAACCTCACAAGTTCTCTCACCCTATATTGGGGTGATTTGTTTCTCCTTAACCTTGCCGATAAACCAAAATCTCTACTACATCACTTGTGAAAGCAAACATGAATAAAAAGATAATTTTCAATGGTTTATTAATTGCGCATCTAATTGTACAAACTAAGGCACAAGCATAAGACACCGAATTATATGCAGTGTGTGCTTTGGTTTTTTTTTTTCACCACGATTTAAATCTGGTTCAGGGGTTAGTTATAGTATCAAATAGTTTCAGCTCTTTCCAATCGCAGTTGCATGTGTGGTCCTCTCGTGTATGCTTTGATTTGTAGGTGCTCAATTAATAAATCAACTGTAATTATATTCTACAAATATATTAATGAAAATATAGTTAATAATCAATAACTGATTGATAAGGATATTTTTTGGGTATTTTGAACAGGCAAATATGATATATATATATATATATATATATATTAATCGAAAATTTCTTCAACGAGAGAGGGCGGCCTTTAGATTTAGAAGCAACAAGTTGGGAAACCAATAGAACGCTTCGCGTTTTCTAGTAAACAGGCCGTGGCATATCGACAAATGTCATTATTGTTACGCCGACCACCAGGCCGTGAGGCCATTGTAATTGCCCCTGCCAGTACCGGAAGTGATAATAAAAGTGGGAATGCTGTTATATATATATATATATATTAATCGAAAATTTCTTCAATACAAGGTGTGTCGAAAAGAAACGTCAAAACGAAATAACAGAATGAATGGTCCTCCTATTTTGCTTACTCACTAAAATAGTCTCCAATTTTAGTTTTAACCAATTTTAGTCTCTCTCACACAATATTCATTTTATGTGCCACATCATTAAAAATGCGACACACAAAATCAAAATTGCATTAGAGGAACTAAAACCGGTTGAAAATAAAATAGGGGGACCATCTTAGTGAAAAGAGTAAAATGGAGGGACCAAAACTTCTTTTTTGTGCTGGAGTTATTAGAGTGTTGTGTCGTGGTGAGCCTTATTCATGGTGGTCTTGGAGGGCGATGAGCCTTTTCCTCACCCTCTTTGGTGATCTTCTTTTCCTCCTATATATTCTTATATCTTTTTTCTTTTGGGGTTTTTAGTTCATTTTGTACTCTCCCTATTTAGTTATGTTGTAACTCGAATATGTTTTTATTGTTAATATATATTTTTCCATTAAAAAATTAAGCCAAAAATACTCTTAATTAATGATTTATTTACTAACTTGGACAAAGGTAGGTATCATTACCGTATCATAGAAAAAAAAGGAGAGTAATAAGGAGAGTAATTAATGCTCTGTCAAGAGAATTATAGAAAATGTCAATTAATTTACGTAGTCTGATCCCATAAGTCCTAGTTTAATTGGCAAAATGTCGAAATTGTTAGGCCGGACATTGTGATACGGGTTCGAATCTGGAATCTCACAATTATTTATGAGTTTATTTTTAATGGATTACCACTTCATTTAAGACCAATTTTTTTTACGTAAACCAACTTAAATGCAGTAACAATTAGTAAAATGCAGTATTAAGTGTTTTTTTTTTACTCTAAAACATAAATATTCATTCATTCAAATATAAAGGAAATACATCAATCAAAATAATTAGACGTTCAATTTTGCTAAAAATTAATAAGGATGAATCTACGAATAGGCTCGCAGCATCCGAGTTGATAGCATAAAACGGCATAATGTCTATGACAAAGCCTACAATTGATTTGACAAAATTCAAATGTCTAGAATAGCCATAAATCCAGATCTGCAACGTTGACGGCGCTAAAGTCATTGAATCTGCACTGAATTTGAATCGAAGCACACCTACAAATATGAACAAAAACAAACACCTTACTAAGACGGAAAATCAAAACAAACGCCACACTAAGACGAGACAAAACCAAAACTCCGCACTAAGATGTGATTAAAACAACACCAAATGAAGAAAAAAAAATCACGAAGAAAAAGACTCGAACAAAACCTAAAAATATACGGATATCACTTATTAGAATAAAAAGAAATAAAAAACGATCAATAGAGGTGATTCCGAATCAAAATTTATCTTAAACCATATTCTCTAATTGATAATGTAGGAAAAAAAAAATCAATTAGATATGTGACGGCAGAGTGAGAGGAGAGAAAGAATTAGGTTTACGTAGCTGGTTGTGTTAAGTGTTATTCTATAGAAAATGTCAATCAATTTACGCAACAATTAATTTGTTCGTACACTCTTTCTTTTTTTGGTGAATAATTTGTACGTACACTCTATCATTATCTTATCTTCTTTTTTTTCTTTTTATCTTTTTTATAAGTGTAAGTAGTGTCTCCCTATATTTCTTGTTTATAGTACACTCTCTCAATATCTCTATAACTGTTGAATTATTTGGTAATCACAGGCAATCAAGCAAATAACCAATCTACAAACCATTATTTAGTTCTAATAATCTAAAAATTCCTATGATATAAAAGACAAAGAGTAAGGCTAATATCACACCAATGAAAAAGAAAGAAACACGCGAACACGTTGTGAAATTGTAAATAGAAAACACGGTAGGCACTAGTTAACAAGTGCTCCGAAAATACTCTTTAAATAGTTTAAATAATAGGCTTTTGTAAAACTTTTATGAAAATGTGTAAATTCAACATATTGAAAATTTAAATATTTTACTTTTTAAATAAATTATTTTTTAAAATGAAATTCTTAAAGAGTACCCAAGCTAGAGTCACTAGTTAAAATATTATGGTTTATAGTATAGTTTGGTCCCCTATGTGTAGAGGATCTGCTACATATAACACATGGTTGTCCTTTACATTGGGAGCACATTTGGATAATGGGGGCATTTGGCCTATTTGTGCTCATGACTTGGTACTGTGGTCGTTGTGTCGATCACGTGATTATTTATCCCAACTTGATGAGCCTTGATGTATGTTGGGATTTTAACCGATCCAAAACATTTGAGGTTTTAATTTTTGAGTTTAGAATATGATTTAGGAGAATATAAGATAAAGATTGATGTTATTTGGAGATGTATTTGACTAAAAATTGATTTTGAGGGTTTTGGTTTAAGGATTAAGATGGTGATGATGGTATGAAGATATGATGAACAATTGACTTTTTGAGTTTTTTTCTATATTTTTAATACAGAAAATATTTTTAAAAATAAATGATCCTATGTGGCTTGCCAAATCAGCGTACTTTTTGATAAAAAAATAATTAAAAAGGACTTATATGTGCGTGATACAAAAGATAAAAGACTTAAATGTGACAAAATAAAAAATAAAAAATAAAGGACCAAAATATTTGAGTTTTTTTTTTCTTCTTGTTCATCCATTAGAAGATGGTGATTTAGGGTCAATTTTGATCCGGAATCACCCATTTTGATAATTTTTTATTTCTTTTTATTTAAATAATTGATTTCTCCATATTTTTAGAATTCGTTTGAATTTTCTTTTTTGTGATTTTCTCGTCCGGTGTTGTACTCCCACGTGAAGTTATTTGTTTTGATTTTCCATCTTGGTATAATGTTTGTTTTGATTTTCCGTCTTGGTACGGTGTTTGTTTTGTTCAAATTTGTGGATTGTCTTGAATCCAAATTTAGTGTAGATTCATTGACTTTAGTGCCTTCAACGTTGCAGATCCGAAGACATGAATATTCTGGACAGTTGAATTTTATCATATCAATTGTTGGCTTTGTCATTAGACCGTTTGATGTTATCAACTCGGATGTTGTGAGCATGCTTGTAGATTTATCCTTTTTAGAATATTTATCGAATTTGAATATATGTAATTAATTTGATCGATGTATTTTACAAATTTGAATCAATGAAGATCGTTGTTTTTAGCAGCAAAAAAAACATATATGTAATCTTTTTATTTATTTCTCATAAGTATTTTATAAAACTTTTTTATACTCAAGGATTTATTTTTTGCTTAAATAAATTTTTCATCCTTTATCTTTTACTAAATATTTGCTTTGGTCATTTATATCTTCTTCTTTTTTATCCTCTTAGTCTTATATCTTTTTTAAATGGTTATTTTTTAGACTTGTATGTACGAAAGTCCTTATTTGCAATGTATTGAGAAGGTTTACGTATAGGCTTAAGTGTTGCACCATACACAACATCTATATAAGGCTATGTACTTTGTTTTTCATTCCATCGATCTCAACTTTCTCTTCTCTATAGTTTAAGCTTCACTAATCAAATATGGAGTTTCATGTCTTTCACATCATTACTTTTCTCATGGTATGTCCAAGATAGTTCTTGTGCTTGGCATTGTT
The DNA here is from genome assembly GCA_951799995.1 of Trifolium subterraneum. NCBI lineage: Eukaryota > Viridiplantae > Streptophyta > Magnoliopsida > Fabales > Fabaceae > Trifolium > Trifolium subterraneum. The sequence continues at coordinate 53,058,479 of OX637463.1, forward strand.
TATTTTAAATAAACTTTGTTGATTTAAAAAAAAATTTATGATATTATGTATTTATTTTTGCTTGTAAAGTTATTGATTACTAATGTTAATAATATATTTTCAAATATTATGTAGCTTGTGGTAATGGGAACTAATGCTGCAATGTTACCTTCTCAACTTTATTGGAAATCAATGCTTCCCAACACTACAATGCCAAAAGCCATCACTAATCTCCTAAAGCCAGCTGGTCAGTATCATACCCTAAATTTCATCTCACTCTCATTGCACGGATCAATGTTCTATGAAAATATGAATTATCAAAATTTTGTGATTTTTTTAAATTATTTTTAAAGTTAATTTATTATTTAATGTAATAATTTATTTAAATATAAAAAATGATACAATTTTAAGGATTTTAAAGAGGAAGGGTGGGGTGGAGTGATACTCCACTCCCCATTCCCGAACCTAAGTGTTATTTTATCTTCATAGTCATTTTCATCGGCCTCTACAAGGATGTCATCAACATAAAATAAATTAAATAAGTAATTTTTATATTATTTTGTAGATGAAGACCAATATACTTTGCATTAAACGTGATGAAATATTTTTATATATTTATTCTTTTATTTTTCTAAAAATAAAAGAAGATTACTAAGTAAAAACTAATCTAACAGTTAATATATCTATTCTTAATCATCATCTAATTTATTTCAATTTACTATTTTTAGCTGAAGTTGGATATTGGAGTGTAGCTGAAGTTGCACCTCAACAAGCTGGATTAATATATTTATACGCTATTGCATATTTTACTATATATGCTCGAGCTGGTCTTAACATGTCAAATTCAGCTAACTTCTTCTTGGAAAAGGATTTTCATGATGGTAAAAAATTGAGCATGATATTCTCAAAAACAAATTATAATGTTTCAAAATTCATGCCTAAAGAGATTGCTGATTCAATACCTTTATCATCAAACAAAATGGAAAACATCCTTCATAAATTCTCCATCAAGAAAGGATCAAAGGAATATAAAATTGTGAAAAACACAATCTATGAGTGTGAATATAAGGCTATCAAAGGAGAGGAAAAGCTTTGTGTAACATCATTAGAATCAATGGTTGATTTTGCTATTTCGAAACTCGGAAACAATGTTGAAGCTATTTCAACAGAAGTGGAAAAAGAAAGTAATGAGTTGCAACAATATGTAATATCAAAAGGAGTTAAGAAATTGGGAGAGGATAATAAAGTTGTAACGTGTCACACAGAGAAATATCCTTATGCAGTTTTTTATTGTCACAAAACAAATGGAACTAATGCTTACTTTGTGCCTTTGGAAAGTGTTGATGGAAACAGAGTTAAAGCTGCTGCAATTTGTCACACTGATACTTCACAATGGAATCCTAAACATTTGGCTTTTCAAGTTCTTAAAGTTCAACCTGGAACTGTTCCAATTTGTCACTTTCTCCCACAGGATCATGTTGTTTGGGTTTCCAAGTAATTAAAACAATGCCAATTACATACATAGTTGTATGCTTGAATAATAACCACTATATTGAGCATGTAGTGGGTTGTGTATGTCCACAAAGTATGATTATATGGAAAAATAAGTTATGTATGAAGTTGTTTACTATACTACTACTACTAATTGTGAAAATCTATTTTTATTCTCTAGAAAAGATTGATTTTTCTTTGCGAATTTTCAGAACTCATAGCATTTTTTAACATGACTCTTTTCTTCGCATTCTACGAAGACTACAACAACAACTACTAACAATCACAAAGCCTTTGAATCTTGAGTCATTTTGTAAATTGAGAGACAAGCTTGGCATGTGCAGCACACAGTGCTAACTGAGTTGCATAAGCTAAGTTGAGGGGAGGTTTTGTTAGAAATATAGCTCAAATTGTATGCTTTTGCCAGATTACTTGTAGTACAAGTAATCAAGTTAATTGTTTCTAGTTTGTTAGTTTGATATTTTGTTTGTTAGCTATTGTAAACTCATTTGTATTGATCCTTTGGCCTTATATATATGGTCATCGGATAGTGTTAATGATCAAGGAAATCACTTTCTATACAATGAAAATAAGATTTATATCAATCGTAAAAAAGGGAACAATATAAGACCCATACATGAACGATCATGTCCATAAATTTTGATTGATGTCAATAAATTAAGCATGAAGATCTGCTCTAATACCAATCGACCAAACACACAAGCCTCCCTTATCCTAAACCTAAACCTAAACCTAAACAACTCCCTTAACGAGCTAAACATAGCAAGTAGACCGAACGAATTTCCAGGCAAGACTAACTCCCAATCTAACCACTTACTCAATGAGTACCAACACCCAGGACACTAACTGTATGTCTCCTTATGCCTTTAGACACTCTTTAGATTGGAGCGAAGAGGCAACATGAGTTGTCTCCGATATATATCATCGCCTATATATAATGTAATGGTCAATTAGGTTTCTCGTTATTCTTAACTTGGTAATTCTGACATCCACTCGTAATAAGTTCTTACCAATTAATTAATAGAAATCTAATTATTACTTAATTTGATCACTTAACAATTAAGACTTATAATGGACAAATAACTAATATAATTAAGGGTATGTTAACTTGTGCACTAAGGACAGATGTTAAACTATCTAAAAATAGAAACATAACATTTAATGATACAAATAATTTAATGTTTAGAAAATTGAATACACCACAAGTTCAATAAATGTTTTCCACAATGTGCCCTTAAGGGCACATGTTAACATTCTCCTATAATAATTAATAAAGGTATTTGTTCCCATGATGATATTTGAATATAATTAAATAATAAAATATTACAACATGTTGAAAGAAAGAGATGAAATGAAACAAAGAAAAGCTCAGGTTGAGCACTTGGCTTTTGGTCATTTGCGGCTCGGAATAGAATCCCAAAAAGAAATTTTTTTGCGGCTATAGAGATTGTAGCGGCGACTCTTTTTTGATGCAAAGATGTGCATGGAAAAATATTTAAACAGAGGAACTAATTAGCGGCGGTTCGAAGCCGCACAAAATATAGGCGGGAAAAGGAATTTGCGACAGTTTCAAGGCCGCCACAAATTTTAGGCATCAAATTGTTTTTTTGAAATTTGAAAGAGCCACCACAAAATTTGAAAAAACCGCCACAAATAATAGGCGGGAAAAAAAGCCGCTGATAACGTTTTGGGTCTAATCTTTATCTTTATTATTATAAAAGGAGAGTAAGGGTTTAGGTTATGCAACCACTTACTCTAATTTTTTCCCTCCTAAACTCTACCTTAATGACCACCCAACTACCACCTAAATTTGAATTTCAAATACACATTGTTTGCCACTATTTAATAATAATATATATATAAAAAAAACTTTTCTATTCCCTAAAAATTTGGCCTCTCTTCTCTCCTTAATCTCTCTCCAAATCTCTCACTTTCTCTCTCAATATTTTTTCTCTTCTTTCTCCAATTTTTTCTATTCACGTTATTTTTTATTTTTTGTTCATCTTTCTCTCTGCATCTTATTTTCTAATATTTTGCAATTCTTCTCTACTCTTCACACGTGATTTTTTTATTTCTCCACATCTCCAAATATTCATTATTTATGATTTGAAGATTTTTTTTTTTATTTTGTTGTTCTTTATTCTCTTTTTCATCTTTCTCTTAAAAAGAAGATGCTTTAAAGCTTTGATTTTGATAGTGGTGGGTTCTAAAGCTTTGATTTTGAAATTGGCCGAGTTTTTTTTTTTTTTTTTATGCTTTAAAAATTTGATTTTTATGGTATTGAGAGGAGTTAGGTTTTAGGTTATGCAACCACTTAACCCTAATTTTTTTTTATTTTGTTGTTCTTTATTCTCTTTTTCATCTTTCTCTTAAAAAGAAGATGCTTTAAAACTTTGATTTTGATAGTGGTGGGTTCTAAAGCTTTGATTTTGATATTGGCCGAGTTTTTTTGGATGCTTTAAAAATTTGATTTTTATGGTATTGGGAGGAGTTAGGGTTTAGGTTATGCAACCACTTAACCCTAATTTTTTTTATTTTGTTGTTCTTTATTCTCTTTTTCATCTTTCTCTTAAAAAGAAGATGATTTAAAGCTTTGATTTTGATGGTGGTGGGTTCTAAAGCTTTGATTTTGATATTGGCTGAGTTTTTTGAGATGCTTTAAAAATTTGATTTTTATGGTATTGGGTTCTAAAGCTTTGATTTTGATGGTGGCTAGGTTTTTATTTATTTATTTTATGGTGGCTAGATTTTTGTATTTTGATTTCATTTTATTTTTTTACTTGCAAATTGTAAGAATTTAAATCGTATCTTTGATTCAACATAAAATCCGTGCAACGCATGGGTTGGAGTCTAGTTTTTTTTTAAAAAAAAAATTCAAAATACAATTTTTCCAGCATATTTCCTCTCATTTTCCTATACTTTATATATCTCTTTCATTTTTCCACCACATTTCATCCTATTTCTTCAATTTTTCGTCTCTCTATAATATCTTTACTCATTCTCTATTCCTCCTCTCTATAATTTCACTACTCATTCTCTATTCCTCCTCTCTATTCTTTCTCAATTCATTTTTGCTCTATAATATTTGGTAATTTGATTTGAAAAAGTGTCAGTTTTCTAATATTTGTAATATTTAAACTTAATTGAATCATCCCATATTTAATTTAATATTAAAATGTTTTGAAAAGAAACATTTTAAATTTAAAAATGAAATAAATAAATAAAAAACAATGATACATGATAAATAAATAAAAAGCAAAATAAAAAATGATGTTTGCGGCGGTTTTTGGCCCACTCTAACGCCAAATTGGCAAAAATTCTTTTTTGCCAGTTTCAAACCGCAGTTAAAATTCGATGTGTTGTGCACAAATAGTAACAGAAGGTAAATAACGAAATTGCAAACAATAAAGAACACAAGAAGTTTGATAACGGAGTTCCCCTTAGGTATGTCTCCAGCTGTAGATTTCGCTACAGCTCGTTTATATTAGATTAATGAATGAATTGGGGTTTCAGTGTTATAAGCGGTATTTATAATAATAATAATAATAATATGATGTCGTAAATACCCTCGCTCCGCTAGCTCAGCTCCTTGGCCGCCCCCAGCCTCTTCCTGATGCGTATATGAACCATACTCAACAATCTCCACCTTGGTGAATATCAAACCCTTATGAAGAACCTCTGCATGACACATGCATCCTTAGCGCTAGGGGGGTCACTTCCTTCTTAACACTGAGAAACATGTAACAAGTCCAAGCAGTGCTTGAACTTGTCACAGGTGACTGGCTTAGTCAACATGTCAGCTGCATTTTCTGAAGTATAAACCTTCTCAAGTAATATCTGTCCACTTGTAAGTAGCTCTCTGATCTTGTGAAACCTCACATCAATATGCTTAGTTCTGGCAGGATACACTTGATTCTTTGCCAAGTAAATGACACTCTGACTATCACAATGCAGTTGAACTCCACCTTGCTCAACACCCAATTCCTTCACTAATCCTGTAAGTCATAAGGCCTCTTTGGCAGCTTCAGCTACTGCCATGTACTCTGCTTCAGTTGTTGACATAGCCACTATAGATTGAATTGACGATTTCCAACAAATAGGTCCTCCTGCAAGAGTAAAGACATAACCTGTAGTAGACCTCATGTCATCCATATCACAGGCGTAGTCTGAATCAACATATCCTACAACTGAAGGATCACCCTTCGCTTCACTCCTCTAGCTCAGCTCCTTGGCCGCCCCCAACCTCTTCCTGATGCGTATATGAACCATACTCAACACGATGCAAATTTCTGGTGGTTTGAAACCGATGCTAATTCCAACCAGTTAAAATAAATTCATTTTCGGAGGATTTTGGCCACCGCGAAATTTCCAACACACATTTGTTGTGGTTTGTAGCCGCCGATACGGTTTGCAACAGTTGAAAATCCGGTGGACTAAAAACCTCCGAAAATTTCGCTTTTCATCCGTTTTTGGGCACATTCTACCCTTTTTTGGCCGCCGGCAATGCTTAAAATTCTTGTAGTGCATACCCGTTAAGAGATTTAAGGCGGATTTTAGTAAAGAGTACTGAATCTTATGTTCAATACGCTTTAGAATACAAAATTGTTTTTTATAATAATATTAATTGATAATAAAATCAATGAATCTAATAAATGTTGAGACAATATTACGTTTAGATCATATTTTTTAATTTTAATTTGAAAATGAAAAAATATGAGGCATTTTTAGATGTCTAATGGGATTGTCTTGATAGCCTTATTCTTGGGTGGGTCCTAGCTAGGAAAAAAATGTTGGAATATTTTATTATATTCCAATAATATTATTTGGGCAAATATCTTTATATAATTATATTAGATATTTATCAATAAATAGACTTAATTGATTGGTAGTCAAATTAAGTAATAATGCTAACTAGACTTCTAATTAGATAATTAATTAAACATTTAATTATTTGATATGGACTCAATATGAGTGGATGTCAGGATGACCCATTTGGGAATAATGAGAACCCTAATTGGTCATCACACTATATATAGACTATGGTCCCCAATATACCGGACATACTCTTCTCCCCATCTGAAGAATCTAAAGGCATAAGGAGTCCAGGTTGAGGAAGAACCACAAGCCACACCGGATGTTTGTCATTCGATTTCTCATTCCTTGTGTTTCAGGAGCAATATGCGTCATTCGCCTCTCCCTTTGTGTTTCAGGATCGCTTCCGAGAGACTACATGTTTATTCGTATCTAGTGATTCTTCTACCCAGATATTCATATAATCCTATAATATTGATAAATCAACATGTCGTAGATCCTATGATGTGGCTTCCGCACTACGGTTACGAGATGATATGTTTAACCTCTATCATTGAGAGTGTGTCTAGAATTAATAATAAAGTAATTCTATCAATTGGTATCAGAGCGGGTCTTCATGATTGATTTATTGGGATTGATTGTATCTTTTTTTTTTTTTTTTGCTTTAATGCAATTTTAATCCCACTATTTTGAAAAACTTGAACTTTTGAACCCCTATTTTAAAAGCCAACTTTTTGATCCCCCTATTTTGAAAATCTTGAAGTTTTGATCCCCCAACTCATTTTGGTCAAATTTGCGATGATGTGGCAGTGTCTATGTGTCAATCTCATATTCCATGTCATTATTTTTTTAAAATAAAATATTATGTATTAAAAGTATTAAAAAATTAAAATCATTAATTAATTAATAATAATTAAAAAAACAGTAAAATTAACCTCTATAAATATATATGATTAAAAATCAATAAATTATCTCAATATAAAATTAAAAATCAGTAAATTATTCAAATATATAATTAAAAATCAATAAATTATCCCAATATATAATTAATTAAAAATCAGTAAATTATTCAAATATATAATTAAAAATCACTAAATTGTCCAAATATATAATTAAAATTCAATAAATTACCCAAATATATAATTAAAATCACTAAATTGCACAAATATATAGTTAAAATCCAATAAATTACTCAAATATATAATTAAAAATCACTAACAACAATCCAATTCTCATCATCATCATCTACATCACTCTCACTAGCAACATATTCAGAATCATCCTCACTTAAGTCTTCAGGTTCCTTTTCACTTACTCCCGGTTCTTTTTCTCTTGTTTCAGCCTGTTTCTCTGATGGCCTATACAAACAATAATAAAACACTGTCATATAAAACCTTGGACATGTTTATTTCAAAATGGAATCAAACACTAAAACCCTAAACATTTTTTTGTCCACCACCACTATTAAAATAATAGCAACTAAGTAACAATGGAGGACCATAACTTTTATTAAATGAAGACAACCGAAAGAGACGATATGGACCATAACAACTACTAAATTAAGTGTCTGTCAAACAAAAAAACTACTAAAATAAGTGAATACCACAAACATACCTCATACAATAATTCATGTTTTCCATCTTCTTGTTCAACTGTGCGATGGCTTCAGAATATTATCTTGTAAAGCGAGCGTAATGATGAACACGAGCGAATGATGAATCAAACAGAAAATTGATAACATGCAGATGAATGATGAACACGAGCGTGATGATGAATCAAAGAAGATGAAAGATTGAGACAGTGATCGTCGAAGATGGTTGGCGCTAGGGTTCCATGATTTGGGAACTGGGTTACTATTTGTGCGTATCTGATTCTTCTGCAATTCTTCCCTTTTGATCATCTGCGTTTGTTAATTATTTAATTAATTATTTTAATATTTGATTTAAAGATTTGATCAACAAAAATATTTGATTTAAATATATTGTTTTAAAGATTTGATAAAAAAAATTGATTTAAAGATTTGATAAAAAAAAAATTGATTTAAATATATTGTTTGAATATTTGATTTAAAGATTTGATTAAAAAAAACTGATTTAAAAAAAAAATTAAAACATAATATTTTATTTAAAAAAATAATAACATGGAATATGAGGTTGACACATAGACACTGCCACGTCATCAATGTGGTTTACACATCATCACAAATTTGAACAAAATGAGTTGGGAGATCAAAACTTCAAGTTTTTCAAAATAGGAGAATCAAAATGTTGACTTTTAAAATAGGGGATCAAAAATTTAAGTTTTTCAAAATAGGGGGATGAAAACTGCAGTTTTTTTTTTTTTGAACGTGGGATTGATTGTATCTCATCGGTTTGTATGTTGTAACATCTTCCCTGTTTTCTTTAGACCGTTAAGAATTATTGTTTGTTTTCCTTTGTGTTAATGTTTTCTTACTGCATCCATATCAAAAAGATTTATGATGCTCTATTGGGAGGATAGGTTGCATATGACTGGAAAAAAATAAAATTAAAAGAGAAAGAGATGGTGAATGGAGAATGGGAAATGCTTATTTGCAAGAATGAATAAAAACAAATAAGAGAAGAATAAATCTCAATCATCCATTAAGATTACTATCCCTATGATTTCTATTAAAAAGGAAATTAAATTTGGGAGCTTCTACGGTACATTTGAATAATTTCAATGTACCGGTACATTAGGTTATTAAATTGATAAGTTTCTAATTATTTGTATGAATTAATAAACTATCAGCCGATTATTGTATTTTAGAGATAATAATATCACAAGAAAAAACACAATTTCATTGTTTATAAGGATTACACTAAATTTTTAATATTTTTCGTTAAAAAAATTTAATATTGACTATTATTATGCATAAAAATTAAAAAAATATCAAATTTTATATTTTTGACAATTTTGATAAATTATATTTTGTTATTATAATGTTCTTAATGATAGAAAACATAATTTCTTTTAAAAAATAACCAGTTATCTACTAATTTAATGACCTAATGTACCGGTACATTAGAAATTACTAAATGTACCATAGAATTTCCCATTAAATTTATAATAAATTAAAATTATCCTCTAAAATAATGACATGTGTCCATTATTGACTTTCTTGCTCAATTTCTTTCTTACAAAATAGCAATGCTCATGAAGAATTTGATCGAAATTCGAAAAATCTACGCAAGGAAAAGAAATTGAAATTATGAACTTATTTTATTTTAATCAAGATTATTAAAAGTTGAAAATGAAAATGTGAATTTGTGGTACACCTACAAATATAAAGCATAAGTTAATAATAGACTTCAATAACTTTAGAGGCCTAAAATAAATATAAATAATAGAAATTTCCTTATAACAAAAATATATGACACTAATATTCTTACGAGAAAAAGTTGTTTGCTTGTGGGGGATCAAGCCCCCAATGCATAAGACATGCATCTACCCCTAATTTCAGAGATGTTCGTTCATGTGTTTCATAGTTAATTTGTACATTTCGGTGGGAATTAATAATCTGATTGTAGTTAATATGAAGTGTGAAATGTCACTGTTTGCTGCAAAGGAACCAAATGGTTCGTAAATATCTCAAAGAGGCCCGAGAGTGACATGAGAGTTTATGTTTTTTGTGCACTCGGTAGCATTTATTCCTCAATAAATTAATTGGGACCACCACAATTTGAAGGGTAGAAACCACTTAGTGTTAAAACTAACAATTTAATTAGATTAAGTGGTCTAGTTGATTAGATACTGGAGATAAAAAAAATTGTCTTTAGTTTTTTTTCCAATAGTTTAGTAGCTAGATATTTCACCGTTAAGCTGAATAAGTGAGGTGTCCGAAATTCAAACATCGGCCCTTACATATAAAATGTAATGTTCTTGCCAATTGAGCTAAGTTTTTTATTTCTAACAAAAGAAAAGTTCTCTTGAGTTCGGTCAATTTTATACGAAAAATGTTAACATGTGTTCTTAAGGTCATATTCTTAACATGTGTTCTTAAATACCAAAATCGAATTCCATCGTTGTTGGTTAGTCAATTCTTTTTTTATTAACTTTTCGGTTCTTAAAGAAATAAGATAAAATAATTTAGAATTCAACTACGAAATAAATAAAATTCGAGAGAAATTATTTTACCTAAGAATTGAATTCAGATTCTCTCAAACAAATAATTTTTGTTAAAACTTAATTGAGAGTATTAATTACTCCCTTCTGTGTTTTTTATAAGGAAAAAATGTAGTTACACTATCTTAATTGTCGTTTAGTGAGTTCCTATTAAGTCACATAGCCAATCTGAGTATGGGTTGGCATGGTTCGGTTTTGGAGGAAAACTGAACTGAACCAAACTATTTTCAAAATTCATAGTAATCGAACCGAACTGTTTGTCTTTTAAATCAAACTGAACTATTAAAGTGGTTCGGTTTTATGGTTCATAACCAAACCATAATTAATTTTTCACTAAAACGAACCAAACCATTAAGAGAATCGAACTGAACCAAACTAATAATCATGAACCAAACCGAATTGTTTCAGTTTAGTTTTAAAATTATTAGTTATGGTTCAGTTTTTTTTTAAGTTCGGTTTAATTCGGCGGTTCAGTTCGATTTTTTGGTTTTTTTGGTTTTTTCGTTTTTGGAATCTATAATGACATTGAACTCTCTCTTGATCCCTTAGTATATGTGTTTCTGACCAAAATATTTGTCTCACTTTATACTCTCCATCCCAAAATGTAGTTACACGATATATTCCAAATAGTATAAAAGAATTTGGTCGAAGATATAATAATTGGATTTTTTTTAGTTTTGTGTATAGAAAAATTTCATTTAAAAAAAGGGAAATTTTACAGTATATTTGATAATTTTAGAAGTACCGAAATATTAGGTCATTAAATTAATAGTTAAAGGATTTTTTTAAAGAAATCATTTTTTATACTATTAAAAAATTATAATAACTGAATACTACCTCCGTCCCTAATTATAAGATCTTTTTTTACCACTGCACGCACGTCAATGCACAATTTTGATCACTTATATCTTTAATATTCTATTAGTAAAAATTATAAAAACTTAATATTTTGAAAATACTCATAAAAACAAATTGAACAAAATCTTATATATTAATATTTACTTTTATATATTATTAAAAAAATACAGTCAAAACAAGGTAAATGAATAGTGCATTTTTGTTAAAAAGGGTCTTATAATTAGGGACAGAGGTAGCTAGTACTATTTATCAAAACTGTAAAAAATATAAAATTTAATATTTTCTAAATTTTTATTCCTCATAATAGTCAATATTAATTTTTTTATTAAAAAATTAGTGTAATGCTTATAAACAATGAAATTGTATATTTTTCCTTGTGATATTATTATCTCTAAAATATACTAATCCACCATTAATTTTTTAATTCATAAAAATAATCACTAATTTATCAATTTAATAACTTAAAATGGCGGAGATTAGTCACTATGTTAAAACGACGGTGAAAATTTTATAAAAAAAATGTAGTTACTTCCTCCATTCCTTTTTAATTGTCGTTTGAGAATCGTATAACACTATTCATATAATCTACTTTGATTTTAATTTTTTATTAATATATATAAATAAAAATAAATATTAACATATTAAATGTTGTTCAATTTATCTCGACAAGTATTTTCAAAATACAAAATTTTCATAATTTTTTATAATAATAATTAAATATATTAGTGATTAAATTTGTGCATAGACATGTGTGCATAAATCTAAAATAACAATTAAAAAGGAACAGAGGGAGTAATTTTATATGAAATGGAAAAATTTCTATTAATTTTGCAAAATTATATTTCATAAATGGTGTTGGAAAGAGCAATTAATTAATGATAGAGGATTCAGTCTCTGATTTTTTTTTTAATAGTTCATTTTTACGTGAAGTTTATTGACCACTTGAATCTAATTATATCTAATTATTAGGTTAAAACAATAAATTCTACCATTGGCAACCTATTCCAACATTATAATTTGGTCTTAGTTTATAGACAAAGTACCAAACACCATTTGAAACTAAGACACAACTGCAAAATTATGGATTCAGATGAATATGTTTAGCCTAATAATATTAAAATTATTAGTCGAGTTAAAACTTATTATTGTAATAAAAGCATGGGTTTTGTGTTGGATTAATTAACATTATAAAAATTGATTTTATATTTCTTTCTCTTCTATTAAAAATATCTTTATCAAAAATAAATTGAACAGATTTTCATTTTCACTATATAACTAATTTTTTATATATAGCTTACACACAAATATAACTAAAACATCAAAATTAAATATTTTATTATAATCTTAAACTTATAGGCTCTTTATATATAAGGCTGCATGCACCTCTGTTTTTCATTCCATCTCAACTTCTCTTTAATAATATTTCTTCCATAAGACAATAACTAATATGGAGTTTCATCTCTTTCACGTGATTACTTTTCTCATGGTGAGATCATATATCTAATAACTAATATTTTATTTTTGCTTGCAAAAATATTGATTTCTAATGTTATTAACATATCCTCAAATGTAGCTTGTGGTAGTGGGAACAAATGGTGCAATATTACCACCTCAACTTTATTGGAAATCCATGCTTCCCAACACTCCAATGCCAAAATCCATCACTAATCTGCTACACCCTGGTCAGTATCATACTCTAAATTTGATTTCTATATATACATATATAATTTTACTTCTACATGTTTAATTTCAATCTCTATCAACAAGAGTGGAAGCATATAATAATTGATAGTGTTTTGACTATCACAAACTCAGAAACTTGCGATTTTGACCCTTTAACTTTCAATATAATATTTATGACCCTTAACTTTAGCTTCCTTTTGTACAAGGTTGACTCCTCGCTAAATTTGATGAAATCAACACACATGTAGATAATGATTCGCATATCACATTAGCAAGTCAACGGAAACGTGGACGGTGACTTACATGACATGCTAACGCATTATGCGAGTCACTGCCCACGTGTGTATTGACTTGGCCAAAATCAATGGAGACCAACCTTTTGCAAAAGAGGCTAAAATTAGGGGCCAAAAAGTGCTATTATAAAATCGATGGACCAAAATTGTAAATTTATAAAAGTTAGGAGGCCAAAAATGCAATTTAAGTCGCAACTATAAATTTTAGTTAATAGTTACACATGCATGCACCTCAACAATCTCCATATTTTATATTTTGCTTAGGTTGACAATGAAGGACAAAGTTTTTTAAAAAATGTTTATGGATCAAAGTAAAATGAAAATATTAAACATATTCTAATTTATTTCAATTCACTATTTTTAACTGAAGCTGATTATTGGAATAAAGAGAAAGCAACATGGATGGAAGTTAGAAAAGGACACAAAGGAGATGGCACTGGTCTGAATGCTGGAAAGTTCATTATCCTACCATTTCTTTACTTTTATCCTGCAAGTGAGACTCAATTACATTATAATCCAAATGTAACACTTTTCTTCAAAGAAAAAGACTTGCATCATGGAACAAAATTGAACTTACAATTCACAAAAACCACATCAAATAATGAAGCAAAATTCATACCTAGAGAGTATGCTAATTCCATACCATTTTCATCAAACAAATTGGAAAACATACTCAACAAGTTTTCAATCAAGAAAGGATCAAAGGAAGCTGAAATTGTGAAAAACACGATAAGCGAATGCGAAGAAAAAGGTATCAAAGGTGAAGAAAAGCTTTGTGTGACATCATTGGAATCAATGGTTGATTTCACTATTTCGAAACTCGGAAAAAATGTTGAAGTTGTTTCAACAGAAGTGAAAAATGAAAGTAGTGAGTTACAACAATATGTGATAGAAAAAGGAGTGAACAAATTGGGAGATAAGAACAAAACTATTGTGTGTCACAAAGAGAATTACCCTTATGCAGTTTTTTACTGTCATAAAACAAATACAACTAAAGTTTACTCTGTGCCTTTAGAAGGTGTTGATGGAAACAAAGTTAAAGCTGTTGCAGTTTGTCACACTGATACATCACAATGGAATCCTAAACATTTGGCTTTTCAAGTGCTTAAAATTCAACCTGGAAGTATTCCAATTTGTCACTTTGTCCCACAAGATCATGTTGTTTGGGTTTCCAAGTGATTGAAACCTTGCCTATTATATATAGTTGTATGCTTAAATAAGTGCCACTATATTTAGTGGCTACCAGGTTTATGTATGTTCCACAATGTATTATTATATGGACAAATATGTTTCTTGTGCCTATTATGTTTAGGGCTATGTTATGTATGTTCTAAATGGTACAATATGTAATAAAGTTGTTTACTACTACTAGTAATTGTTGTGAATTCGCTTGAACCACACCAATACCTTTGATGTGTGTGGAGCAATTCGATTAAAGTAATCAAACAAGCAGGACTGACAATAATAACAATAACAAAGTAAACCGCGAAAAAGTAAAGAACACAAGCGTATTGTTTACCCAGTTCGGTGTTAATGAACCTACTCTGGGGGGAGGGCAGCTCTCTCTGTTCCACTATCAATAGAAACCTTGATTACAATGAGATTGTCACAAAGAGTTACAAGAATTAGCAAACCCAAATTCTACCCTTGTCCCAAATCTCTTCCCGTGACCAAGAGATTTAATCAATAAGTGTTTCCCAAGGTGATAGAATGTTTCTCCAACCCTAGACTCTTCCCAAGATGTTACTCTATTAACCCTAGTCTTTTGTTGGCCTTAGAAACCCTAAAAAAACACCTTCTAAATATCAGAAAACGCACAACCTATATATAGGCAAGCGTTCTCGCGCGACGCGCAGGAGTAGGCGCGTGACGTGCCAATCACCGAAGCAAACCTGCCATCCTCACTGATGGCTGCGCGACGCGCAGGGGCAGCTGGCGCGACGCGCCAAGGCTAGAAACTAAACCATGCACTGCTTCTTCATCCAATTTTCAAGGCAAACTCCAACAGTAATTGTGAAAATCTATTTTTATTCTCTAGAAAAATTGATTTTTCTTTGCGAAATCGCATTTTTTGACATAATTTGTTTCTTCGCATTCTACGACGACTACAATTACTACTACTCTCCAAGCCTTTGAATCTTTAGTCATTTTGTAAATTCAAAAACAAGCTTGGCATGTGAATATATAAGCTCAGTTTAGGGGAAGATTTGGTTGTAATATAGCTCAAATTATATGCCATTAGACAGATTACTTGTAGTGCAAGTAATCAAGTAAATTGTTTCTAGTTTGTTTGCTAGCTATGGTAAACTCATTTGTATTAATCCTTGGCCTATATATATGGTCATAAGATAGTGTTAAAAACCAAGGAAATCACTATCTATATACAACTTATGATTCATCATGTGAAAGGGAAAAACATAAGACCCAAACATGAACAATCAAGTCCATAAATTTCAACTGATCTCAATAAATTGAGCATGAATATTCGCTATGATACAACTTGTTGCCATTAATTTATTAATTCATTGAAAGCCCAAACTAAATTAAAACTATATATATATTCTTACTTTAGTGCAAAAGCAAACATACATATAATTTATAAATCAGAATCTACGACACGTTGATTTATCAAATATCAGTATTATGAATATCTAAAATGGATGAACCTTGAGGAACACAAAATAGACAACTAGAAAATCACTATAGACAAGCGAGATGACACCAAAGATCTACTGTACAAAGAGGAAATAAATAAAAACATAAAGAGAAACCGACAAAAGAGACACCACCAACTGAGATACCAAAAGGACCCCTGCAGATGGAAGTAGCGGCAAGACAACCAACACCCTCCCCACCCAAGCATATTTTACGAATTGACCAACCAACCACACAAGCCTCTATCGGTGTCAACACAAAATGGGCTATGATACATGTTGGACAATTAACAAATGTACTAATTTATATCGTCAAGTAATAAAAAGATATCAATCCTTAGAGATTGAGATTAATTTATAATAAAACAACTAAACAATTACTCGGGAGAAAATATAAAAACAATTGGGGAGATTCATAGAATATGATTAACAATTGAAATTTAAAAAGGATACAGTTAAGGAAAAACAATTGGGTTTGTTCCGAATCCCTTGTACTTCACTATGGATGCTAGTGTCTAATACGATCAATTCAATTACCACGACGGTTTAACTAAGCCACTATACTCATTCTGATGGTGTATAACTCACAATTTTACAGTATAATCCCTTAATGTCTTGGTTAAAATTTATTCAATTTCTCTCTTCTTTGAACAGTACGCAGCAGCATACCTCTTCTGTAATGTGTGTGGTCTTCATAAACAAGTGCCAACCTCCTTTCATTTCTTCTTGGTTTTGGGTCAAGCCCGCGTTTTCTTCTTTCATTGGGCCAGTTTTGATTTGTCTTTCTCTTTTTCTATTCACACCTACCCATACACTAAAACACCAATAATAATAATAATAATAATAATAAGAGAATTACTTTTGCCACCTTATCGATTACACGCGCTCCGGATTTTTCATTTTACTCTTCCACTACTTAAGTAGCGCGGACGTTATATTTTAGAAATTCTCATTTTTATAACGTCTGCTAAGTAGCGGATGTTATAAATGTAGGTGTTGTTAGGGGTGTCCGCTACTTAAGTAGTGGACGGGGGTATTTTGGTAAATTCGTAGGGCGCGGCTGAATCAATAGGGTGGCAAAAGTAAACCTCTAATAATAATAATATTTGGACTTAACCATAAACATATTAAGTTGAATCTTGTAAACCTCCGAGTCTTGTAAAACTCAAATGGACGACAAACTATTCTTAAAAGTTTTAACGTTATTTCATGCACATATTAGAAATTGAACTTAAAACTTTAGTTAAATCTTCTCTACGCGCTCTTAGGTTGGTTCATATCTCATATTTTTACAATTCGGTGCGCAATTAATAATCTTGTAATAAAGTTAATATTTATTACTTCCTTCGTTCCTTTTTTTGTCGTTTTAGAAAATTTACTACAAATTTAAAAAGTGTATTTTTGCATCTTATCTTCTTATTGTACCCTAATTTTATTTTATTTTTTTGGAATATATTATGTACAAAAAAATAGGAACAAAACAAAAACAATAAAAAGATTATATGAAAAAGTTTAGTAAAAAAAAAATACAGTAAAAAAATTATATAAAATTTAGACAATAAAAAAAATATGAAGGGTATAATAGACAAAATATAACCTTAAACTATCAAAACGACAAATAATTTGAAACAAATATTTTTTTCTAAAACGACAAATAAAAAGGAACGGATGAAGTATTTTTTTTACATGAAGAGAGCAAAATGCCAAAATCCTATAATATCGGTATTTAAATCGAGAGTGAACTATGAAGTGTGAAATGTCACTGTTTGCTGCAAACAAAATATTATCTATAGAAATGGTTTGTAAATATCTTACAGGCCTGAGAGTGATATGAGAGTATCTGTTTTTTGTGCACTCGGTAGCACTATTTCGTCAATAAATTAATAGGACAATGTTTTTTATACGTAAAAGTTGTCTTAAGTTTTTTTTTTTTGTCTAAGTTAAGTCAATTTTATATGTTATGATGATTAAATAGTATCAGAATAGATTTTTATTAGAAAAATATTAACTAATGATTTGGGCACTAATTAGAGAATTAAAGTACAGTAAAATTACTTTCAAACTTGTATAGTTTATATTTTTAAAATATAAAAATAAATATGTTCAACGGATTTTTTTGTTTCTTTAACTAGTAGTCTAAATATTTTAGGAGCACTCGTTAGCATGACTATTTTCATTTAACATTTCTCTTCCTAAAAAAATAAGGTTTAATATATTTGAAGTTCATCTGCGAAGTAAGTAAAATCTGAAAGAAAAAAAATATTGTTCTATTTTTTCCAAACAATTCACTTTTTGATGAAACTCATTAATCATTTGACCTTAATTTCTTAATTCTCAGTTGGTCAATTCTTAATCAATCATATAACCGATCCAATTGGCTTGTTTTGAATCAAAATACCGCACGGAGTTTAATGACATTGAACTCTCTCTCAATCTACTTTTGATATACTTCTGGTGAGAATGGATTCTCTAATGTGACATTACCCTCCTGTGAATTTTGGATCCTTGGATTTAAAATTAAAAAATTAAAAAGTGAAATTTTAAGGGTGGATGTATTGACTGCTCCCTCTCCAGTCACATTTCCACTGGAGGGAATCTTCTCTCACTTCGGGTAACCTTTTGTACTCTAGACAACTTCTTGACCTTTTTTTCGATTATGTAATATTATATTTGAACATTAAAAAAAAAAACTCTCTCGGTCCAATGGTATATATTTTTTGAGGTTTACTTTTGTCATCCTACTAATTCTGCCGCGCACCCTACAAATTTACCAAAACCCTGTCCGCTGCTTAAGTAGCGGATATCCCCAAAACACCATATCTTTATGACGTCCGCTACTTAGCGGACGTTATAAAAATGAGAATTTCTAAAATATAGTGTCCGCTACTTAAATAGCAAAAAGGTAAAATGAGAAATTCGTAGGGCGCGTGAGTAACCGGTATGGTGGCAAAAGTAAAATTGTCATTTATTTTTTTTACCAAAATATTTGTATCACTTTAAACCCCCACCGTCCCAAAATGTAGTTGTACTTATTAGTAGTTTGGATCTTTTACTTTTGTGTACATGGAGGAAATTCATTTAAAAAGAAATAACCTATTTTATGTGTACTACAAATTTTTTAACAAAGATTATTCACTGTTATTTAACAAAGATCATTAACTGTTAAAACATGCAAAATTAGTCTCTGAGTTTAATTCAGTTAATAAAAACATTATATTATATAGGTAGATATTAGTGTTCGAATCCTGAACATTCACTTATTCACCTTTAAAATAGAATTTTTAGTCACTAAACTACTTTACAAATTATAAAAAAGCGTGCAAAATTATATTTCATTAATAATGTTGGAAAGAACAATGCAGTGAATGATAGAGGAGTTGAACTCTGGATTTTTGTAATGATTCATTTTAAGTTAAATTTATTAACAACTTTGAATTTAATCATTACTCCTTCCGGTCCAAATTATATGTCACTTTGACATTTTTACACATATTAAGAAATGTAATCATTGTTGTATGGAAAAGAGAAATTATGAGTTGATTTACAAAATTGTCCTTCATTTATTATATTGAAAAAATAAATTGAAGAATTGAAAGAATAGAGAGTAATAAATAGTTAAGGGTATAATAGGTAAAGTTGCATTAAATGCTTCATTGGTAATGTAAAGTGACATATAATTTGGAACAAACTTTTTCTTTAAAGTGACATGTAATTTGGAACGGAGATAATAGGATAAAAGAATAAATTTGATCATCTACCATCTATTCCAACATTCATTAGGTTTTGATTATAACAAAGTATAAAGCATCATTTAAAACTTACGCACAACTACGTAATTATGGATTCAATCATACGAATATCTTCACCATAATAAGATTGACATATTGTTAGGTGAGATAAACCTTAGGAACGTCATAAACATTCTAATAAAAACTTAAGTTTTGTTTTGTACATTTTATATTAAATGTATAATTTTTCAATAAATAATTGTTGTTTTTCATTAAATAGTTATTATTTTTGGTTATTTTGTCATGTGCAATGTTGCACATGTACGTTAGACAAACCCAATATCTATACTATATATAAAAAGGATACTTCAATTTGGTGTGGATTTTTTTTGATTCCAAATTTACCCTCTCATACATGTGGTGGTTGATTCAACAAATTGGTAACTGCATGTTGTTTCATTTTAAATTAACCGCTCCAATCTACTTAACTGTATACACTATACTATATATAAAAAGGGTATATTGGTTTTGGTGTGAATTTTTTATATTTCCAAATTTGCCCTTTAAAAACTTACATAAGTTAGACACAGGTAGGCGCATCGCGCCTGCCTGGCCCGCTAGTATATATATAAGATAAATGCATTTGAATGAAAGGTAAACAGACAATAAACTACGTACACCACTATTTATTTTAATGGTAAAATCAATCCTCTTAAACAATATATATCTTGAGATCTATGAGACACCACATGCATGACTCTTTGAACTATTTTCAAAATATTGACACTTAGTGGTACTAGGAAACTAAAAGTGTTAAATGAAAAGGTATAAATACATGTTGATTGTCAGACGACGCTCTCTCGTGTTGATTTTATATTTCCTTCTCTTCTATTAAAAATATTTTTCCAAAAATTAATTAAATAATATTTTATATATAGTTTTTACACACAAATAACTAAAATATAAAAAATAACTGTATTTTTTTTTATAATATTAAACTAATGGGCTCTTTATATATAAGGCTACATGCACCTCTGTTTTTCATTCCATCTCAACTTCTCTTTAATAATATTTCTTCCATAAAACTAACATTTTCTTCTTTAGAGACTTTTAGCTTCACATGAAATGGAGTTTCATCTCTTTCACATCATTACTTTTCTCATGGTGAGATCATATATCTAATAACTAATATTTTATTTGCTCGTAAAAAATTGATTTCTAATGTTAATAAATTCTCAAATGTAGCTTGTGCTAGTGGGAACAAATAGTGCAATATTATCACCTCAACTTTATTGGAAATCTATGCTTCCAAACACTCCAATGCCAAAATCCATCACTAATCTCCTACCCCCTGGTCAGTATCATACTCTAAATTTGCTAGGCTGTAGGCTAGTTGTATCATGAATCAATTCCACAAAATATATAGATTCCTCAAATTCTACAAAATATACATATTTCATCATAAATTGCGATTTTAACCCCTTAATTTTTATAATAACATTTTTTGGCCTTTTAATTTTTACACACTTGTGATTTTGACCACCTAACTTAAGCCTCTTTTACAAAAGGATGATCCCCAATGATTTTAACCAAGTCAACGCATATATGGCAAGTGACTCACACGCCACATTAGCATGTCTTGCCATATGGACAATGACTCGCATGTTTATGAAAGTTATGCGGCCAAAATTGCTCTTATGAAAGTTAAGGGGTCAAAATTGCAAGTTTGTGAAAGTTGGAAGGCCAAATTTTCGATCATAATTTTTAATACTATTCCAATTTAAGATGTTGACAAAAAAACATTTATCTCGTAGTAAAAAACGAAAGAAAAAAAAAGTAATTATGTTAAATTAAATAAGTTTTATTTTTGTCTCATATTTAGCCAATGGCCCATAAAATATCAGAGTTGTTAATATTCTAATTAATTCACTTTACTATTTTTAACCGAAGCTGGATATCGGAGTGAAGGAAAATCAACTTGGGTGGATGCAAGCAACTGTTATTTTAGTTTACTTACTTACAAGCATGCTGCAAGTGAGACTCAATTACATGATAAGTCAAATGTAGCACTTTTCTTGTTGGAAAACGATTTGCATTATGGTAAAAAATTGAACATGCAATTCACAAAAACAACTTCAAATAATAATGGAACAAAATTCTTGCCTAAAGAGGTTGCTGATTCAATACCATTTTCATCAAACAAAATGGAAAACATCCTTGATAAATTCTCCATCAAGAAAGGATCAAATGAATATGAAATTGTGAAAAACACAATCAATGATTGTGAAGAAAAAGGTATCAAAGGAGAGGTAAAGCTTTGTGTTACATCATTAGAATCAATGGTTGATTTTGCTACTTCGAAACTCGGAAACAATGTTGAAGCTATTTCAACAGAAGTGGAAAAAGAAAGTAGTAAGTTGCAACAATATGTAATAGTAAAAGGAGTTAAGAAATTGGGAGAGAAGAACAAAGCTATAGTGTGTCACAAAGAGCATTATCCTTATGCAGTTTTTTACTGTCATAAAACAAATACAACTGAAGTTTACTCTGTGCCTTTGGAAGGTGTTGAAGGAAACAGAGTTAAAGCTGTTGCAGTTTGTCACACTGATACTTCAGAATGGAATCCTAAACATATTTCTTTCCAAGTGCTTAAAGTTCAACCTGGAAGTATTCCAATTTGTCACTTTGTCCCACAAGATCATGTTGTTTGGGTTTCCAAGTGATTGAAACTTTGCCTATTACATATATAGTTGTATGCTTGAATAATAACCACTATGTTTGTGTATGTCCACAATGTATTATTATATGGACAAATATGTTTCTTGTGCCTATTATGTTTAGGGCTATGTTATGTATGTTCTAAATGGTACAATATGTAATAAAGTTGTTTACTACTACTAGTAATTGTGAAAATCTATTTTTATTCTCTAGAATAATTGATTTTTCTTTGCGAAATTCAAGAACTCTTTTTATTCTTGAATATAACTTGTTTCTTGAGTCATTTTATAAATTGAAGAAACAAGCTTGGCATGTAGCTCACAGGTACAAAACTGAGTTGCATAAGCTCTGTTTAGGGGAGGATTTGGTTGTAATATAGCTTAAATTGTATGCCCTTAGCCAGATTACTTGTAGTGCAAGTAATCAAGTTAATTGTTTCTAGTTTGTTAGCTAGCTATTGTAAACTCATTTCTATTGAACACAGAGAAATCACTTTCTCTACAACAAACATAAGATTCATCATGTAGTTGGAAGAACATAAGAGCCAAACATGAACAATCATGTCCATAAATTTCAATTGATCTCAATAAATTAAGCATGAAGATCCGCTATGATATCACTTGTTGCCAAGCCCAAAATAATTAAAGATTAAAAACTATATTCATAATTTAGTGCAAAAGCAAACATTATATACACACACATGTGCGCGCGCGATCGGTAAGGACAACCAAGATCCTCCCCACCCAAGCGCTAGGACAAATTGAACAACCAAACACACAAGCCTCTATCGGTGTCAACACAAAATAGGCTCTGATACCCACTCATAAAAAGAGCACAAAATGCTAAAACTCTTACCAAAGAACCATTTCTACATGGAGAAAGTAACCTTATCCTGCAGTTGCTCAACAACTACCAATTTCCTCGAGATAATCAGATCATTATGTGCTTTCTAAATGGTCCACACAAGCAAATGTGATACAATATCAACCCAAGCCTAACCATAATCGACTCCCCTAACAAGCTAACCACTGCTAGCAGATCGAACAAATTTGCAGGCAAAACCAACTCCCAACCTAACCACCCACTAACTGCATACCACACATGGGACGCTCACTGTACCTCTCCTTATACATTTATTTAGACACTCAGATCATAGTCTTTATATAGTGTGATGGCACATTAGGATTCTCATTATCCTGAAATTTGTCATCTTGACATTCACTCATATTGAATTTAGATCATACCAATTAATTAATAGAAATATAACTGGCTAGTTTTTTTTCTTAATTTAATTGCTAATCAATTAAGGTTCATAATTAATAACTAATATAATTGATAAATATATTTGTTCACATCATGATATTGAAATATAATTAAATAATAAAATTTTCCAACATAATGTTGATACAAACAGAAACTCAAGCCGAGCACTTGGATATGGTAAGAAAATTCTTCCAGCTCAACCAGAGATCTTGAGTTCAAATTTAACCATAGACATGCAATAGCGTTAAATTATTTTGCGGTAGAGCTTTACCACTCTATGCAGTCACACCCAGCTCGATCGAGACATTAGTCTTTGCAGTTACACATATGATACTTGGTTCCCACCCAAAAAAAGGAGTTTTTTTTTTTTTATACTTGTCTGAGTTGTTCAATACGTTTTGTAAAGTGTTATACAAGTGTTGGACATTGATTCAAGGGGTTGACCAAAGCAAAAAACAAATTATCTTTAAGACAATTGTTTATATTGTCCAACATATATGGTACGGCATCAGACACCGTAACGCGTCTAATTTTAGAGATATTGGTTCATATCTCATAGTTTATTGGTGTAAACTAAGTATCCTCTGGGGTAGAATGAGTAGCTCAACTAATTAAATTAGTTGATCTAAGGATTAAAGAGTTGAAGGTTCAAGGCTCAAGTCTTGGCACGGAGTAAAAACTAATATAACATTGTTGCTATCAACTAACAATTTGCCATTTAAAAAAAATTAAGTATCCTCTGGACGCAACTACATAGATTAATGTGGGATCTAAATGGACGGTAAAATCTTCCTAAAAGTTTTACCATTGTTGTATGTTCAAGTCAGAGATCAAACTTAGCAACTTAATTAAGTTATAAGAGACTCATATTATTTTATCTATGCGCTTTTTTGAGTAGGTTCGTATCTTATAGTTTAGTTTGGACAATTCGGTGGGCAATTAATAATCTGATTGTAATAAATTTTGTATTTAAATTGAGAGTGAACTATGAAGTGTGAAATGTCATTGTTTGCTGCAAAGGAAATTATCTACAGAAATGAATCGTAAATATCTCAAACAGAGCGACATGAAAGTTTCTATTTTTGCGCACTCGGTGGTACTAATTTCTCAATAAATAAATTAAGATTTTATGGTATTGATTTTATTTTTTAAATAAATATTCTTTTGTAAACCTTTGACTCTTTGTATACTTTTGTAGTCTCACCTTACACGAAGGAGACAGTTTTTTATTAATATACTCCCTCCGATCCTTTTTATAAGGAACACTTTAAAAAAATCACACAGACCAATAAAGCACATTGTACATTATTATTTTCTTTTAATACTCTTAAAAATTTAAATTTATTCCATGCATACCCCTATTTAATTACTTTAAATTCAACTAACTTATTTATTTTTAATATTCTCTCTCGTAATAAATAAGGGCATAAGTGAAATTAAACATTTAAAACATCTGAAAATTGGTCAAAGTTTCTTATAAAAAGGACAAAAAATCTTTTTTGTTTCTTATAAAAAGGACCGGAGGGAGTATATCATTTTGGCTTGTTAAAAAAAACATTATTAGAAATATTTTCTAATAAATACATAAGTTTTGTGTTGGTTTAATTAAAATTATAAAAATTGATTTTAAAATAATCTTTTTCCAAAAAATAATATTTAAATAGATTTTCTTTTTCAAAATATAAATAATTTTTATATATAGCTATTGCAAACAAATATAACTAAAATACCAAAAATAACTATTTTTTTTTTATAATATTAAACTAACGGGCTCTTTATATATAACGCTGCATGCACCTCTGTTTTTTCATTCCATCTCAACTTCTCTTTAATAATATTTCTTCCATAAAACTAACATTTTCTTCTTCTTTGGACTTTTAGCTTCACATACTATGGAGTTTCATCTCTTTCACATCATTACTTTTCTCATTGTAAGATCATATATCTAATAACTAATATTTTATTTGCTTGTAAAATATTGATTTCTAATGTTAATATATTCTCAAATGTAGTTTATGGTAGTGGGAACCAATGCTACACTATTACCACCACAAGTTTATTGGAAATCCATCCTTCCCAACACTCCAATGCCAAAATGCATCACTAATCTCTTAGACCCTGGTCAGTATCATACTATAAATCTGATGTCTATATATTGATACAATTTTACTTCTACATGTTTAATTTCAATCTCTATCAACAAGAATGGGAGCATATAATAATCCATAGCCTTCTAACATTCGCAAACTTGCGATTTTGACCTTTTAATTTTTATAATAACAATTTTGACCTCAGACTTTAGTCCCTTTTACAAAAGTTTAACTCCTTACTAGAGAGTGACTCAAATGTCACATTAGTAAGTAAATGGACACGTGAACAGTGACTCATATGATATGCTGACGCGGTATGTAAGTTACTGTCCACATGTGTGTTGTCTCGGCCAAAATCAATTGTGGTCGGCCTTTTACAAAAGAGGTTAAAACATGGGCCAAAGGTGCTGTTATAAAAAAATTAATCGACCAAAATTGTTAATTTATGAAAGTTAGGAGGTCAAAAGTATAATTTAATTCACAACTATATTAGTTAATAGTTACACATGCATGCATGCAACTCAACAATCTGCTTATTTTATATTTTGCTTAGGTTGACAATTTGAAGAATACATATTAGTATTAGTATTAGTATTGAAGAACACATATTCTAATCTATTTCACATTACTATTTTTAACTGAAGCTGGATATTGGAGTAAAGGGAAATCAACTTGGGTGGATGCAAGCAAGTGTATTTTTATTAATCCATTTGTTTACAAGTATGCTGCAAGTGAGACTCAATTACCTGATAAGTCAAATGCAACACTTTTCTTCTTGGAAAATGATTTGCATCATGGTAAAAAATTGAACATGCAATTCTCAAAAACAACTTCAAATAATAATGTTTCAAAATTCTTGCCTAAAGAGGTTGCTGATTCAATACCTTTTTCATCTAACAAAATGGAAAACATCCTTGATAAATTCTCCATCAAGAAAGGATCAAAGGAATATGAAATTGTGAAAAACACAATCAAATATTGTGAAGAAAAGGGTATCAAAGGAGAGGAAAAGCTTTGTGTAACATCATTGGAATCAATGGTTGATTTCGCTACTTCGAAACTCGGAAACAATGTTAAAGCTATGTCAACAGAATTGGACAAAGAAAGTAATGAGTTTCAAAAATATGTAATAGCAAAAGGAGTTAAGAAATTGGGAAAGGATAACAAAGTTAATGTGTGCCACAAACTGAATTACCCTTATGCAGTGTTTTACTGTCACACAACAGATGCAACTAAAGTTTACTCTGTGCCTTTGGAAGGTGTTGATGGAAACAGAGTTAAAGCTATTGCAGTTTGTCACACTGATACTTCACAATGGAATCCTAAATATTTAGCTTTTCAAGTGCTTAAAGTTCAACCTGGGACTGTTCCAATTTGTCACTTTCTCTCACAGCATCAAGTTGTTTGGGTTTCCAAGTGATTGAAACCTTGTGATGCCTATTACATATATATAGTATATCTATGCTTGAATAATAACCAGTAACCACTATACTTGAAGCTACTTTGAAGATTTTAAATTATAAAGTTTGCATTATGTATGTATGCAATGTTTAATTATGATATATGGTTACTGTGTTTGTGTATGTCCATAATGTATTATTATATATGTGGACAATTGTGCCTATTATGTTTAATTAAGACTGTATGTTCTAAATGGACTACAATATGCAATAACGTTGTTTTATATCATTTCATTCATCAAAGTAGGTAAAATATAAGATGAGATCGAATTAAAGACGTGCATACATTTTTGACACCTTTGCTAACTCATAAGCAACAAAATTCGCTTGCCTCTTAATGAAATTTCTCTTAAAATTTGGAAGACTATCTAATAACATCATACACTAATGCAAAGTGTTGCTTACCTCAGTGTGGTTATTAGTACTATCAACAATGTCATCTGCTATTAGTTTACAACATTTAGTAGTATTTTACTTAAATAAATTAAGCTTTTATATATAATTCATTCGAAACCATCTACTTTTTTTTTTTTTGAATCAAGAAAAACTTTGATTGAACCAAAAAACAAGTGGTTACAAGGCGATCACAAGGATCCAGCCCAAGGTATCAAAAACGGACAAAGTAAACAAAAACTAGCCTATTTACATCATTAGTTTAGCTAGATGTGTCCTTAAGTTCCTATTGGTCCATCCCCTATATACTATTGCATCAATTATTTTTTCATCAGTATGCTGGTAAGTGTGACCAACATTATCAAAGCTAACATCATTCCTATATCTCCAAATTTCATACACACTTTCAGTAAAGGCCAACTTTAGGATTTTAGCACGACCTCCCTTACCCTTAGACTGCTGGATGATCCACTCCACTTCTTGACGCCAGCCGAGAGGACTATGATCAATCTGTATCCATTCTAGGATTTTCCTCCAAATGCCCTTTGTTTCACTGCAGTTAAACATAAGGTGTTGCTGCATTTCATCAGCATTACAAAAGCAGCAACAAGTTGTTTCAATTGATCCATATTTGTGTAATCTGTCACGAGTAGCCAACCTTTCATGACAAGCAAGCCAGAGGTTCACAAGAGCTCGAGGACGGGCCATGTTACCATAGAACAAGGTTCTCCACACAACACTTTGAGCTCTATCATGAACTTCCATTTACATATTTTTCATGCTAAATTTCGGGGCATTCAACATCTCTAGTCACACTTGATTCTGATGGGTATCATCACGAAGCTGCATAATGGCCTTAATAATCCAAGACGCATTATCAGGGACATGAGCCTCCATAATCTGCTGATTTTTAATGTAGTATGCATGTATCCATTTCACCCAAAGGCTCTCTGATTTGCCACACAAGTTCCAAAGAAGTTTCAGCAAGGTAATATGATTCCAAACCTCAAGGTCAATGAGATTTAAGCCACCATTGCGCTTGGGCTGACAAACAGATTTCCAAGCAACGGGGGCTTTACGGCTAGCCTCAATACTACCAGTCCAAAAGAAAGTCCGACAAATGGAGTTAATTTTTTTTATCACAGTTTTGGGAAGAGGCAGACACTGCAACCAGTAGTTCGTCATAGCAAAAATAACACTTTTGAGAAGTTGAAGTCTCCCGACATAGCTTAGAAGTTTAGAGCTCCAGTGAGTGATTCTCTCAACAATTTTATCAATTAGACTCATGTAGTGGTGAATAGATAATTTCTTACTCGTCATAGGAATCCCAAGGTATCTAAAAGGAAGCTACCTTCTTCAAAAAGAGTGATTTGTTTAATATTCTCCTTAGTGTTTTGATCTACACCACCAAAAAAATGCAACACTTAGAAGGGTTGACTTTGAGCCCAGTTGACTTAGAGAACTTGTCAAAGGCTTCCATCATAAGAGTAACAGATCCCTCATCACCCCTGGCAAATAACAAAAGATCATCGGCAAAGCAAAGATTGGTGAGGCCGATTTTCTCACACTTGGCATGAAAATTGAAATTCTGGTTCTTTTGCATTCTTTGAAAACATCGATTTAAATACTCCATCATGATGACAAATAAAAGAGGGGAGATAGGGTCCCCTTGCCTAAGGCCACGATTAGCCTCCATAGAAGTGGTGTAATTCCCATTAATGTTGAAACGATAAGAGACAGAAGTCACAACTAACATGATCCAATATGTAAATTGGTTTGGAAAGCCAACTTCATTAAACACACATTCCATAGCTTTCCAATCAATGGTGTCATAAGCTTTTTGAATATCAAGTTGCATCATGCATCTAGGAGTGCCCCCTTTCCTATTGTACCCTTTAATCAACTCATAAGTCAGCAAGATATGATTATGAATTATCTGACCTGGCACAAAGGCAGCTTGGTTTTGCCCAACAATGCTAGTCATCACCTCTCC
This sequence comes from Trifolium subterraneum, assembly GCA_951799995.1. Classification (NCBI taxonomy): domain Eukaryota; kingdom Viridiplantae; phylum Streptophyta; class Magnoliopsida; order Fabales; family Fabaceae; genus Trifolium; species Trifolium subterraneum. Next base: position 53,088,058 of record OX637463.1, read on the forward strand.
CATTCTTTTGGTTAGGACTTTCGAAATGATCTAGTAAATAGTGTTGCAGCAAGATATAGGTCTATACTCCTTGATTCTTTTAGCCTCTTTATGCTTAGGGATCAAAGTGACAAGAGTACAATTGGCTGCCTTATATAACCTATCATTATCAAAGAAATCATGAACAGCGCTCAACACATCAGTTTTCACAATACTCCAAGCCTTTTTAAAAAAATAAGCCCCATAGCCATCAATGCCAGGAGATTTCAGGTCACCAATACTCTGCAAAGCATCTTCAATTTCTTTGTCAGTGATAGGGTCAATCAGCCTTTGTCGTTGCTCATTGGTAAGTTGAGGTCCTTCTCTCATCACAGTAATGTCAACGCCATTTAAATCATTATCAGTCGTGCCCATGAGCTTATGGTAGAAACCCCTAACCTCTTCTTCAATCTCATCTTGGGTGGTAATGTGGGTACCATCCTCTTTTTGCAACACATTAATGCTCTTAGAAGCTGATCTAGTTTTGATTGAGGCATGAAAGTAGCTATTGTTCCCATCCCCCAATTTTAGCCACTCGGCTTTGGACTTTTGCTGCATGTTTTTTTCATCGATATCCTGCCAATGGATAAGATCATTACTGCACTGTTTAACCATATCAATTTTTCCAGCATTCATTCTATCAAGCCCAAGGTCTATTTGAGCCTTAAGGAGATTTTCTCTAGCTTTGGAAATCTGGAGCTTGACATCATAAAGGGGCTTGCTAATCTTTTTTAGAATAAGCTACAACCTTTGCAGTTTTTTCCACAACACATACATAGGCCGACCATTGATGTGTCCATGCCACTATTAGCCACTGCAGTTAAGAACTCTTCCAAATCAGCCGAACTATTAAGGAATTTAAATTGGTTTTTTCTTTTCCTCATGGTACCTTCAGCATTCTTAAGGCACAACAGAGCATGGTCAGAGACACTAGGGTGCATGACATGGAGGGCGTAGTCCTTCTGAAGCCAATCTATATTCGCAATCACTCTATCAATTCTAGAGTAAATCGCACAGTCATTTTGTTTGTTAGACCAAGTGTAATGATCTCCACTGCTATCCATCTCCTACAAGCTAGTAGCATTCATCATAGTTCTCAAATAACCGTATTCAGATTCATTGACAAGTCGCCCTCCAATTCTATCTTGACTCTTTAAAACATTATTGAAATCACCCATCAAGAACCAAGGTCCCTGTTGATGACTATGGAGGTTTTCAATATCCTTCCATAATTTTCTCCTCTGCTCAAGATGGTTTTGAGCATAGATAGCTGTCATCCAAAATAACCAGGCCCCTTTAGAGTCATATACGCCACAATGGACCATATGATCAGTACTATGCAGCAGCTTTATGGTGACATTATTATCATTCCAATAAATCCAAATTCTACCATTTTCATGTTTATTGTAATTATCTAAATAATTACCTCGAAGCTTCATCCTCTTTCTAATATTTTCAGCTTTATTTTTCTTCACTCTAGTTTCAAGTAGAATTGCAATGTCGGGTTTTAGTTCCAAGAGACGGGAGCTAATCTCTCTAACCTTGCCCATTTTATTTAGCCCCCTCACAATCCAGGCTATGATCATGGAACATCTTCATGAAACACTATGGCATTCATACCAAGTGTTTCAAAACCATTATCACAGATGACTCCTGTTGTTTGTAGTGGTTTCTTCACCCTATCTCGTCCTCCTTTGTTCACTGTTGTCCATTCGCCATTTCCTGGTTCATTGATTATAGAGGTTTCAGCTCTTTGTTTAGTAGGAGTTGACACCTTCTGACTTGTACTCTTTGTCTCTTCATTCACTTCCTGTGTTTTGGCTTTAGGTACCCAGTTTTGCAGCGGCCGCTTCTTTGTTCCACATTGGTGTCCAAACTTTTGACATTTAGCACAGAACATTGGTTTCCATTCATATTCCACTAGTTGTTTCATTTTCCCTCCCGCTGAGTCTGATATAATAAAAGAAATCAAATTTACTTATGATATAATAAAATTGATTACTACCGAATTTACTAATTTATCATTTTTACTTTTAACCACATTTCATGTTTTATATCCTTCAATTGTAATTTCAATAAAAAAATTAATTTTTTTTTGAAAGAATATAAGATAAATACAATAAAAAAAGATATGCTTAAAACTACGAATAAAACAAATCATATATAGAAACAAAATAGAACAATGTATGCACATAAAAATAGCAACAAAAGAGATGAATACGATCAACTCAACAATCTCACTAAATTGTTTTGAAAAATATAAAATAAATTCAATAAAAAGATTTATAATTTAAAAGTTTTCTTACACATAGTGTAGTTCTTACTAAAACTAAGTTTATTTTTATAGGCATGATTAAAATATCATATAAAGTTTATTTACTCTTAAATATAAATTTTTTAAAGGCAGAAGTTTAAAATAAAATTATCGAAAATGATGAACTAAAAATCAAGTTTGTATTTTTTTTAATGACAAATTATTAATAGTTAGCATATTACATTATATTATGTTAGTTTTTTACCTTATCGAGGCTTGAACTCTTGACTTCCGACTCCTTTAACTCTTAGCTCAACTGGTTGTGGAACTATCCACCACACTCACCTCAGCTCTAATGAACCCACGCAATATACCTCGTGAACAAGTACAACCAAACAAAAACTAACAATATGTGAGTGTGATAGACAAACCAAGACGTATAGTTTACTATGTACGTGATCAACTTGATTTTTGGCACACATCCTAAATTTCATAATTTAAACTGAAATACAATTGGATAGTGATGTTTCCCTAGTATTCGCACTATACTTTTGAAGATTTTGAAAAAGGTTGTATTAGGTATGCTTTTTATAATATTCCTACAAATTAAATTATTCTCGTAACAATTGGCTTTAACTCAAAAAAAAAAAATGTAACAATTGGCTTTAATTTTTTTTAAAGAATTGGCTTGAAATTAAAATTTGCCAAACTTAGCATGCCCTTGGCACAAGAGGGATCAAGTGCACAATCTAACATTTGTTTTTAGAGAAATGCTATTTGAACAATTTTTTAGACAACATTTTTGACAATTTTGTCTTTCATATTCACATTGTATTTTTATTTCCTCTCTTTCTTTTTCGTCCAATAAAAAAAGAGAAAAAAAACAGTTATCCTAAAATTGTTCAAATAACATTCTATTTTTAATATTCCAAATGGGAGTGTGTTAACGTTTAGAATACGTGTGCAAATTTGAAGTAGAAATAGCAACACAATGCTAATATATTGTTTGTATGAGTTGTAGAACACAAATGCATACTTCGTTCGATCCTAAATATAAGAAACAACTAGGTCAATAAATATTGATATATTTCATGAAAATCGTTTTGGTTGTTATCTTTTTATTGGCGCAGCTCTAGCTTCTACGTGATTTGTTTTGCCGCAAATACCTAATTTGTGTCGGAGAGTAAATTAAGACACATTTTTCTTGATTTATTTAAATATATATGTTCAAAGTATTAGAAAAAAAAATTACGTATATATAAACCACCATACTAAGTGACCATAATTTTTATCAACATGTGTTTTTTACACAATTGAATTGAATTGAAAATGATAGTGATATAGTCCTACTATATGGAAAAGGAGTAACATGCCTTACTTCAGTTGGTGTCATTTTAATCTAAACTTATAAATTCTGAAAGTATATATCATACACATATACGTGTATAAAATAATACGAGTACTTTTGGAAAAAGAACAAGCTCCAAATGAATTTAATTGTCTCGATAAATTAGACTTTAACCGAATGTGAAAGCATATATATTATAATTTCTTACTCATTTTTCACAATCAAAGATATATTTTGTTTTTTTTTAAAAAAAAAAAAAAACTCGGTATCTAACCTTATCTTGTTTGTAGTACACTCTATAATATTAACATTGTTAATTGAGTTAAACTTTATGATATTATTAAAGATATTCTAATAAAAGCATAAGATTTGTGTTGGTTTAAAATTATAAAAATTGAACCTCTAAAGGCTTGATCCAATAGTAAAAAGAGAGGTTTAATTGAATCTGAGAGGTCTTGGGTTCGTACCCCGATAGTGTCTTTGAAGGGAGGTAAATATAATCATATTTAATTTGTAAGTGTTCTTTAAGTCCTAAGAACTTCTCTGTCTTGGAATGGGGTATCATTCATTCACCCTAAATTTTTATTATAATTTTTTTTTTAAAAATTGATAATTTTATAAATAACTATTTTTTTTATAATCTTAGACTAACGGGCTCTTTATATAAGGCTGTATGCACCATTGTTTTTCACTCCATCTCAACTTTCTCTTAAGACCAACATTTTGTTCTCTAGAATCTCAGATCTAATATGGCGTTTCATCTCTTTCACATCATTACTTTTCTTATGGTGGTAATAAGCTTCAACTCCAATATATATAACTCTATTACCACTTTAATAAATTTCTATTTTTAAATAGTTGTAATATTATTGGTCTTTATTTTTGCTTGTAATATTAATATTGATTACTAATATTAATTAAAATAATATATTCACAAATGTAGCTTGTGGGAATTAATTGTGCAATGGTACCACCTCAACTTTATTGGAAGTCCATCCTTCCCAACACTCCAATGCCAAAAGCCATCACTAATCTCCTACACCCTGGTCAGTATCATAATCTAAATTTGGTGTCTATTAATATACATACAATTTTACTTCCACATGTTTAATTTCAAGCTCAAAATTTACACATGTTTAAGACATGGTATTCAATTAAATTAATTGTAAATAAAGCAATATAGTCCTTAAATTTTCAACCCTCAATCAATTTCGCCTTTGAATTTATCGAAATAGCTAAAATATCCTTCAATTTATGAAAGTTATATCAGATCAGTCCTTAAGCAATTGATTGATGGATAATTTGAGGTCAAAAATTGATATAACATATTTCTTTTTTCTTCTTTTTTTTTTCTATCTAGTTAGAATTTTTCTATTTACACCCCTAAATTATCTAATTACACCCAAAAGATGTTTAAGATTTAATCATAATTAATGCTGAATCTATCCTGGTTAATTAATGTAATTGTTTTCATCTTTTTCTTCAAATTTACACATACGTAGACTTTTTTTAACGAGTGAAACAAAATTAACACATACGTACATAAAATCAGTTTACATACTCTATGTGAATTTCTTGCACAAATAAGCGTTGTCTGTGAACTTTAGTGCAAATTAAGTGATATTCACTTGAATTGTAACTATTTGAAAATCAATTGTGTTACAACTATTCTAATGAAAATATAAAAGAAAGTAAAAGACAAGGCAAATAAAATAGGATATATATAAAACATTTTTATTCATTTTTAATGTCTTACAAATCAATCATGTTTTTATTATGATTGTACAAAGTTTTAAAGAAAGTCGGAAAGAAAGTCGGGGGACTGGCCACTAGCCACCATGTGTCCCCCCACTCACTCCGCCTCGTCAAATAAATGCACTTGAATTTACATTTTTTTTGTTTTGTTATAACTTGTGAAATGAAAGGTAAAAATATTTATTGAGCAAATTTAAAAACTAATTATTACAGTATTCTAATTTATTTCAATTTACTATTTTTAATTGAAGTTGGATATTGGAGTGAAGGCAAAGCAACTTGGGTGGACGCAAGCAAGCATGGTATAAATGTGCATGCTAAACCTAATTCATTTAAATGCCATTATGCTGCAAGTGAGACTCAATTGCATGCTGTACCTGAAGCTAATCCATTTGGTTACAAGTATGCTGCAAGTGAGACTCAATTGCATGATAATTCAAATGTAGCAATCTGGTTCTTGGAAAATGATTTGCATCATGGTAAAAAATTGAACATGCAATTCACAAATAATAATGTTGCAAAATTCTTGCCTAAAGAGGTTGCTGATTCAATACCTTTTTCATCAAACAAAATGGAAAACATCCTTGATAAATTCTCCATCAAGAAAGGATCAAAGGAATATGAAATTGTGAAATATACAATCAACGATTGTGAAGAAAAGGGTATGAAAGGAGAAGAACAGCTTTGCGTAACATCATTGGAATCAATGGTTGATTTTGCTACTTCGAAACTCGGAAACAATGTTGAAGCTATTTCAACAGAAGTGGAAAAAGAATGTAGTAAGTTGCAACAATATGTAATAGCAAAAGGAGTTAAGAAATTGGGAAAGGATAACAAAGTTGTAACGTGTCACAAAGAGCATTATCCTTATGCAGTTTTTTACTGTCATAAAACAAATACAACTGAAGTTTACTCTGTGCCTTTGGAAGGTGTTGAAGGAAACAGAATTAAAGCTGTTTCAGTTTGTCACACTGATACTTCACAATGGAATCCTAAACATTTGGCTTTTCAAGTTCTTAAAGTTCAACGTGGAACTGTTCCAGTTTGTCACTTCCTTCCACAGGATCATGTTGTTTGGGTTTCCAAGTGATTAAACTTGTGCCTATATATAGAAGCTACTATGAAGGTTTTAAATAATAAAAGTTGCATTGTGTAAACAAACAATGTTTAATTATGATATATGGTTACTACTTACTAGGTTTGTGTTTATTACATGAACAAATAGGTTTCTTGTGCCTATTATGTTTAATTAAGACCGTGTTCTGTATGTTCTAAATGCAGTACAATATGCAATAGAGTTGTTTTAATTTGATTTGATGAAATCTAATTGCATGATTAACTTTTTGTTTTTTTTCTTTTCGGTTTGGGATCTTAGTTTTACACTTCCACTAGCTCTCATTGGGAAGGCCAAAAAATTAACTTTTAGCTTATAAGCTAAAAGTTCTTATTAGAAATAATATAAAACCATTTGATGTAGTCTTTCCTAACAGCTTAAGCTGTTAGGAAGAGTTATATCAATGATTTTATATTATTTCTAACACGCCCCCTCATGCAAGAGCTCACTTGGGCTTGAAGCGTGGATAATGCATAGGCCCATGATTTATAGGCCTCTCAAATTCTAATATGGTATCAGAGTCTATCCTAGATTCATTTGTTGTTTGTCGTGGAGACCTCCCATATTTGGGCCACCCGTTGTTGTTGATTTCACGCACCAAGCCCAATAGTGCTGGGTGTGAGGGGGTGTGTTAGAAGTCCCACATTGGCTAGAGATATGGCAAAGATAGCCTTTATAAAAGTAGTGCAAACCTCAACTCTAAAGCTAGCTTTTGTGGTTGAGTATAAGCCTCTCAAATTCTAATATATTAGAAATAATATAAAACCATTTGATGTAACATTTCCTAACAGCTTAAGCTTTTGGGATAATCGGTCATTTGACATGGTATCAGAGTCTCTATGACTAAGTGGTCTAGAGTTCGATCCCCTCACTTTCTAATTAAAAAGTGGAATTTAATTATATGGTAGGTGGACCTATGCATTATCCACGCTTCAAGCCCAAGTGGGCTCTTGCGTGAGGGGGCGTATTAGAAATAATATAAAACCATTTGATGTAGCCTTTCCTAACAGCTTAAGCTTTTGGGATAATCGGTCATTTGACATAGTATCAGAGTCTCTATGACTAAGTGGTCTAGAGTTCGATCCCCGCTCCCCTCACTTTCTAATTAAAAAGTGGAATTTAATTATTTAAGCATATGGTAGGTGGGCCTATGCATTATCCACGCTTCAAGCCCAAGTGGGTTCTTGCGTGAGGAGACGTGTTAGAAATAATATAAAATCATTGATGTAACTCTTCCTAACAACTTAAGCTTTTGGGATAATCGGTTATTTGACAGTTCTGTTTGGTAACAGTCATTTTACTATGAGCTTATAGTTTACTTTACTAGCTTATAGCTTATTTTCAAATGTTATTTCAAGTAGCTTATAAGCTATAAGCTAGCTTATCAGCTAACGGCTATTTTTACCAAACAGAGTTATGTGTAGCTTGAAACATCAAGGTATATTTATCCAACATCCAATAAGAACATGTCACATAAATAAATTTATATACGGTACTTATAAACTAAGTTTTACTTCTCCTACAAATAGTTCTGAAATTGTGTATTGCCTAAAACTTGATTTTGATTGGGTGGAAATAGGCTATGCCGAGCTAGGATTTGTCGAGCTTAAGCTTGACATGTCAAAAATTTGAAGGTCTGAGTCTGACATATAGTTTATCCTAAGCTTATCTTTTGCACGTTGCATTTTTTGAATCTCATCAAACACACGATTTTGGGATCACAATAGTGATCATATAATATATCGAAATCGCGTCAAACACCACCTTGGAAAGCGTCACCCTACCTGCAAAAGATAAATGATTGGCCTTCCAAGGAGGTACCTTAAATTGCACTTGACTAAACCGAACAACACAATCGTAAGAAATTCAAGTTCAATATATCAAACACATGGAGTGCACAATGACAACTTTATGTATCAACAAAGGAATACAATACTTGTGCATCTAACGAACAAAGATAGATAAGTAGCATCTACTTACCAAGAAGATAAATTTAATGACATACTAATTAACAAATATACTAACCAATATTTTCAAACCAAAAGAAACGGCCACTCACTTGTTCAATAACAGCTCTTCACCAAGTCCGATCAGTTTTTCTTTATAAGAACAACAACCCACAATTCTCAATTTTGTTCTAATTTCTTCTTGGCGGGATGCTTATGAAGAGACGGTTATTGTATTGGCAACGATGGTGGAAAAGAAGCTGAATTTGAGTGAGTCAAAGGGGTTCAGTGGTGAATATAGATAAGTATTTCAATTTTTAATTAAAAAAATAATCAAATAGAGACATGACAGAATGACAGAATAATTTAGAGACGGAAAATTTTGTCTCTAATATCTTTCACTAATACATATATTTTAGTATTGTCTCTAATTGGAGTTGGGATCATCTCCATTTCTAATTATTTTCATTTGTTCCATTACTATATGGTTTTGGAAATATAAATGCAAAAATGTGTCATTAAATGATGTATAATTACTTTTATACACCCTAAAATATTTTAAAACTTTGGTAATAGAAGAAATGGAAAAGATTGAAAATGGAGAGGATCCCAACTCTTCTAATTGTTCTTTTTTGTCTCTAATAGGGAAGAAATATATTTCGTCTCTAAATTCCTCGGTATTTAAACTTTTTCTAGTAGTGTAAAGTATTTTCTATCATGGTTTTTTGTCCCAATTTTTCATTCAACTCAGACATATTATTCGAAATTTTAAATTTTTTTCAGCAATCATGTTTAGTATATTAAATGAATCTCTCTTGCAAAAGTTTACATTTTTTTTACAAGAGATGAATTAATATATGAATTTTTTAGTTTTTTACAAATAAATAATTCATCTTATGTTAAAAAATTCTAAATTTTTATGGGAGATGGTCTTATAATATTATAAAGATGAAAACAAAAAACAATTCAAAATGTGAAAGTACACAAGAGTTTAATTTAATTAAAAGTATGGATCAAAAGTTATGATAGAAAATATTTGAGGTACCCAAAGTTGTTGATAGATTTTATAGTGACTAAAAATAAAATTTGAGATATTTATAGGGACCAAAAACTTATAACCTTTATTTATTTTCTACCTTCATATCAATATATAAGGCCTTTTTGTAAAATTTTATTGTCCTATTTTATAAGATTATTTTCAAAATTTAAGGTGTATTAATTAATTTTTTATTAAATAATTCTTTTTTTGATAATTTATTAAATCATCCTAATTAAATATTGAAGAGAAATAAAAAAAATTATCCAAAAAAAACAAGAAGAGAAATAAAAAAATTATTATTTTTCTTTTTTAATAATTGAAAGTAATTTTGGAAAATAATTTACATTTTCACAAATTTAATACAATTTTTTTTAATTCTTATATTTTTATCAAACAGATCTTATTTATTCGGACGAAAGAAGAGTAATATTCTGTCAAGAAAATTATAGGAAAGGTCTATTAACTTACGTAAACCATGCTTAAATGCAGTAACACTTAGTAAAATGCAGTACTTAAGTGTTACTTTATAGAAAGTGTCAATTATTTTACGTAACCGATTAATTTATGGAAAATACAATAACAATTACTAGTTTACCTACACTCTATCCACTACTTATCTTTTTTATGGATCATGTTAGTATTTTCGGTTGTTAAACCTAACAAAAATGAAATAAAAGATAAAATTAATAGGACAAAACTTACATGTATTTTCATACATGCATTTCTTGTTGTTCCACTCACAAAGAGGTAGTTATTTTAATTAAAAAATAGTTTTATTTTATTTTTTAAAAATGAAAAACACCAAAAACCAACTCTTTGTGAGTGGAACAGTAAGAAATGCATGTATAGAAATGCATGTAAGTTTTGTCCAAATTAATATTAGTAAAATAATATTTTACATTTTAAAAGTGTTGAATCCACAAATTTCAAAATAAAATTTCCTTATTAATAAATTTAACTAGTGTCCAGGAGAACCATTTAACATTTTTTAGTTTTTAGTTATGGTAGTCACCCGCAATCAAGGAAATAATCAATTAACTATATCTACAAACTATTTTGATCTAACCTGATGATTAGAGAAGGTTGATGGCCAACAAATCGTCGTCAAGCAGCAATCGTCCACCGGAGGGGTTGTACCTGCAGGCACTCCGATCCCAAAGTCAGAAGAGTACAAGTGATACAAGAGAGTATAAGAGAGTGAGATTTAGAATGAATGTTGAATACCTTGCTCTCCTGTGAATGAGAGCTTTTATATTGCCCCCAGCGTTGGGTCAAAAGTCCTCTTAATAGGCCGTATTGAACAACTCATTAAGAGCGATTGCAGGATATCTCCTTGAATAAGGAGAAAGTCGTTGTCAGCTGTTACCCTGAGTAAGCCGTTCCATGTTCCAAGGGAAGTGGATATGCTCGAGTGGATCCGTGCTAAGGAGCACGTGATGTGCTGAGTCAGCGGAGCAGGAACGCGTCCTTATTGGACCGTGCCATGTGTCCTAACAAGAGTGGATATAAAAGATATATCTACAAACCATTCTTTACTTCTGATCCAAATACTCCTAATAATGATATAAAAGACAAAGAGTAATGTTGTATCATAACAAGTGCTCCAAGATACTATTTATTTAACATGACTCTTTTTATATTATATATTAATCTCTTGATTATTGAAAAAATAGACTCATTAATTTAGAATTTGAACACGAAAGGTAAATAAAATTTAATAAAAAATTGTTCATTGAAGTCCAATTTTCTCTAATAATTTATTTTAGGTGGCATAATTAATAGTTTAAAGAACATTTTTTAGTTTGTGTCTTTTACTTAAAAGATGATGTGGCATGATTATTTCTGGTGGTATGTGCCGATGACATGGGTGGTTTTGTATTATTATCGTAAGTTTGAAAAAGTTAGAAGGCCAAAAATGCAATTAAACTATTTTTTTATAATCTTAGACACTAACGGGCACTTAATTTATATATATAAGGCTGCATGCACCATTGTTTTTCACTACATCTCAACTTTCTCTTGAGCATATTTCTTTCATAAGATAACATTTTCTTCTCTAGAATCTTAGCGTCACTCACCTAATATGGCGTTTCACCTCTTTCACTTCATTACTTTTCTTATGGTAATAATAAGCTTCAACTCCAATATATATATAACTCAATTACCACTTTAATTAATTTCTATTTTTAAATAGTTGTATTATTATTGGTCTTTATTTTTTCTTGTAATATTAATATTGATTACTAATATTAATTAATATAATATATTCACAAATGTAGCTTGTGGGAATTAATTGTGCAATGGTACCACCTCAACTTTATTGGAAGTCCATCCTTCCCAACACTCCAATGCCAAAAGCCATCACTAATCTCCTACACCCTGGTCAGTATCACACTTCAAATTTGGTGTCTATTAATATACATGCAATTTTACTTCCGCATGTTTAATTTCAAGCTCAAAATTTCCACATGCATACACCTCAAAATTTACACATGTTTAAGACATGGTATTCAATTAAATTAATTGTAAATAAAGACATGGTATTCTATTAATATAATATACATGCAATTTTTCTTCCACATGTTTAATTTCAAGCTCTAATTTACACATTCATACACCTCAACGATCTCCTTCTTTTTATAATCTGACTAGGTTGAGAATTTGAGGCTATTTGTATCATTAATCAATTCCACAAAATATATACACAGTATTTGTTAATTAAAACATGGTATAATATTCAATTCAATTAAGATATTTTCTTTTTTCGATTCTAGTTAGAATTTTTCTAGTTACACCCCTAAATTATCTTATTACACCCAAAATATTTTTAAGATTTAATCATAATGCCAAAACTATCTCGGTTAATGTAATTGTTTTCATCAAATTTACACATACGCAAACTCATTTAATGAGTGAAACAAAATTAATACTTACGTACGTAAAATCAGTTCACATAAATCTACATGAATTTAATTTGATTAATATAATTGAATTTACACATTTTTGTTTTGTCAAATTATGAAATGAAATGCTTCAAAAAAAAAATTATGAAATGAAAGACAAAAATATTTATTGATCAAATTTAGAAACTAATAATTAGAGTATTCTAATTTATTTGAAATTACTATTTTTAAATGAAGTTGGATATTGGAGTGAAGGGAAAGCAACTTGGGTGGATGCAAGCAAGTATGGTATAAATGTGAATGCTTTACCTGAACCTATTCCATTTATTTACAAGTATGCTGCAACTGAGACTCAATTGCATAATAAGTCAAATGTAACAATCTTCTTCTTGGAAAATGATTTGCATCATGGTAAAATATTGAACATGCAATTCACAAATAATAATAATGTTGCAAAATTCTTGCCTAAAGAGGTTGCTGATTCAATACCATTTTCATCAAACAAAATGGAAAACATCCTTGATAAATTCTCCATCAAGAAAGGATCAAATGAATATGAAATTGTGAAAAACACAATCAATGATTGTGAAGAAAAAGGTATCAAAGGAGAGGTAAAGCTTTGTGTTACATCATTAGAATCAATGGTTGATTTTGCTACTTCGAAACTCGGAAACAATGTTGAAGCTATTTCAACAGAAGTGGAAAAAGAAAGTAATGAGTTGCAACAATATGTAATATCAAAAGGAGTTAAGAAATTGGGAAAGGATAACAAAGTTGTAACATGTCACAAAGAGAATTATCCTTATGCAGTTTTTTACTGTCATAAAACAGATACAATTAAAGTTTACTCTGTGCCTTTGGAAGGTATTGATGGAAACAGAGTTAAAGCTGTTGCAGTTTGTCACACTGATACATCACAATGGAATCCTAAACATTTGGCTTTTCAAGTGCTTAAAGTTGAACCTGGAACTGTTCCAATTTGTCACTTCCTCCCACAGGATCATGTTGTTTGGATTTCCAAGTGATTATAAAGTTGTGCCTATATATATACTAGCTAGTACTATGAAGGTTTTAAATAATAAAAGTTGCATTGTGTAAACAATGTTTAATTATGATATATGGGTTTGTGTTTATTATATGGACAAATAGGTTTCTTGTGCCGATTATGTTTAATTAAGACTGTGTTATGTATGTCCTAATTAAATGCAATAGAGTTGTTTTAATTTGATGAAATCTCAATGTATGTATGTTCTTGTGCCTACATCTCATTGCCGTTAAAGTATCAATACACGTTTTGGTTTTACGATATGTATGACACACCTTGACTTCTCAATTCAGTTCAATGAGACTCCTAGCTTCTCTAGTGTATGACTAGGGTTGCTATCTTATATAAATAGATAGGTTAGGTCTCCTTTACCGTCACGCGAATATCAGGTCGTCATTTTGGCTAAATGCTCGTTTGAGGTTCGCCCCGTTGAGAACCTCAAAACTTGGAGCATGTGACTAGGTAGAGGAAGACCTTGTCTAACATTTCGATATTGGCGCTTCCGGTAACCTTGACTTATGATTGTGATTTTCATCTCATCAAGTGTGTTCTAATTCCATATAATATATCCATCTCTAAATTTTAATTCTTACATAGCCATCTTTAAATTCAGCAACTTGTTGTAGCCATGAAACTTCCATAACAAAAAGCATAAACTTTAGCAACTTGAAGCAAAACTCCAGAGATCACAAGTCGTCGCAAAAGGTTTTCTAACATTTAATAACAATCTTTATAGTTAATATTCTTGCTTGAATGATACTATCACACTACATTCCATAACTAGCGTTCAAACAAATGTGAAATGGAATGGTGATAGGGCGAATTTAATTATTTCATTCTCGCAGAGGAATTAGACAATGCGACCCTATCTTCCCTTAATTTTACGTAGCAGAGGGGCGGATCCATGTAGCCTGCATTGGGGGCTCAAGCCCCCACAATGAAACAATTTTTTTCTATAATAATACTACTATATATATTTTGTTGTAATAAACTATTAGTATAATTTTTTAAGCCCCCATCAAATAAATTAATTAGGCCACTAACTTATACTTATATATTTAGATGTATTTAGGACAAGTTCATTTTTTTACTTTTCATTATCTCAATTTCTACTTCTTAATTTATTCTTGTCGGACCTTTAATTCTTTTCTAGCCTTTCCTAACAAGAGAGCAACACAAACATTTGATTTCCTTTCCTTTTGTTATTACTTCCCCTTTAATATTTAAAATTTAGATTTTTTACTTCAACATGAACTAATTTTTGTTTGAGGTTTGATTCAAACATTTAATTTTTTACTTACGAAACGAAATATGACATATTTAATACAAATTTAAAACTTAAAAAACTTATGATACAAACATAAAACTTAAAGGACCTTCAAAACTTAAATGACCTATCTGATATAAATGTAAAACTTAAACAACTTATCTGATACTTAAAAAACTTAAAAGGACCTATCTAATACAAACGTAAAAATTAAAGGACTTAGGTATGCATTTTGCCTTAATTAAACTTACCAAAAGGTTTGATTTCGTTAAAATCATGCAACCAATTACATGTACAAATGAGAGCTTGCAGAATGTCAGAGGGTAAGCCAGTGTTGTGATTGGAATGCTTAAAATATCACCAAGTCATTATTGCAAGTTGAGAAAATCGAACACTATTTTTTAACTTTCTTTTATAAAATTCATCAGCCCAAATGAAACTTATTTTTAAAATCTTTATTTCACAAAAAAAAACTTAGGCCCAGTCCAGTACGATCCATGAAAAATATTGTCCCGATGGGCCGGCCCAAAAAAGGCCCGTTGTTTTTGTTTTGTGTTTTTTTAGTCCCAACATGTCTTAAAATATAGGGCTAGTGGGTCAGCCCGGTCCATTTTGACAGTTTTAGCTTCATTTTCCGCTTCGGAGAGTATTCTTCCTCCATTCTCACCCCGAAGATCCCCACAGTTCTCGCTCAAATCCATCAACCTGAAAAGAAAACATTAGATTTCTATCATTTTCAATCAAACTAATTGTAAAAAGAAATAGTAAAGTTTATTATAAAACAAATAAATAAAATATTATTGTGAATTTTTTTACAGTAATAAATATCATATATAAACAAATGTATACACATATTGTGTAAAAATATAATTAAAAATAATTTATAAAGTATTTAAATATACAATTATAAATATTATTTTAACAAAAATTTTGGAAACAGAGTCTCCCTAAAATAGAGAATAAAATCGCATCTCCATTTCCAAACCTCTCTCCGTGAGACTTTCTTCTTCATCTCCATTTGCATCGGAAAAACAGTTAAGATATCATAGAACGAATTAGGAGAGTAATAATAGAAAATGTCAATTAAAAAGAAAACCATGCTAAAATTCAGTAACACTTAAAATTCAGTACTTAAGTTTTACTCTATAGAAAATGTCAATTAATTTACGTGTCCAATTAATTTACCGAGTAACAATTAATTCACGTACGTACACTCTATCCACTGATAATCTTTTTTATACTAGTTAGTAGTGTCTCCTACCGTGCTCATCGTGCAGTTCGGTTCAGTTTTGAGCATAAAAGTCATCTTAACCGCGAGATAAAAATGCATGTAGTTCGATTTGGTTCGATTGGTTTTTAAAAAGTCATCCAAACCAAACCAAATCAATGCGGTTAGGGTTGGTTCGGTTTGTGCGATTTATCGCGAGATAAAAAATATTACGATATTACCGACTTGTTACAAAATAAACATAGGAAATTTTAATTTATTTATTGTTTAGATGATATAATATGCGTGAACATAAGTTTCATATACATAAGAACTTATTTTTAATACCAATAATATAGTTTTATATCGCGTTAAATAATATGTTTTGACAGCCTACTATTTTATGGACTTAATTTGGGTTGTGCTTGCTAAGCTTGACTATGTAATAGGTTGATTGCTACTAGTTGATAGAGTTAAGTTATATATTGCGGTTTGGTTCGGTTTTCTAAAATGAAAACCGCAAACAAAACCAAACTACGCGGTTTAGAAGAAAAATTATCCGTGCGGCTTAAAATATATGCGGTTTTTTGCGGTTTCAATTTGGATTGATTTAGTTTGCGGTTTTACTTTTGGATTGGTTCGAATACGATCACCCTAATGTCTCCCTTAATTAGGGCTGGAAATGAGTCGAGTCGAGTCGAACTCGCTTAAGTTCGGCTCGACTCATTTATTTAACGAGCTCAATTTTCAACTCAAGTTTGACTCATTTGGTTCATGAACCAAGTTCAACGAGTTAATTATCGAATCGAATCGAGTCTCAAACTATTTTCGAGTTGGTTCGGTTCATTGTCAGCCGTATTTGGGAGTATTATCACACTTAGGAAAATGTGAAACAATAACAAACCCATCATAAGCATTTTATTGTGCTTCCAAGACATGTAGTACACCACCTTTTATAACAAAGTTTTCTCTCAATGCAAGATAAGTTAAAGGATGTGAGACTTAGTGTTAGTACATGAATTGTGAAGTATCAAAGAAACAAGTATCGCTTATGCTTCAAAAGAAAAATAATGCTAGTGTGTTTTATTTTGTAAAATTTATTTTTGAAAATATATATATATATATATATATATATATATATATATATATATATATATATATATATATATATTATTCTTGAAGTGTTATGTAAAAATATATTCTGAAGTGTTATATATATAATCGAGTCAGCTCGTGAACCAAACGAGCCGAACTATATATAGCTCAAGTTCAGCTCATTTAATTAACGAACTTAATATTTAGCTCAAGTTCGGCTCATTTGGTTTATGAACCAAGTTCAACGAATCAATTGTCGGATCAAATCTCGAACTTTGTTCGAGTTGGTTCGGTTCATTTCCACCCCTATCCTTAATTAAATGGCTAGAAATTTAGATACTGCGTGACTGCCTAATTTTACCGAATGCATGTAACTCATTTGCATTAAGTACAACTGTCCAAATACTAATAGCAATTGATTTGCAATGTGACAGTCGGTTGTTGTGTCAATTATTTGGTAGTCAGCAAATAACCAATTAACTATATCTACAAACCATTCATTAGTTCTAATCCAAATACTCCTAATGATATAAAAGACAGAGTAATGCTATATCATAACAATGAGAAGGGAAAGAAACACGCGAACACGTTATGAAACTGTAAATAGAAAACACTTTATAACTTGTTTTCGACGGAAATCAGGTAGGTTACTCAAAGTCAAAATAGTTTAAGTCGAACTCATGTTGTTTATCGAGAGAAATGCTAAACGGTGTCTTTAGATTACTAGTTAAACATATTAATTAAAAAAATCATTTTAGAACTTGTGCATTTAATTAATACCTTAAAAATGTAAAAAATTGTATTATTAACATTAATTTATCTTTAATTTTCTTTTTTAATATTTAATAAGTACTCCGGGATTTGTTTTGCATAACCTTTTTATATATTAATCTTCTGATTCTCAAAAAAAGAGACTCGATAATTTAGAATTTGGTCACGAGAGATAAATAAAATCTAACAAAAAATTGTTCATTAAACTTCATCTTAAATGATTCGTCTTAGGGGATATCAATGATAGTTTAAAGTACATTGTTTTAGTTTGTATCTTTTACTTAAAGGATGGTGTAGCATGAGATTATTTCGGGTGGTCATATCAGTAATCTACCAAATCTATTTGTAACCAAACATCACTAATGTATTGCACTACATTTAATACCACTCCAAAATCAATCTTTAAGATGTAGAGTCATAGGTGGTGGTGCAATAAGCGGCGTTTCGACCTCCGCACCACCTTTTTTTCAGTTCTCTGGCGACATGGCCTTTGTTTTCCGGCGGATTTGTATGGTGTCGGGATGTTCCTTTTCTCCAGCAGTGGTTTTGGTTGGTGTTACAGGATGCGGCCTTTTGTGAGATGTATGTTGAAACTTGGATGGTACTGTTCACGATGATGGAGGAGTTTTGGTCTGTTCACAGCTTTTTTGCGTACTGTTCACATCTGAACTTTTCTGGCGACGCACCCGGGGTGGTTTCTGCCATTTTTTCCATCGGTTGCTGTCAACATGGGAGTTTCCGGCAGATGTGATGTGCTCCGGCGCGGATTTGGAGGTTTTATAGTGGTTTTGGTGTTGACTCCATGGTGGTGAGTTTCGGTGTTCTCTCCTGCACCACCCTCATGGAATTTTTGGCGGTGGTGTGGTGGTGCGCAGTGGGGTACTAGTTGTTGGCAGTGGTTGCTTTTGTTCGTGACAGTTTCAGGTGATGGTGGCGTTCTTGTTTGTTATCTCAAACTCTGTAATTGTTGATTTGGTGGGATGAGTGTTGGGTCATCATGAGGGGGCAGTTAGGGGGATTATCCACATTGGGTTCAAGAACAACTCTACAAGTGAGTTGGACACCACACTCTTACCCAAAACCTTAAGGTGTTAGGTTTATTGGTCATTTCACTTATAAGTGTTCAACCTCCACTTATCTAAGCAATGTGGGACTTAACACTCACACTTGCAACAACAATCTCCCCCTCAAGTGTGAGTCCATCCATACCAGGATATGCTCCCCCTCCAGCGGAAGCTTTTTCAGCTACACTACACTTGTACCGCCGTTGCCACACTGCACAGGGACACGACGCCTGACGAAAGTGTGTTCGGCAAACGTTCTCCGTTTCGGCTGAAATTTGAGTATGTTGTTTCGGTCACTTTGTTAGTTACTTAGATAATTTTTCTGAGTAGTTTTGTCTTCTCTTTGTGTCAGTTTGGAATACTCACTTGTTTGTGAGGTTGTTAGCTCTTTGTTATTAGTTTCACCATAGGTGGTGATTATTGATTGTACTCATTATTTGATAATAGTGGAGTTATTTGTTTGGTCTGCACAACTCGTGGTTTTTCACTCTCACATTGAGGGTTTTCCACGTTAAAATTGTGGTGTCCTTATTTACAGTTTTTACTCCTTTTATTGCGATTATTGTTGGTATTGGCTGCGCTGGTTAATTTGGTTGTTCGGGTTCCACAAGAAAGATCAATTTAAACGCTTCCGTATATTCCGTTGTGCACTCTGATTCCCAACAACTGGCATTAGAGCTTCGGTTATTTTGTGGAATTAATTTGTGGTGAACAATGGAAGTCAACACAACTCATATGGTGACCTTGAATGGGTCTAATTATGCCCTTTGGAAAAGTAAGATGGTTGATCTGCTTTATGTGAAGAATTTTCACCAGCCTGTGTTCGCTACAGAGAAGCCTACTGACAAGACTGATGATGGGTGGACTCTACTACACAGACAGGTGTGTGGGTACATTCGGCAGTGGGTTGATGACAACGTTTTGAACCACATTAGTGGGGAGAAACATGCAAAATCGTTATGGGATAAGCTTGAGCAGCTCTATGCGAAGAAATCAGGTAATAACAAGATGTATCTTATAAATAAGATGTTGAGTTTGAAGCTCCAAGAGGGGACTTCGTGTGCAGATCATTTGAATACTTTCGAAGGAATTATGAATCAGTTGTCTGCTATGGGTATCAATTTTGATGATGAAATTCAAGGGTTATTTCTTCTCGATTTTTTGCCTGACTCGTGGGAGACATTTAGAATGTCATTGTCTAATTCTGCTGTTGTTGATGTGTTGTCAATGGACCTTGTTAAAAGCAGTATTTTGAATGAGGAGATGAGAAGATTGTCTCAAGACTCTCCTTCACAGTCAGATGTATTGGTTACTGAATCAAGGAGGAGAAATAAGAATCGGTTCTCCGGTAATGGAGGACAAGGCAGGCATTATTCGAAGAACAGGTACACAAATGTTGAGTGTTACAACTGTGGTAAGAAGGGGCATTTTCAAAAGGATTGTCGACTTTCAAAAAAGGAGGATAAGGACAAAGGTAAAGAAGATGATTCAGATGGAGAAAGTTTTCATCTGATATTAGATGACTTGCTTCTTGTTGAAGAGCATGGTATGTCAAATGTTATTGATAGTACATCCAGTTGGGTGATTGATAGTTGTACTTCAGTACATGTCACTTCCAGAAGAGATATTTTCGGCTCATATACTTCAGGTGAATTTGGTGATGTGAAGTTAGCACATCAAGGCGTGATAAAGTGTGTCGGCCTTGGAGATGTTAATTTAGAGATGGCTAATGGTAGCAAGTTAACTCTCAAGGATGTGATGCATGTTCCAGACACTCGGTTGAATTTACTTTCCGTGGCTAAACTATGTGATGAAGGTTATATGGTTCTATGAAGTGTGTTCGGCAAACGTTCTCCGTTTCGGCTGAAATTTGAGTATGTTGTTTCGGCCACTTTGTTAGTTACTTAGATAATTTTTCTGAGTAGTTTTGTCTTCTCTTTGTGTCAGTTTGGAATACCCACTTGTTTGTGAGGAGGTTGATAGCTCTTTGTTATTAGTTTCACCATAGGTGGTGATTATTGATTGTACTCATTATTTGATAATAGTGAAGTTGTTTGTTTGGTCTGCACGACTCGTGGTTTTTCACTCTCACATTGAGGGTTTTCCACGTTAAAATTGTGGTGTCCTTATTTACAGTTTTTACTCCTTTTATTGCTATTATTGTTGGTGTTGGTTGCGCCGGTTAATTTGGTTGTTCAGGTTCCACAAGAAAGATCAATTTAAACGTTTCCGTATATTCCGTTATGCACTCTGATTCCCAACAACGAGCTATTGGTCCAGATCAGTGTGTCAGAGTCCGAATATTAGTGGCTGCATCCTGGCTTCGGGGATGCCGTTTTGGTTCATGTGGAGTTAGAGTAGGATGAGCGAGGTGTGATGGTATTGGTGTGATTTTTTGTTATTGTTCTAGGTTGTTGTTTTAGTTGTTCTCGTATGGATGGTTTGGGAGAGTTTTTAGGGATTGACATTGATGTTATTGGAATTCTTCTTTTGTGAAGAGTTTTGCACGAGTTGATTTTGCGGATTATATTCGTCTTGTGCTCAATTACGTTATTAATAAAATTTAGCCGTTCACAAAAAATAAAAATAAAATACTCTTTTTTTTTTGTCAAGTAGCCTAGTGGCTAGAAAATCCACCTTAAAGGTGAATAAGTGGATTATCCCGGATCCGAACCCGGTCTCCTGCACATATAGTACGATATCCCTACCAACCGAGCTAAGCTCACGGGGATAATAAAAAAAAATACTCTTTTAACACTTATGCTATATTTTGAATTTGAATCATTTCCTCTAATATATTTCAACATGACATAAATTCTAAAGTCCTTTCCAAATCATATAAAATCCAATATTTATCAATATTTGTTATTCGTATTGAATGTAGACTACTTAAATATCAGGTCGTCTAACCACTATTATTTTCCTTTAAGTTAAATTTTTTTTTTTTGTAAAAAAAAAAATTAAAAATGTTTTTAGTCCTTATATTTTGTGAAATTGTTATGAATGATCCTTACATTTTAAAAATGGTAAAAAAACCCTATAAAATTTTCTGTTATCAAGATTAGTCCAATCCTTCAAGAATAGTCCCTACATTTTGCAAAATTTTCAAGAATAGTCCCTACCTTTTAATGTTTTTAGTCCCTATATTTTGTAAATTGTCCAGAATAGTCCATATCTTTTAATATTTTTAGTCGACCCTACATTTTGCGAAATTGTCAAGAATGGTCCATACATTTTATGACACACAAGCTTTCTTAACGGATTGGATTAATTTTGAGAACGGAAATATATATTGATTTTTTTTACCATTTTTAAAATGTAGGGACCGTTTTTAACAATTTCGTAAAATGTAGGACTAAGCATAATTAATCATTTTCCTTATTGTCTTACAATTTTCCAAACAACTTTCAATTATGTTATAAATTATGATAATTCTTCTAAATGTTTTTAATATTATTGGAAAAATTTCCAATAATAACATCTCGTGGGAAGCACGGGTTTGTAATTAGTATATATATATATATATATATATATATATATATATATATATATATATTACACCATTAATTTTCTCATGGTGATGATTAGATTCAACTCCTTAACTCAACCATTTTATTTAATTTCTAAATGTCCTATAAATTTTCGAAGGAGAATGTTCACTATATACTTAAATAGCCGTGAAAATTTTGTACATAGAAAATGACGACAAAAAAAAGTTAATTTTATATGAAAAGGAGAAATTGCGACTAATTTAGAAATAAATTCAAAATGGTATTAAAAAGAGTAATTGATGGTAGAGAAATGGAAATCTGCTAATTTTGTTAATGATTTTTTCTAAGATGAGTTCACTAACTGCTAGAGTTCGTTAAAATAATAAATTTAGCCTACTATTTCAATATTCATCTAGGTTTAATAATAGGTGAAGTGTCAAATGAATATATTCAGTCCAATAATTTTGACATCGTGAGTTGAGTTAAAATTTATAATGTTATTAGAGATACTCTAATAAAAGCAAAAGTTTTGTGTTGGTTTAAAATTATAAAAATTGATTTATATTTCTTTCTCTTTTTTTTTTACTTATTTCTTTGTCTTTATTAAAAATATAAAAAATATATATATGCTTTTCCAAAAATTAATTAAATAGATTTTCACTATACAAATAAATTTTTTTATATACCTTACCCACATATACAACTAAAATATCAAAAATAACTATGTTTTACAAGCGAAATTGCACTTTTTACCTTCTAACTTTCACAAACTTACGATGTTAGGCTATTAACTTTCAAAATAGCACTTTGTCCTCCTAATAAACTTTCATAAAATTGCAATTTTTGCCCCTTAACTTTAGCCCATTTTGCAAAATGATGACCCTCACTAATTTTGATCAAGTCAACGCACGTGTGGCAAGTAACTCACATGCCCCATCAACATGTTTTGCCACGTGGTTAGTGACTCACATGCCACGTCAGCATGACTTGCCACTTATGTTGATGTGACATGTGAGTCATTGTCCACATTTAACATGCTACCGTGGTATGTGAGTCACTTGTCACAGGTGCGCTGACTTGATCATGGCGTCAAAATCGCAAGTTTGTAAAGTTAGTCGGTCAAAAGTACGACTTTAAAATTTAAAATGCCAAAATCGCAAATTTAAAAAAGTTAAAAGGACAAAAATGCAATTAAATCATTTTTAAAAAAATCTTAGACAAACGGGCTCTTTATATAAGGCTGCATGCACCATTGTTTTTCAATCCATCTCAACTTTCTCTTGAGCATATTTCTTTCATAAGACTAACATTTTGTTCTCTAGTCTCAGCTTCACTCACCTAATATGGCGTTTCATCTCTTTCACATCATTACTTTTCTCATGGTGATGATAAGCTTCAACTCCAATATATATATAACTCAATTACCACTTTAAAGAATTTTTATCTTTAAATAGTTGTGATATTATTGGTCTTTATTTTTGCTTGTAGTATTAATATTGATTACTAATGTTAATAATATATTCACAAATGTAGCTTGTGGTAGTGGCAACTAATGCTGCAATGGTACCACCTCAACTTTACTGGAAATCTATGCTTCCCAACATTCCAATGCCAAAGGCCATCACTAATCTCCTACCCCCTGGTCAGTATCACACTTTAAATTTGATGTCTATTAATATACATACAATTTTACTTCAACAAAATATATACTCCCTCTTGTCCTTTTTTAAGGAACGCTTTGAAAAAAATCACACAGATCAGGGAAACACATTTTACGTAGTTATTTTCATTTAATGCTTTTATAAATTTAAATATATTTCATGTATACTCTTATTTGAATTATTCTTAATTCAACTAACTTACTTATTTTTAATATTCTATATCATAATAAATTAGGGTATAAGTAAAATTGAACATTTAAAACATTTGAAAATTAGTCAAAGTTTCTTATAAAAAAACCAATTTTTTTTCCTAAAGTGTTCCTTATAAAAAGGACCGGAGGAAATATTTGTTATTGAAAACAAGTCTCGGTTAAATTATGAGTAAGTAAACAACTTAGTATTTGAATTTTCATCCATCAATCAATTTTGTTTTAGAATTTATCGTAATATAATTGTTATGCATCAAGAGATCCAGAAGAGACACAATTATGTATGATTTTTTGAACTCTTTTCAAAAAATTAATTAATTGGATTAATATAATTTTTTTTTGTTTTTAATAACTATTTATTGATCAAATTAAAAAGTAATTAATACACATATTCTAATTTATTTCACTTGACTATTTTTAACTGAAGCTGGATATTGGAGTGAAGGGAAAGCAACTTGGGTGGATGCAAATCTGGATGTTGAAAATAAAGATCAATGTCCATCGTGTTTTTACAAGTATACTCCAAGTGATACATGTGAAATTACAGTTTGTTCACACTTCTTCTTCTTAGAAAATGATTTGCATTATGGTAAAAAAATGAACATGCAATTCATGACAAAAACAAATGTTTCAAAATTCTTGCCTAAAGAGGTTGTTGATTCAATACCTTTTTCTTCAAACAAAATAGAAAACATCCTTGATAAATTCTCCATCAAGAAAGGATCAAAGGAATATGAAATTGTGAAAAACACAATCAATGAGTGTGAAGAAAAGGGTATCAAAGGAGAGAAAAAGCTTTGTGTTACATCATTAGAATCAATGATTGAATTTGCTACATCGAAACTCGGAAACAATGTTGAAGCTATTTCAACAGAAGTGGAAAAAGAAAGTAATGAGTTACAAGAATATGTAATAGCAAAAGGAGTTAAGAAATTGGGAGAGGATAACAAAGTTGTTGTGTGTCACAAAATGAATTATCTTTATGCAGTTTTTACCTGTCACAAAATAGATGCAACTAATGCTTACTCTGTGCCTTTGGAAGGTGTTGATGGAAATAGAGTTGAAGTTGCTGCTGTTTGTCACACTGATACTTCACAATTTTATCCTAAACATATTTCATTTCAGGTTCTTAAAGTTGAACCTGGAACTGTTCCAATTTGTCACTTTCTCCCACGGGATAATGTTGTTTGGGTTTCCAAGTAATTAAAGTTCAACCTATGCTTGAATAATAAATAGCCAGTAACCTCTATATTAAAATAATAAAATTTGCATTATGTATGCAATGTTTAATTATTAATAATGGTTACTGGGTTCTATATATGTCCACAATGTATTATGTTTAATTAAGACTGTGTTATGTATTTCTTAAATGGAATATAATATGCATATAAGTCGTTATAATTTGATGAATTGTTCGTTTTATTCTGTATCAAATAATTTCAAATTCGCGTTTGGAAGTGTCTGGCGCCTTCAAAATCAGGGTGTCTGGCGTTATAATTAAATAAAAAAAAATAAAAGTTTATTATTCTTCTCTTAATAATTGAAAGATAATTTTAAAAAGAGAATGTACATTTTGATAAATTTAATACACAATTATTTTCTTATAGATACTTTCGTCGAAGAAGTTTTATATATTCAGACTGAGATAATATTTAGGCTTAATTGCACTTTTGATCCCCTATTTTACCAGATTAGCGATTTTGGTCCTCTAATTTTAAAACCAAACATTTTTGTCCTTCTATTTTGATCTTTCTTGCACTTTTGGTCCCTATCCCATTTTAAAAGCCAAAAATACTAATGTGTCTTACTTTTTCATGAGCTGACATTCAAAGTAATGATTTGGCAAAACACATGTGAAAAAATTATAGTCCATGTCAGCAAATTAATATTTTAATAATAAAAAAATACAATTTAAGTTAATTAAATATATAGAAAAATAATTTAAAACGAAATATATAAATTTAGTAAAAAAACCATTTTAAAATTAAAATTATTTCATGAATAATCTGGAACTTTGCCTTTCGATTCAACTTTCCCATTCATCATCATTCTCTTAGATCAAACACATGAGTTCATAAAAAAATTGAAATCCAAAAGAACTCTTCCATTCTCATATCATCCTCTCATCTTTCATCAGATCGTTATGCTGCTCAACTTCCTTTCCTTCGAACTCGCTCATTTACCGTCGGTTCAAGTTTCCGATCAGGTTATGAGGGTTCTGCGCCGTCGTTATTCTCGATCTCGTTCATGAATTGGTGTTCTCGATCTCATTCATTTGAATATGTCACTCCTGGTTCGATGATGGAGGTTATGAATTGGTGGTTACAGAAGCAAAATCTCGTTTATGATTTGAGAATGAAAGAAGCAAAATCCTTTGTGCCACTCAATTGTTGTTGATGATATTGTGTTGTTCTTGTTGATGATGATGATGATAATGATATTGTTGTTGTTGATGTCGTTCATGAAGATGTTGCTGATTTTTTGTTTGTTTTGATTTCTTTAATTTTTTATTTACTTAATGGTATATTTTATTTGTTTTTTAATCACTTAATTGTTTAAGTTTCTTTTTTTGGTTGATAATTGTTTAAGATTTTATTTGTTATTAAAAATAATATATTTTCCACATGGATACTGCCATGTCAGCATCTTTTTTGCCAGCTAGTTAAAATATGAGATGGGGGACTAAAATTGCAGGAAAGATTAAAATAGGGGGACAAGAATGTTTGATTTTAAAATTAGGGGACCAAAATTGCTAATTTGGTAAAATATGGGAATCAAAAGTGCAATTAAGCCTAGTATTTATTAGAGTATCATAGAAAGAAAGGAGAGTAGTCATGTGAGCTTAGTACATTGCATTATATATGCAAGTAGTCAGGGTTTGAACTTCTGTCATTCCTTCCACTTATTTATTTTAAAGGTGAAATTTTTATCCACTAAACCACCTAATAAAAAAGAAAAGAGAGTAATAATTTGTTAAGAGAGTTATAGAAAATGTCAATTAATTTACTTAAACCATGTTAAAATGCAGTACTTAAGTGTTAACTCTAAAAATGTCAATTAATTTACGTAAGTAGTGTTAACTCTATCCACGACTTACGTACACTCTATCCACCACATAGTGTCTCCCAATATTTCTTATTTATTTAATTTATAGTACACTCTCTCAACTCAATATCTCTATCTAGTTAGTCTGATTGATTGAGATTATACAATCTTGATTTAAAAATAGTATTTTATAAATTATTATTAAATAATAATCATATTTACTTTTTCTGATTATTTGATCTTAATCAGACGTCTAGAAATTCAGAGACCACGTGATTGCACCATTTTACAAATTAATGTTGTAATGTGACATGCGGTTGATGTGTCAATTATTTGGTAGTCACTTGCAATCAAGCAAATAACCAATTAATTCAATTTACAAACCATTCTTTAGTTCTAA